>CM019703.1:40600875-40965875 GCA_009760885.1 Achatina immaculata
TTCACATGACTGTCTTCAATGCCAAGTCCATAAATCCAAACCTTTGTTCATGTAGAACTTTGACTTTCTGCTACGTCGTGCACAAATCTAAGGGCACAAGTTAAATGTGCAAGATACTTGATTTTTTAACGCACTATATTTGTCTACAGTATTATGAAATTTCAAGCAGTCAAATCTGATTCAGAATTTGACACACACAAAAAATCGGTACTTATGTACTAACAACAAAGCTGTAGGTGAAGATGAAATAACACTTGAAATGCTAAAAGCTATCAATAGTGACAACATGAGACAACTACAGAGAATGTTTAACAAGATTTGAAAAGAAGAAAAGGTCCCTTCTAATTGGAAGAAAGGAATCATTGTTAAAATACCAAAAAAAAAAAAAGGCAACCTTAGTGACTGTAACAACTGGAGAGGAGTAACCTTAATATCAGCTGTGTCAAAAGTATTTTGCAAGGTCATTTTGAATAGACTTAAAGATATAGTGGATACTACAATGAGAGAAGAACAAGCAGGATTTCGAAAAGGGAGAAGCTGTCTCGATCAGACCTTTAATCTAAGAATAATACTTGAAGAACATATTGAAAAGCAGAAACCATTAATACTGAACTTCATAGATTTTAAAAAGGCATTTGATAACATACACAGAGATTCATCATGAAGAATTTTAAGTCTATATGGAATACTATCTAAAACGGTCAACATCATCAATAACTTATACAATGGATATGTTTGTGCAATCAAAACAGAAGAAGAGATGAGTGAATGGTTCTAGATTGAAACAGGTGTGAAACAAGGATGTATACTGCCTCCTTTACTTTTTGGAATTATAACAGACTTCATAATGAAAAAATGCTGCACAGGTAACACAGGTATTGACTGGGTACATGGGACCCAACTAGAAGATCTTGATTTTGCTGATGACATAACTCTTATCAGTAATAATATGAATTCCATGCAAGAAAAAACAGATAGCCTGTCTTCATTGGCTAGTAAAATAGGACTTGAAATTAACATGGACAAAACAAAAATAATGAAAATTCCCCTTAATCAAAATGGAAAAATACACGTAAAAGGGACATATATTGAAGAAGTCAATCAATTTGCATACCTTGGCAGTTACATAGACCAGGATGGTGACACTAGAAAGGAAGTTAGAATCAGAATTGCAAAAGCAGCATCGATCTTCAAGAACCTTGAGAACATATGGAATTCAAAAGTTATAAGGACAAAAACCAAGTTAAGACTATTCAATTCAAATATAATATCCACCCTCGTTTATGCATGCGAAAGCTGGAAAACAACTAAAGAAATAGACAAGAAATCAGACTCTTTTGAAAACAAATGCCTAAGGAAAATACTCAGCATCAAGTGGAACGAATTTAAGAACAATGCAGAGATAAGACAGATGACTGAACAACAACCAGTCTCATGGGTGATCAGGAAAAGGAGATGGACATATGTTGGTCACTTGATGAGAAGAAATGATCAGAGAATTCCAAAACAAAATGATCAGAGAATCCCAAAACAAGCTATCAAGTGGAACACAACAGGCCGAAGAAAAAGAGGCAGACAGCGTGAAACTCTGAAGAGGACATTATTAAGAGAGGCCAAATTAACAGGCATAAAATCCCTTGATGAGGTTGAAAGACTCGCCGAAGACAGGAAAATTTAGCGAACTACTTTGCGAGCACTATGTGACGTTTAACGGCACGGGAAAGATATAAGATATAAGAATGTAGACGAATCTAAATCAGTTAGAACAAGCAGGTCTGAAAGAATGAGACATTCAACTTCCAGTTTATTTTAGACCAGGAAAGTCCTTGAAACTAAATTAAACTATTTCTAAAATAATCTAGTCTCATTAAACAAACTAGAAAGGAGACGTCAGTTTAAACATTAAAAAAAAACTCTCATATATCGAACTTTTGTTAATATCGAAGTTTTGTTAATATCTAACTTGTGTTAATATCGAAGTTTTGTTAGTATCTAACTTGTGTTAATATCGAAGTTTTGTTAATATCTAACTTGTGTTAATATCGAAGTTTTGTTAGTATCTAACTTGTGTTAATATCGAAGTTTTGTTAATATCAAACTTGTGTTAATATCGAAGTTTTGTTAATATCTAACTTGTGTTAATATCGAAGTTTTGTTAATATCTAACTTGTGTTAATATGGACGTTTTGTTAATATCAAACTTGTGTTAATATCGAAGTTTTGTTAATATCAAACTTTTTTTAATATCCATGTTTTGTTAATATCTAACTTTTGTTAATACCGAACGATATTAAATCGAACGTTTATTAATATCGAACTTCTGTTAATATCGAACGCTTATTAATATAGGTCGTTTCTTCGAGCACCAGGAAAACTACAGGGTCAGCGAGCAGGCAACAGAAATGCTGATATTGCTGGTTGTATTACTCTAGGAGCGATAAACTTCCCCAAATTCTCATAGCACAATAATATCTGTGTAGCACCAGCACATCCCTCTCTCTTCCCTAGAAATGTTTACACTCCCCTGATGACAGAGGCTCAGGTTTGTGACTCAAGTTCCTGACTCAGCTCTTCATTTCTGCTGGCCCATCTCCTTGCGTCACCTCACTACCATCACACACACACAATCAACAATATACTACACACAATAAAAAATACACACACAATCAACAACACACACATTTAACAATACACCAACAATTAACACTACATACACAATGAACAATACACACAATACACACAATCACCAATGCACTACACACAATCAACAATACACACCCAATCAACACTACAAACACAATGAACAATTCACACAATCAACAATACACACAATCAACACTAAGCATAATCACCAATGCACACACAATCAACAATGCACACACAATCAACAATACGCACACAATCAACAATACACACAATAAACAGTACACACACAATCAACACTACACACAATCAACAGTACACACAATCAACAATACACACATAATCAACAATACACACATTCAACACTACACACACAATCAACAATACACACAATCAACACTACACACACAATCAACAATACACACAATAAACAATACTCACACAATCAACACTACACACATAATCAACACTACATACACAATCAACACTACACACCATCAACGCTATACATTAAACACTACACACAATCAACACTACATACAAAGAACTTTACACACATAATCAACACTACACACAATCAACATTACACACAATCATCACTACACACAATCAACACTACATACAAAGAACATTACACACATAATCAACACTACACACAATCAACATTACTCACAATCATCACTACACACAATAAACACTACACACAATCAACACTGCACACAATCAACGATACGCACACAATCATCGCTACACTATACAATAAACACTATACACAATCAACACTACACACAACCAACACTAGACAGAATCAACACTACACACAATCATCGCTACACTACACAATCAACACTACACACAATAAACACTACACACAATCAACACTACACACAATAAACACTACACACAATCAACACTACACACAATCAACACTACACAATCAACACTACACACAATCAACACTACACAATCAACACTACACACAATCAACACAACACACGAGAAAATGCATGCCAGTATTGAACAAACTCAGTGCTGATGTACTTCACATGATGACGGTCCTGCCACAATCACTCATACATGGGGTTCCGGGGCCCGGAGTCTCTTCTCACATCTCTCACCCTGGGTTAGTAGTCAGATCAGCAGAAGCTACACTGTGTGAATGTCGTACAAAACAAAATGATCAGTCACAAAATATTCCACCTTCACAATGTTTGCTGGCACGGCCACACAGACAGTACACCTTACAGTATTCTCTTCCTACTACTCCCCTCTATCAGGGCGACAAAACTGTTTACATTCATGATCAGGGCGACAAAACTGTTTACATTCATGATCAGGGCGACAAAACTGTTTACATTCATGATCAGGGCGACAAAACTGTTTACATTCATGATCAGGGCGACAAAACTGTTTACATTCATGATCAGGGCGACAAAACTGTTCACATTCATCATAGCATAATATCAAGTATAAAGATCTGTCATCTAGCAACATTTTTGTACCCGACAAAGAAATTTCACATTATCATTATAGTATGCACTCTAGTAACATGTATCACGTGCATTGGCATATTACTGTGACTCTCACACCCTGGCATCATGTATCACTCACAATGAATCACAAATTAATGTGACTCTCACACCGTGGCAACACGTATCACGCTCATTGAGTCACAAATTAATGTGACTCTCACACCCTGGCAATACATAGTATTTCCCACATCTAGCCGTCCAGCCACGAGAGAACAGCGTACTAACGAACTATGGTAACTAGCACCTCCAAAAAAAGGTGTTTCAAAGCGTGGTTATTAGTAATTGTTCAATCGACACAAGGGTATTCGTGACACCCAGAAAGAAACGAGGTCATGACACAGAAATTCCGTAGGTTACATTCAGTCTCTCTAGCAGGTACCAACTACATACACACGGTCTCCTTCCATGTCTGTTGCATTACTTGAAAAGTTACTAAGATACTTTCAAACACCTTTTTTTTTGGAGGTGCGAGATAGCGCAGTTCATTAGTACGCTGTTCTCTCGTGGCTAGACGGCTGCTCGTCCTACCAGAGTCTGTGGTTCGAATCCCAGGTAATTCTCTTGTGATTTTTCCTTCTCTCACGTTTCACTAAAGAGTTTTATCTGCGATTTTTTCCAGGTCTACTCCTACAAAACTGTGTTCTCTTACTTTTTAACTTCATGAATCCATAGAAAGAAACATGAAGACACAAATCTTTGCACAACTAGGAACTCCCTCGCCGACGCCGGTCTGTCTTAAGAAACCAACAACCGACCCTCGACTGGCAAACAACCACTCAGTAGCCTTTCACAATACTGCCCTGGCTTCAATGATATCAGCTCCCCACCTCTGTTATAATAACCCATCCTATATGACAAAACTGTACCAGATGCCGACTGTGACACGAACCATGAGTTATTAACACCAGGCGTGAAGATAAAGATAAAAAAGACAGTTAGGGTATCAAGACCACTCCGCTTTGATCTTACAAAAATACCAGAACAATACGGTAGAGAAGTGAAGAACCGTTTTGAGACATTGATGGTTGTACAGGGGGAGACAACAACAGATGAATTGGCTTATACAGGTCAGAGATTTCTTAATAACTGCATCTAAAGATATAGTTCCAGTAACGAAAACACAAAAGAATGGGTGAATTACATCAGGCACATTAGAACTAATAGAACAACGTAGAGAAATGAAGACGAAATGAAAAGTGACAAATAACAACAAAGAGCAATATAAAGCTTTCACAAAAGAAATAAGAACAAACATAAGAACAAACAAAAAACAACACATACAAGATTGTTGTGAAAGAATAGAATGACATCAGAAGTGTGGAAGAGATAGTGAAATGTTTAAAGAAATGAAGACATTGACGAGAAATGTCACACCTAAGCTAAATGAAATTTGTGACGAGATGGGGAATACCCTGACAGAGACAGAGGAAATTCTAGAAAGATGGAAAGAATATTGCAGAGGAATGTATGATACAACTGACTGTGAAGGTGAAAATCAAAGTGTGAATTATTATTGGAGGAGAAAGAACCCAAACAGACAATGGAAGAAGTTTTATTGGCAATAAAGAATTTGAAAAATGGTAAATCACCAGGATGTGATGAGATAACAGCTGAATTTATTAAAGCAGGAGGAAAGGAATGTGCAACAATCTATCATGCACTATGTAAAAAGATATGGGATTCAGGTATTTCGCCAAAGGAATGGAAGATAACTGTATTCATACCACTGCCAAAAAAGGGTAACCTGAAATTATGCACAAACTACAGAACTGTTGCCCTGATTAGTCACACCAGTAAAATTCTGTTAAAAATCATAATGGGTAGACTTCGTAAGAAAATAGAAGAAGAAGTCAATATGATCCAAGCTGGTTTCAGGCAAAGAAGAGGATCAAGAGATCATATATTCAATATAAGATTAATAATAGAGAAATGAAGAGAATTTAATGTGAATCTATATTTATCTATTATAGACTATTCAAAGACGGGAGCTGTGTTTTGTATTGGGATCACATGTAGACGGGAGCTGTGTTTTTTACTGGGATCACATGTAGACGGGAGCTGTGTTTTGTATTGGGATCACATGTAGACGGGAGCTGTGTTTTGTATTGGGACCACATGTAGACGGGAGCTGTATTTTGTATTGGGATCACATGTAGACGGGAGCTGTGTTTTGTATTGGGATCACATGTAGACAGGAGCTGTGTTTTGTATTGGGACCACATGTAGACGGGAGCTGTATTTTGTATTGGGATCACATGTAGACAGGAGCTGTGTTTTGTATTGGGATCACATGTAGACGGGAGCTGTGTTTTGTATTGGGATCACATGTAGACGGGAGCTGTGTTTTTTACTGGGATCACTTGCAGACGTTAGCTGTATTTTGTATTGGGATCACATGTAGACGGGAGCTGTATTTTGTATTGGGATCACATGTAGACAGGAGCTCACTTTTCTCCCAGCTGGTCATCATTTAAAAAAAAATATTTTGTACAAGCATTGCTGCATAAAATAGAGAAGATATAAAAGTTGCTGCATAAAATAGAGAAGATATAAAAGTTGCTGCATAAAATAGAGAAGATATAAAAGTTGCTGCATAAAATAGAGAAGATATAAAAGTTGCTGCATAAAATAGAGAAGATGTAAAAGTTGCTGCATAAAATAGAGAAGATACAAACACTGCTGCATGAAATAGAGAAGATACAAACACTGCTGCATGAAATAGAGAAGATACAAACACTGCTGCATGAAATAGAGAAGGTGCAAGCACTGCTGCATGAAATAGAGAAGATACAAGCACTGCTGCATGAAATAGAGAAGATACAAGCACTGCTGCATGAAATAGAGAAGATACAAACACTGCTGCATGAAATAGAGAAGCTGCAAGCACTGCTGCATGACATAGGGAAGTTGCAAACTGAACTTCTTCAGATTTTTTTAAAGGGACCTCACATTTACTAAACGTTTATGGCTGTGGTTATCTACCATCAATTTATGGCTGTGGTTATCTACCATCAGTTTATGGCTGTGGTTATCTACCATCAGTGTTTAGTTGTGGTTTGTTACTATCATTTTATGGCTGTGGTTATCTACTATGAGTTTATGGCTGTCTTTATGTACTATGAGTTTATGGCTGTGGTTATCTACTATCAGAGTATGGCTGTGGTTATCTACTATCAGTTTATGGCTGTGGTTATCTACTATCAGTTTATGGCTGTCCTTATTTACTATGAGTTTATGGCCGTCCTTATCTACTATGAGTTTATGACTGTGGTTATCTACTATGAGTTTATGGCTGTCCTTATCTACTATGAGTTTATGACTGTGGTTATCTACTATCAGTTTATGTCTGTGGTTATCTACTATCAGTTTATGGCTGTCCTTATCTACTATGAGTTTATGGCTGTCCTTATTTACTATGAGTTTATGGCTGTGGTTATCTACTATCAGTTTATGGCTGTGGTTATCTGCTATCAGTTTATGGCTGTGGTTATCTACTATGAGTTTATGGCTGTGGTTATCTGCTATCAGTTTATGGCTGTGGTTATCTACTATGAGTTTATGGCTGTGGTTATCTACTATGAGTTTATGGCTGTGGTTATCTACTATGAGTTTATGGCTGTGGTTATCTACTATGAGTTTATGGCTGTGGTTATCTACTATGAGTTTATGGCTGTGGTTATCTACTACTTCAGCAGCGTTCATGCATGCCTCCTCAGTCCTGTATTACTCGTAGCATGTATCCACAGCTTCAAGGTTGCAAACACAAGACATCTGTAAGCGTCTGTCACTTAGCAAGCTCGGTTAAATGGCATCTAAGACTTCCTCTTCAAGTACTGCTGGTCAGTCATAGCTGCTTAAATCTGAAATCAGGTCTGGTCTTACTCCATCAAACAGTTTATTGATGTATTCCGTCAATCTGTCTACAGTGATCTGGTCTTACTCCATCAAACAGTTTATTGATGTATTCCGTCAATCTGTCTACAGTGGTCTGGTCTTACTCCATCAAACAGTTTATTGATGTATTCCGTCAATCTGTCTACAGTGGTCTGGTCTTACTCCATCAAACAGTTTGTTATGTCAACACGTCTACGTTGCACTTCTTCATTACCATTGTGCTCAGCACTAACTTCAAGCGACATGTATCTTGTTTCTTTCTCTGCCTGTTAGTTGACTTAGTTTGTGCATACTTCTCAACAGGGTTAATGCTGGTCTTCAGTTTGCCTGCACTGCTCACCAAAACAATCTTCTTTTTCTTGTTTGCGTTTGCTTCTTATCTTTTTCTCAGCCATGTCATAATTTTTTCTCCTTTTATTATATCTTCTTTTATCCATGAGCTGCATTGTTTCTGGTGTCATTCATTTCTTCTTTTATCCATGAGCAAATACTAACTAATAAATCAAGGAGTTAGTCAAGGCTTTGTTCTAGGCAAATATTATCTAATAAACCAAGAAGTTAGACAAGATTATGCCCTAGGCAAATATTAACTAATAAACTAAGGAGTTAGGCAAGATTATTTCCTAGGCAAATATCTCTCTATCTCTCTGAACCTTAAGTGCCCAGGGCACATGGGGCTTCCGCAAGGGTTTTCCACAAATGCCTGTCCTTCGCCTTTTTTTTCTGCTCTTGTCCAGGTGAGCCCACTGTTGCTCAACATCCTTTCTGTTGTTCTTCTCCATGTCTCTTTTGGTCTACCCTTACTTCTGCTCCCCTGTGGTATCCATCTTAGTGCTATTTTTTGTAGTGAGTTGTCAGTCATTCAGAGCATATGTCCCAACCATCGCCAGCGTCTCTCCTCAATAATTGCTGTCAGTGGCTTCATCTGCATTTCTGCCAACAAGATGTTATTTCTTATGATGTTTGGCCAAAATATTTTTCTAATTCTTCGTAAACATTTAGTCTGGAAAGAATTCAACTTGTTTTCTATGGTTTTGGTGATTTCACTTCCATAGAGTAGTACACTTAGAACATTACTCTAAAATATCCTGATTTTCATATTTATGCTTAGTTTTTTAGATTTCCATATAGTCTGCAGCACTGCAAAAGCCTGGTTTGCTCTAGTAAGTCTGCTGTTGATGTCCTCTGTGCTGTCTCCATTTTCTACTACTCTACTGCCAAGGTATACACATTTGTTGACCTCCTCCACTAACTTGCTATCTACTCTGAGTACATTTCTGTTGTTCACATTTTGCTTCATTAACTTTGTCTTTCCTACGTTGATCTTTAGTCGTATGTTGTTTGCATTCTGAGTTAGCGTGTTTATTTTATCTTGCATTTCTTTGTGGCTGGTTGACAGTAGACATATGTCGTCCGCAAAGTCAAGGTCCTCCAGTATTGTGTAAAAGGTCCATTGTAATCCTCTGCGTTTGTCTGATGTTGCCTCCTTCATTAACTAGTCTACTGCCAAGACAAATAATGTTGGTGATATTACACATCCCTGCTTCACTCCTGTTTGTACCCTGAAGCTGCTGGAGGTATGTTCTCCACAGATCACTTTGCACTGAAAACCTTCACTATCTTATGAGGAAGGCCATGCCATCTTAGAATTTTCCACAGTGCATCTCTGTCGACTGTTTTTTTCAAAATCTATGAACAATGCATACGTTGTGCTATACCACTCATTTGCCTGCTCTAATATTTGTCTAAGTACAAATATGTGGTCTATGCATGATCTTCCTTTCCTAAATCCTGCCTGCGCTTTCGGAAGTTTTCCATCAAGTGCTGGTACAATTTTGTTGATGATTATTCTGCAAAATACTTTACTGGTGAGTGGCAGTAGGGTAATGCCTCTCCAGTTCCCGCAATCTCTGAGGTCACCCTTCTTTGGTAGTTTTACTATAAGGCCAGTTTTCCACTCATCTGGAGCTTTTTCTAGATCCCAAATTTGTTGTAATATCCGGCAAAGTTGTTTTGGTGTTTCTGTTTCTTCTTTTGCAACATCTCAGCAGTCACGTAATCTTCACCTGGTGCCCTGTCTAATTTTAGCTTGTTTATCACCTCCTCTACTTCACTTATTGTTATTGGTCCTGTATTGATGTTTAGTTCCATTTTTGCTTTAGGTATGTCTATTGTTTGTACTGCTTGTGTTCTGTTTAGTAGGGTGTTAAAGTGTTCCCTCCATCTTTCAATTTTTTCTCTTTCTCCACTGACCAGTTGTCCCTTATGTGTCCTTACTGCACTTTCACATCTTGTGCTGAAGTTACCTATCATCTGCTTTGTGATTTTGTATATGGTTTTCATGTCATTTGTATATGCTGCTTTCTCTGCTGCTTCTGCTAAGTTATCAATCATAGTATTGACGTTTATCTTGACGGCATGATTCCTTCACTTCTTTGTCTTTTTGTGCATAATTACTTAAAACTTGTTCTTTCAGCCTTTGAGATTTCGTGTTCAGTAATTTTTTCTTGATTTCCTTTCTTTGCTCTGTCTTTCCCCATGTGGTCTTGCTTATCCATTCCTCTTTTCTCCATTTCCAACATCCCAGCACCTCTTTTGCTGTTTCCTGTTGTGTTTTATTGAACTCTAGTATGGACATTTCTGCTTCGTCTTGTAAGACACTGAGGCGGTTCTTAAGTACTATTGAGAATTCATTTCTTGTTTGCTGGTCTATCAGTTTTCTTGTATCAAAACGTATCTTTCTGTGTTCTCCGATTTTGGCTTTCATTAATGTTAGTTTTATTTTTTGCTACCAGAAGGTTGTGATCACTTCCTACATCTGCTCCTTTCCTTGCTTTCACATCTTGTAGTGACTGTTTCCACTTGTTGTTTATTAGTATGTGATCGATTTGGTTTTCTGTGATTTTATCTGTGGACCTCCAAGTCACTTTATGGATGTTTTTATGTTGGAAAATTGTCCCTCCGATGGTCATCATGTTTTCTTCACAGAAACTGCACAGTCTTTCTCCATTTTCATTTATTTCTCCGATTCCTTCTCTTCCCATGATTCTTCTTCTATCTTCATTTCCCTCATCTACTTTTGCATTGAAGTCGGCCAAGATGAGTAGCATATCATGCTTGGGTATTGTCTCTACTGTGGCTTAAAGTCTGTTGTAAAAATCTTCTTTTAATTCCTCTTCAGCTGCTTCTGTTGGTGCATAACAAACTATAATAGACAGCTTCGTGAATCTTGAGTTGAACCGTGCATATAATAATCTCTCATTTATTGGGGTCCATTTCAGCATTGCTCTTGATGCTTCTTTTGTTATAATCAATGCTACTCCTCCTTCATGAAGATCTTCTTTACCTGACCATATTATTGTATCTTCTGTGTGCTGCGTTGTTAATTTCCTTCTGCCTTGTCCTGTCCATCTTGCTTCTTGTATTCCTAGTATGTGTAGTTTGTATCTGTGCATTTCTTTGATGGTTTGTGCTAGTTTTCCAGTCTGGTTAAGTGTTCTTACATTCCAGCTGCCTATTTGCATCTTGTGTTTAGGTTCCAGGAGGTCTGCAGTCGGGCTGGGAACTTCCAGTGGCAGGCTTTCATCCACAACCTTCATGAGCTCAGTTTCCTGATAAGCATTTCTCCTTCCACCTGCATTTGTTTTTTCCCTTGCTTCCGTTTCTGTAGCAGTCTGATAGTTTTTTTTACCAGATAGGGTTGCTGGCCCTAGGCTGAACCCTCCTTAGTCGCCTTTTACGATCATGCGTGGTAGGGTACAGT
Organism: Achatina immaculata; assembly: GCA_009760885.1. NCBI lineage: Eukaryota > Metazoa > Mollusca > Gastropoda > Stylommatophora > Achatinidae > Lissachatina > Lissachatina immaculata. Next base: position 40,612,708 of record CM019703.1, read on the forward strand.
GGTCCTATTCTTTGCTTCCCAGGCACACGGGGGTCCTAGGCAAATATTAACTAATAAACCAAGGAGTTAGGCACGATTATGTCCTAGGCAAATATTAACTAATAAACCAAGGAGTTAGGCACGATATGTCCTAGGCAACTATTAATTAATAAACCAAGGAGTTAGGCACGATTCTGTCCTTGGCAAATATTAACTAATAAATCAAGGAGTTAGGCACGATTATGTCCTAGGCAAATATTAACCAATAAAGCAAGGAGTTAGACACGGCTATGTTCTCTCATCAGACTTGTCTTTTCACCAGACTTGTCCTGTCACCAAGCTTGTCCTGTCACCAGACTTGTCCTCTCACCAGACGTGTTGTCAAACCAGACTTGTCCTGTCACCAGACTTGTCCTGTCACCAGAATTGTCCTGTCACCAAGCTTGTCCTGTCACCAGACTTGTCCTGTCACCAAGCTTGTCCTGTCACCAGACTTGTCCTCTCACCAGACGTGTTGTCAAACCAGACTTGTCCTGTCACCAGACTTGTTCTCTCACCAGAATTGTCCTGTCACCAAGCTTGTCCTGTCACCAGACTTGTCCCCTCACTAGACGTGTTGTCAAACCAGACTTGTCCTGTCACCAGACTTGTCCTCTCACCAGACTTTTCTTGTCACCAAGCTTGTCCTGTCACCAGACTTGTCCTCTCACCAGACGTGGTGTCAAACCAGACTTGTCCTGTCACCAGACTTGTCCTCTCACCAGACTTGTCCTCTCACCAGACGTGTTGTCAAACCAGACTTGTCCTCTCACCAGACGTGTTGTCAAACCAGACTTGTCCTGTCACCAGACTTGTCCTCTCACCAGACGTGTTGTCACACCAGACTTGTCCTCTCACCAGACTTGTCTTCTCACCAGACGTGTTGTCACACCAGACTTGTCCTCTCACCAGACGTGTTGTCAAACCAGACTTGTCCTCTCACCAGACGTGTTGTCACACCAGACTTGTCCTGTCACCAGACTTGTCTTCTAACCAAACTTGTCTTGTCACCAGACTTGTCCTGTCACCAGCCTTGTCCTGTCACCAGACTTGTCCTCTCACCAGACGTGTTGTCAAACCAGACTTGTCCTGTCACCAGACTTGTCCTCTCACCAGACGTGTTGTCAAACCAGACTTGTCCTGTCACCAGACTTGTCCTGTCACCAGACGTGTTGTCAAACTAGACTTGTCCTCTCACCAGACGTGTTGTCAAAACAGACTTGTCCTGTCACCAGACTTGTCCTGTCACCAGACTTGTCCTGTCACCAGACTTGTCCTGTCACCAGACTTGTCCCCTCACCAGACGTGTTGTCACACCAGACTTGTCCTGTCACCAGACTTGTTCTCTCACTAGGCGTGTTGTCACCCCAGACTTGTCATCTCGCGAGAATTGTCCTCTGTGAAAAATCATGAGAAAAAAACAACAATAAACCAGCTCAAGATAAAAGTCACAATAATATACAGATGATATACAAATTACCGATGATACACATATATAAAGATGATATAGTACTAACAGCCAAAAACGAAAAGAGGCCACAGAAAGCATTAGATATGGTAATGAAAGAAATTTGAGAAGAAAGGACTTACCCTAAATAGCCAGAAAACAGAAACATTGGTTATATGACGAAAGACGAGTCCACGCTGGTTATATGACGAAAGACGAGTCCACGCTGGTTATATGACGAAAGACTAGTCCACGCTAGTTATATGACGAAAGACGAGTCCACGCTGGTTATATGACGAAAGACGAGTCCACGCTGGTTATATGACGAAAGACTAGTCCACCTAAACGCAGAGTTAAGGTAGAAGGAACAAGCCTGAGACACGTGCTAACTTTAAATATCTGGGCTGTTCAGTAACATCAGACGGGACGTGCACTTCTGAATTAACAATAGAATAGGCCAAGACAGAACAGCTTCCAGACATATGAGAAACATCTTGTGAGATGCATCTCTGTCACTCAGCACTAGAAAGAGAGATCTAAGATGCTACACTGAGCCTATCCTACTCTGAGGAAGTGAGTTATGGGCAGTCAATAGATTAACGCAAAGATAGCTAGACACAACAGAGATGTGGTTTATTAGAATATTAAGAATACTATGGACACTCAATAGATTAATGAAAAGATAGCTAGACACAACAGAGATGTGGTTTATTAGAATATTAAGAATACTATGGACAGTCAATAGATTAACGAAAAGATAACTAGACGAACAGAGATGTGGTTTATTAGAATATTAAGAATACTATGGACAGTCAATAGATTAACGAAAAGATAACTAGACGAACAGAGATGTGGTTTATTAGAATATTAAGAATACTATGGACAGTCAATAGATTAACGAAAAGATAACTAGACGAACAGAGGTGTGGTTTATTAGAATATTAAGAATAATATGGACAGTCAATAGATTAATGAAAAGATAGCTAGATGGAACAGAGATGTGGTTTATTAGAATATTAAGAATACTATGGACAGTCAATAGATTAATGAAAAGATAGCTAGACGCAACAAAGATGTGGTTTATTAGAATATTAAGAATACTATGGACAGTCAATAGATGAACGCAAAGAAAGCTAGACGCAACAGAGATGTGGTTTATTAGAATATTAAGAATACTATGGACAGTCAATAGATTAACGAAAAGATAGCTAGACGCAACAGAGATGTGGTTTATTAGAATATTAAGAATACTATGGACAATCATTCATTCATTCATTTGCATGTCCCTTGCGGAACTTTGCCTCCCAAACAGCACTCCTGTAGGTCTCTCGGTTGTGAGCAAGATGGCCTGCTGCTGTTGCATCCATCTCCAGATCGTCAACGATGTCTTGCAGCCATCTTCGTCTTGGTCTTCCTCTTTTCCTTTTTCCCATTATGTATCCTGCCAATACGGTTTTCTCTAAATGATCATGACGTTTAATGTGTCCAAAATATTTCAATTTTCTCTCTTTAATCCTCTGCACTAGCCAGCCTTCTTCAATATTAAGCTCTTGTAGTATAGATATATTTGTTCTGTTTTGTGTCCACGATATTTGGAGAACTCTTCTGTAGCATTTACATTCAAAGGCATTTATGTGTTTCTCAGCTGTTTTGTTAAGTGTCCAGGTCTCACAGGCATATGTTGCTATGGGAAAGATGCATGCCCTTAAAAATCTCATTTTTGTGGTTCTGTCTGCTCCTCTCCACAGATTCTTTATTTGTTTTACTTTCTGAAGAGCGATAGATGTCCTCCTTTTAATTTCCCTCATTGTATCTCCATTATTAGTTAGTAGCGATCCAAGATATTCAAAACTCTTCACTTCTTCCAGTTTTTCCTCATTGATACATATTTCAGTGGCCTTGTTTGTTTTGTCAGTTGTCATCAATTTAGTTTTCTTTGCATTAAGATAGAGGTTCTGCTCTTTGCTGTTCTTGCGGACTGACATAATTAGTTTTTCCATTCCTTTTTGTGTTGTGGACAGTAACACTGTGTCATCAGCATATCTAATCTCTGGTATTTCATAACCTCCAACTGTTATGGCATCGTAATATTCTTTGTCTATATCTTCTCTAACATTCCTCATTATATTTTCAGTATACAAGTTAAATAAGTAGGGTGACAATATGCACCCCTGACGGACCCCTTGTTTTATGTCAAACCAAGTTGTTGTTTCATCATTTATTCTTACTGCTGCTTGTTGGTCTAGATACAGCAGTGATGTTAATTGTATCAAATGTGTTGGAAATCCCATTTTTTTCCATTATTTCCCAAAGTTTCTGGTGTTGTACACAATCAAATGCCTTTGAGTAGTCTATAAAGGATAAATATAGATTCACATTAAACTCTCTGCATTTTTCTATTATTAATCTTAGATTGAATATATGATCTCTTGATCCTCTTATACTATGGACAGTCAATAGATTAATGAAAAGATAGCTAGACACAAGAGAGATGTGGTTTATTAGAATATTAAGAATACTACGGACAATCAATAGTTTAATGCAAAGATAGCTAGACACAACAGAGGTATGGTTTATTAGAATATTAAGAATACTATAGACAGTCAATAGATTAATGAAAAGATAGCTAGACACAACAGAGATGTGGTTTATTAAAATATTAAGAATACTACGGACAATCAATAGTTTAATGCAAAGATAGCTAGACACAACAGAGATGTGGTTTATTAGAAGAATGTTAAGAGCAGCACGGACAGATAAGATGACAAACAGGGAACATCTGACAAAAGAAAATGTAGAAATCTACTTAATTAAATCCATGAGATAACAACAGTCATCATTCACTGGACATAATGAGAAGGGGAGGGCTTAGAAACATCATAGCAACAGGAAAGATACATGGGAAGAGAGGCAGGGGAAAGACCAAGAGGAGAAACATTCATGAACAATCTAACTGGATGGCACAATAAAAAGTCAGCAAATGCGCTTATGGAAAATATCAGGGACCAAGATTCGTGAAGAAGCATGTCCATCAACACCTACTTGCACGGCATCTGATGATGATATGCTCAGTTTTGACACTTTTTTATTATACAAAACTTTTTTGATACAAATCACAGCTGTCACTTATGTAAAACACAATAAAGTCTAGTTCACATTTCTTCAAAATATCAGTTAAGTTTGATGTCCACTGTAAATTTTAGAGACACAGAGGTAGTCTGTCTAATTCATATTGTCAAATACAAAAATTTAGACATTGTAGGTAGTCTGTCTAATTCTTACTGTCAGATACAAAAATTTAGACAATAGAGGTAGTCTGTCTAATTCTTACTGTCAGATACAAAAATTTAGACACGTGAAGGTAGTCTGTCTAATTCTTATTGTCAGATACAAAAATTTAGACACTGGAGGTAGTCTGTCTAATTCTTACTGTCAGATACAAAAATTTAGACACGTGGAGGTAACTTAGTCTGTAGTTGATTTGTTATGGATGCTGATTGTTAGCACTGCGAAAAATGAAGTTATGTATTGTGTTATATTGTCAGAATGAAAGACCTGACAAAAATACTGCCAATCACTTTTTTACGTCTTTCCTTGAAGTTTCAACTGCCAGCTTGCACAAGCCACTGACAGCTTGCACGAGCCACTGACAGCTTGCACAAGCCACTGACAGCTTGCACAAGCCACTGACAGCTTGCACAAGCCACTGACAGCTTGCACAAGCCACGTCTCTGATATACTCCAAATGTTTTTGTTTTTTTTTTGTACAGAACACCGCTTGTTTGTTTTGCTTGAGTTTTTCCACATGTCAAACCTTTGGCTGTCGGTAAGTCATCGATTGTTCTTGATCAACTCAGCAACCAACATTTCTCTCTCTCTCTCTCTCTCTCTCTCTCTCTCTGGTGGGGAGGGGTAAATTGGCGAAGCTTTAAGAACTAAATCCAAGTTCTTTGATGTTTTTTTATTTCATCATGATTAACAAACACGCGACACTTCTATCAACAAAACTCACATCTATCTGCCTACACCAATAATAAACAATGTCCCATCAGACCTTTTGCAATCAGTTTTCATTGCCCTACCAAAGAAACAAAGTGCAGTTGAATGCGAAGACCATCGAACCATTAGTCTTATGAGCCATGTTACCAAAATCCTGCTTCGTATTGTCATGAGAAGAGTCAGGGACAAAATAAAACCATAAATCGCTGAAGAACAGTGTGGCTTCGTCGAAGGAAAAGGCACAGGTAATGCTATATATATATATATATGACTGACAACTCACTACCAAAAATAGCACTAAGATGGACACCACAGGGGAGCAGAAGTAAGGGTAGACCAAAAGAGACATGGAGAAGAACAACAGAAAGGATGTTGAGCAATAGAGGGCTCACCTGGGCAAGAGCAGAAAAAAAGGCGAAGGACAGGCATTTGTGGAAAACCCTTGCGGAAGCCCCATGTGCCCTGGGCACTTAAGGTTCAGATATATATATATATCTATATATATATATTATATATATATATTGAGAACATTGATGGAAAGATCAATAGAAGTAAAGACGGACATATACTTATGCTTCATAGACTAATGTAAATCATTCGATAAAGTGAGACACACAGAAATTATAAGAATGCTAGAAGACATCAACATAGATGGGAAAGATCTGAAACTCATCAAAAACATATACTGGCAGCAATCAGCAGCAATGGAGTTTGAGAACTAAATAGGAGCATTCCAAGACATAAAATTGGAAGTGAGACAAGGATGTGTTCTATCTCCTGACCTCTTCTCCTTGTACAGTGAAAACATAATGAGAAATATAGAGAGCTTGCCAGGAATATCAGTTGGCGTGTACAACTTTAACAACTTAAGATATGCAGACGACACAGTTCTGATTGCTAAAAGTGAAGAGGTATACAGGCTCTTCTGGACATCGTGGTTCGTGAAAGTAAAAATAAAGGTCTCAGCCTGAATAAAAAGAAGACTGAAGTGATGATCATCTCAAAGAAAAGAATACCACCAAAATGTAGCATTACCATCGATGGCACACATCTGAAACAAGGTGATAGATTCAAGTTCTTAGGAACAATTATAACAGCTGATGGGAAGTGTCACAACGAAATAAAAAGCAGACATGCTCAGGCCAAGTCAGCATTCCAGAAAATGAGAAACATCTTGTGCAACAGATCCATATCAGTGGAAACAAGATTCCGAGTACTTAAATGTTACATCGAGCCAATTTTGTTTTATGGATGTGAAGCATGGTCCATGAATAAGAGAGTACAGCGAGAAATGGAGGCCATGGAAATAAGGTTCATAAGAAGGATGTTGAAGCTAACATGGACAGCTAAGAAAACCAACGAAGAAGTCTTAAGAGAGGCTGAAGTTAAAAGGCAAATTACAGCAAAGATCAGAGGCAGACAAGCGAGATGTGTAGAACATTTTCTGAGAAGAAGAAAATTGGAACACACTGTGGCAACTGAAAAAATTGAGGGAAGAAGAGACAGAGGAAGACAGAGAGAGAAGTTACTGGATGGGCTGTCAGTGTGGCTAGGAAGAAAGTCACCGGCGGATCTCATAATCAAGTCTAAAGACAGGGAATTCTGTAGAGAAATGATCGCCTACGCCACGCGGCACAGCACTTGATTGCTTGATTGACACTAATAAGTAGGTTATCTTGTAGTACACTTATAATAAGTAGGTTATCTTGTAGTACACTAATAATAAGTAGGTTATCTTGTAGTACACTTATAATAAGTAGGTTATCTTGTAGTCATCATCATCATGTGCCGTGCCGACTGGCGTTGGCTATTATGCTTCTCCAGAGTACCCGATCCTTCATGCAGGCCATCAGTTCAGTTGGTGATCTCCTCTCACACCATCCCGTCAGACTGTCCAGTATCATTTCTCTTGGTCTTCCTCTTGATCTTCTTCCCTCTATTTTTCCTGTTGTTATAATATTTTCTATGCCCCCTCTTCTCATTGCATGTCCTATGAAAGTACATTGTCTCTCTCTTATCTTTTTGACAAGGTTTTTTTTTTGTCTCTCCAGCTCTTCTTATACATTCTTCATTAGTTATTTTTGCTGTCCAGGGGATTCGCAACATTCTTCTAATAAAACCACATTTCTGCTGCTTCCAATGATTTTTGTGCAGACTTGCCTTCCATATAACAAGATAGGTTCAATACAGCATTTTAGGACTCGTTTTCTAACATTCATTGATAAGGATGTGTTGGTTAATATGTTTCTCACTCTCTGAAATGCAGTCTTTGCTTGGCATATTCTGTTCCTAATTTCTGTTCTGCATTTCCCATCTGAAGTTATTACTGCTCCAAGGTATTTGAATTTCTGCACCTGCTTTAGAATAGTTCCGTTTAATTTAATACTGCATGTTGGTGGATTCTGTTTCTTAGATATAACCATAGTCTCTGTCTTTTTGATGTTCAAAGTAAGGCCTTTCTGTTCACTTTCTTTGGCGACTTTATCCAAGAGATTTTGCAGGTTTTTCTTGTAGTACACTAATAATAAGTAGCTTATCTTGTAGTACACTAATAATAAGTAGCTTATCTTGTAGTACACTAATAATAAGTAGGTTATCTTGTAGTACACTTATAATAAGTAGGTTGTCTTGTAGTACACTTATAACAAGCAGATTATCTTGTAGTACACTAATAATAAGTAGCTTATCTTGTAGTACACTAATAATAAGTAGCTTATCTTGTAGTACACTTATAATAAGTAGCTTATCTTGTAGTATACTAATAATAAGTAGTTTATCTTGTAGTACACTAATAATAAGTAGCTTATCTTGTAGTACACTTATAATAAGTAGGTTGTCTTGTAGTACACTTATAATAAGCAGGTTATCTTGTAGTACACTAATAATAAGTAGCTTATCTTGTAGTACGCTAATAATAAGTAGCTTATCTTGTAGTACACTTATAATAAGTAGGTTATCTTGTAGTACACTTATAATAAGTAGGTTATCTTGTAGTACACTAATAATAAGTAGGTTATTTTGTAGTACACTTATAATAAGTAGCTTATCTTGTAGTACACTAATATAAGCAGGTTATCTTGTAGTACACTAATAATAAGTAGCTTATCTTGTAGTACGCTAATAATAAGTAGCTTATCTTGTAGTACACTTATAATAAGTAGGTTATCTTGTAGTACACTTATAATAAGTAGGTTATCTTGTAGTACACTAATAATAAGTAGGTTATTTTGTAGTACACTTATAATAAGTAGCTTATCTTGTAGTACGCTAATAATAAGTAGCTTATCTTGTAGTACACTTATAATAAGTAGGTTATCTTGTAGTACACTAATAATAAGTAGGTTATCTTGTAGTACACTTATAATAAGCAGGTTATTTTGTAGTGCGCTAATAATAAGTAGGTTATCTTGTAGTACACTAATACTAAATGGGTTACCTTGTAGTACTCTAATAATAGGTACGATATGTTGTAGTATATTAATAATAAGTAGGTTTTTGGTAGTACATGTTTAATAAGTAGGTTATCTTGAAGTACACTAATAATAAGTAGGTTCCCTTGTAGTACACTAATAATAAGTAGGTTCCCTTGTAGTACACTAATAATAAGTAGGTTCCCTTGTAGTACACTAATAATAAGTAGGTTCCCTTGTAGTACACTAATAATGAATAGGTTCCCTTTTAGTACACTAATAATAAGTAGGTTCCCTGCCTCTATTCTCCCAAACTTGGCAAATTTCCCCCTCCCTATCCCAACCCCCCTCTCCAAAAAAGGGATGAAAAATCAGCTTCCGGCCGTAAGTGGCACTGGAAGGAGGACAGTGTCCTCAAAAGCCCCATTCTCTGGCCCAAAGCCGGACATCTGACCACCGTGCTGTCATTTATACAAGAAAATGAAGAAAAAGCCACAGCCCAACTTGCAGAAACTTATAACCAGTAGCACACAGTGGAACATTTTATACTTGCAGGTCCCTAACTTATAACCAGTAGCACACAGTGGAACATTTTATACTTGCAGGTCCCTAACTAGATCAACTACAAAGATAGCTGCTTTCATTACACGTCACAGACAAGACACCCTACACTTCATAACTGTCTATATTACAAGACAAGACATCCTACACTTCATAAATGTCTATATCCCAAGACAAGACATCCTACACTTCATAACTGTCTATATCCCAAGACAAGACATCCTACATTTCATAAATGTCTATATTCCAAGACAAGACATCCTACACTTCACAACTGTCTATATTCCAAGACAAGACACCCTACACTTCATAACTGTCTATATTCCAAGACAAGACACCCTACACTTCATAAATGTCTATATCCCAAGACAAGACATCGTACACTTCACAACTGTCTATATTCCAAGACAAGACATCCTACACTTCATAACTGTCTATATTCCAAGACAAGACACCCTACACTTCATAAATGTCTATATTCCAAGACAAGACATCCTACACTTCATAACTGTCTATATTCCAAGACAAGACATCCTACACTTCACAACTGTCTATATTCCAAGACAAGACATCCTACACTTCACAACTGTCTATATTCCAAGACAAGACATCCTACACTTCACAGCTGTCTATATTCCAAGACTGAGCAACTATAAAGGAGAGCCACGTTCTACAACATGGCATCAGCTGCAACGATCTTCTAGTTCACAGCAGCAGGAGGATGATCTACCACCACAACCATAGCCTATTAGTACCTGCTTACTACAATCATCATAGCCTACTAGTACTCGCTTACTACAATCATCATAGCCTACTAGTATTCGCTTACTACAATCATCATAGCCTACTAGTACTCGCTTACTACAATCATCATAGCCTACTAGTACCCCCTTACTACAATTAGCATACTACACCTGACTGTCACTTATCGATTGATTACGATTATCTGTGGTTTTAGTGAAAGAACTCTGTCATGTCTGCTGTTAACTTTCTTATGTGTGCTAGCTGATGAGCTGGATGATGTAAGAAAGAACACATGTAATAACATATACTTGACATGAAAGAACATATGTAATAACATATACTTGACATGAAAGAACATATGTAATAACATATACTTGACATGAAAGAACACATGTAATAACATACACTTGACATGAAAGAACACATATAATAACATACACTTGACATGAAAGAACACATATAATAACATACACTTGACATGAAAGAACACACATAATAACATACACTTGACATGAAAGAACATATATAATAACATACACTTGACATCAAAGAACACATATAATAACATATACTTGACATGAAAGAACACATATAATAACATACACTTGACATGAAAGAACACATATAATAACATACACTTGACATGCAGTCTGGAAGCAGCAGTAACAAACATGCATCAAGTGAACGAACTCATAAACACGATAACACAAATCACAACAAACTCATGATAACACAAATCACAACAAAATCATGATAACACAAATCACAACAAAATCATGATAACACAAATCACAACAAACTCACGATAACACAAATCACAACAAACTCACGATAACACAAATCACAACAAAATCATGATAACACAAATCACAACAAAATCACGATAACACAAATCACAACAAAATCATGATAACACATATCACAACAAACTCACGATAACACAAATCACAACAAAATCATGATAACACAAATCACAACAAACTCACGATAACACAAATCACAACAAACTCACGATAACACAAATCACAACAAAATCACGATAATACAAATCACAACAAAATCACGATAACACAAATCACAACAAAATCCCGAAAACCGAGCCCTCAACGACAAAATCACGAAAAGATCTTTTGTAAAGCGCGTTGGGCGTCAATGAGGTAATAGCGCGCGCATATGCCACGCGCCCCCGCTAGCGAGAGAGGGCATGCATCACGAGCCCTGTCCCGGCCCACACCAGCCAATCTGCTCAATGAATACAATGCGCATGTTTACAGTTGCTGTTTCCGGTGATTACAAATTTGTGGCGGGAAGCATGAAATGTTCTGATGTTTCTCGTCTGATAGTGCTGGACTGAATGGGTTACTGATGTTCAAAATACAGCGTGTACAACACAATGTTCGGAATACAGCCGTGTGTGTACAACATAATGTCCAGAATACAGTCATGTGTGTACAACATATAGTCTACCTTCTTGACGCCAAGAATTTGCTTGCTAGAAAGGTCTGCCACAACTTTCCGCAGGCTTTGATCGAACCGTGTGTTTGGTTCTTGACCTTCCTTGGACTTCAGTTAACTTCAATGTTTAGTTCCTGTAGGTCTGTTCAGTTAACTTCAATGTTTAGTTCCTGTAAGTCTGTTCAGTTAACTTCAATGTTTAGTTCCTGTAAGTCTGTTCCGTTACCTTCACTAGCAAGTCCAGGTAAGTGTGGACAACGTGTGGGCACTTTTCTCTCCAATGTTTCCCTCAGTTCTAAGTAGTCTAGCATGTACTCTGTGGGGAGGGGGGGGGGAGAGTTATACTCAGGTGTTCTAGTCTTCCTCCAGTGAAGCAAGGATCTGGACACGGTGTGGGAGGTCCACTGTAGTTGTGACCGGAGCGGTTATATGTACAGATTTGTTCTTTCCTTGCTCGATCTTCACACACACACACACGCACATTCTGACATGATCTGGTGTGTGACTTAAGCGAATCTCTGAGAAAAGGTTGAACGCGTCGGATAAGTCAGATATTATCTCTAGTTTATCCCACCCCGTCCTATTTTTATGAGCCCCCCCCCCCCCCCCCCCCCCCCCACAGTTGGATCCTTGTTATTTCTGCACCGGACAATTTGTGAAAACGATGTCAAAGAAAGATTCGCCATCCGACTCTCCTTCCTGTGTCCCCCCACCCCCACCCCACCCCGGCCCTGAACTACCCCCAGCTCTCACCATGATCCCCACACCGCCTGCTGAAGTGAAATGAATTATTCATGGCGTCATTATAACGGTGCTTGAAGAAGAAAAGAAGACTGGTCGTCTGCTTGTACTGATGGTTTTTATGAAGACGGCAATTTTCCCTTTATTCTTACGTTGAAAGAGCAGTTTTGTTTTAAAGGCGTTCATTCGTCTTTGACGGGCCGGCCGTGGCCCAGACACAGCTATACCGGGACAGGTTGCGTCAGTTTCTTTCTCCTCATTCTGCTTCTTATCTTTCATTTGCTGTAATAACGAGGAAGCCATGTGCATGAGACTAGCAGGTGATACATCGCCCACCACTTGGAACTTCACATAAGCAGGTGATACATGGAGAAGCACTTAGGACATTGAAAAAAGGACTTTTTTGGGGAGGCGAAGCGACAAAAAGAGTGGCTAACATGTCGGCTCCACACGTCCCACGTGCATCGTGTGAAACAACTGGCCAAACATACCGTCTCCTTGTTACAGCACCCGTTAACTCCACAAATTATGGTGCGTACGTCAATGGGTGCCGAGCTTTTTTTACAATTCCAAATGTGGAGACACAATACATGAGAAGTAAATCCGGAGACGATAGCTGGGCGCGCACAGGCTTCAGGGCACGTGCAAGCAATTCGTTATTCCCTTCCAGCTTTGTCAAAGAACAGTGGTCGACGTCTGGGCTGCAGCTTCTGAGCCATATAACAGCAGGACAATGAGCCAAATACTGGCAGCATCATTTATTTCTGTTCATACGAACATGTGTTTGTGTTGTTGTAGTTTTCAAATCTAGATTCATATAACTGTACTCTTCTCAGACACTCCCACCCCCTCCCATACTGGTTAAAAAGTCATGCCCGTTCTGTTTTCAGCACGTGCAAATTGTTACTTAAACAGACATTGCAGTCCTGGAACTGTCTACATGAAGGCCATCTGTTAGAATGAGAGCTTGTTGTAAAACAGAGGACAAGAGCAAATCAAACACTTCTACAAATCTTGTCCCACCAACCAAGGTATGGGCGAGTAGGCAGGTCACGTGATCATATAGCGCCAGACAAGAAGGTGTAGTCTGACGTGACTTCCGATTCAATCAAAGACAAACAGGAGGTCAGTTTGTTTTAATGGCGCGGTAAGAAATAGCACATGGTCAGTGAATATCTTAGAAAGAGCACGTCGGAGCTGGACATTGAGAGACCTACACTTCATTATTACAATATATGAGATCAGTGCACTTGTGTATGTCATTGTGACATATCCTAAAGAAAACTGATAATACAGACGTGTAAGCTGAGAGATTTTATCTTTCCCTAAATTCTCTCTCCTGCCACTAAATCCACACAAGCTTGGAAGTGCATATCTCAGCGTGGGGAGACTGGCCATATGTCATCTTTCCTGCCTTTCAGGCCAGCTTTGTCTCAAAATTTCACATCTGCATCACACGAAACTGAGACAATGAAACACAAACGTGTTTCGGGTAATAAAGATGATGTGGCATGTGGTTTTTGTTGTTCCAGTTTTAGATATTTCATCTGTTCCATGAAATCTTTCAACACAATAACATACCATCCATGTGACCAGTGGTCGTCCACAAGATAACAGACCATCTATGTGACCAGTGGTCGTCCACAAGATAACAGACCATCTATGTGACCAGTGGTCGTCCACAAGATAACAGACCATCTATGTGACCATTGGCCATCCACAAGATAACAGACCATCTATGTGACCAGTGGTCGTCCACAAGATAACAGACCATCTATGTGACCAGTGGTCGCCCACAAGATAACAGACCATCTATGTGACCAGTGGTCGTCCACAAGATAACAAACCATCTATGTGACCAGTGGTCGTCCACAAGATAACAGACCATCTATGTGACCAGTGGTCGTCCACAAGATAACGGTCCATCTGATTGACCACTTCTAGTCTACAAAATATGGTCTACAAGGAACGATGCACCACTGTTGCTTCATCATTCATCATCATCATCATCATCATCATCATTTTCTTCTTCTTCTTATAACTACTGCTAATACTACCACTACTGCTTCTGCTATTACTACTACTGACACTGTCACTACTACTACTAGCAGTAGTGCTACAAATATTACTACAACAACTACTACTACCATCGCTGTTGACGTACTACTATTGCCATTATAAAAACTATTACGACTACTAGGAACTATTATTACTACTACCACCACTGCTACTGCAACTGCTGCTACTACTATCGCTGCTGCGGTATTACTACTGCTGCTATAACTACTATTAAGACTATGACAACTATTACTACTGCTGCTATAACTATTATTAACACTATGACAACTATTACTACTGCTGCTATAACTACTTTTAAGATTATGACAACTATTACTACTGCTGCTATAACTATTATTAACACTATGACAACTATTACTACTGCTGCTATAACTACTTTTAAGATTATGACAACTATTACTACTGCTGCTATAACTACTTTTAAGACTATGACAACTATTACTACTGCTGCTATAACTACTATTAAGACTATGACAACTATTACTACTGCTGCTATAACTACTATTAACACTATGACAACTATTACTACTGCTGCTATAACTACTATTAACACTATGACAACTATTACTACTGCTGCTACTACTACTACTATTACTGCTACTACTACTGCTACTATTACTACTACTACTACTACTACTACTATATTATTATTATTATTATTAAATACTACCATTGTTGCCATCATTACATCTACGATTACTGAGACAAATAATATTACTATTGCTGTTACTACTACTACTTTTGCTACTACTATCATTCCTAATACTATTATTACTACTGATATTACAAATACTACTATTAGTACTATTATTTCTACTACCAGGGTCATACAAAAAGTCGTGAGTAATTTTTTTAAGTCAGAATTTATAGATAGAGAAAATATAAATGTATCAACTTAATATGCAATCTCTGCATTTCATGTAGAGGTCACATTACGTCACCATTATGTGTCACGTGACCACGCCGAGCACAAACAAATGGTGGGTGCTGAATTTTTGTTTCGTCAACGTTATTGAGTTCCTCGTTAAAGAGGAAATCCCCGTTCCTGAAATTCACCGAAGACTTCAACTTGCATATGGAAATGTGTGTATGGGTGCTAGCAGTGTTAGAAGGTGGATGAACTATTTCAAAGATGGAAACACAAGCATCCAACATATGCCTCCCAGCGGTCGCCCTCGAACTGCCTCCACTGAGCGCAACATGGAAAGGGTTGACGACATCATTAAAGAAGACAGTTTCTGAAGTCGCTGTAAATCTTGGAATAGTACACAATGCAGTACAGGAAATGATTGAAACCCCAGGCTTTAGAAAAGCTTGTGTCCGCTGAGTCCCACAGGAGAGAACGTCCAGAAAGCAGTGCGTTTGTGCCGTCGGTCAGCTGGAACGGAATTCTACCGGGAGGGTATTTTCAGACTTGCAGAGCTATGGGGAAAATGTGTATAGAGAAATAGAGATTCTGTTGAAAAGTGAAGAAAAGAATGTAGATTATGCTGATACATTTATATTTTCTCAATCTATAAATTTTTATTAAAAAAAAATTTGCTCACGACATTCGGTATGACCCTAGTACTACTACTGCTATTACTACTAATACAACTACTACTACTACTACTACTATTCTTCGACTATTACTACTGCTATTATTAATTCAACCACCACTACTACGACTACTACTACTACCACTACTAGTAATAACACCAGCACTACTACTACTACTATAACTACTACTATTATTATTACTACTACTGCTACTATAACTGCTGCTACTACTACTACTACTACTACTACTACTACTACTACTACTACTACTACTACTACTTCTATTACTACTACATACTACTAGTTCTGTAACACAGCTATAAAATTAAAATGCTAGGACAAAGTTGACTACGGAATCATGGACATGTTTCTTTCTGTTATCAGCTTTGTCATGGACATGTTTCTTTCTGTTATCAGCTTTGTCATGGACATGTTTCTTTCTGTTATCAGCTTTGTCATGGACATGTTTCTTTCTGTTATCAGCTTTGTCATGGACATGTTTCTTTCTGTTATCAGCTTTGTCACGGACATGTTTCTTTCTGTTATCAGCTTTGTCGTGTTGCTAAAATAAACTTTTTGTTCTTTTTCCCCCAGCGTTTGATGATGAAAGTCACATTCATGATGTTTGTGTATATCAGTCAGTCATTCAGTCAATCGGTCAGTTGCATATCCCTTGTTGAACTTTGTCTCCCTAACAGCGCTCCTGTAGGCTTCTCCGTTGTAAGCAAGATGGCCTGCTGCTGATGCTTCCATTTGCAGATTATCAACGATGTCTTGCAGCCATCTTTGCCTTGGTCTTCCTCTCTTTCCTTTTCCAATTATATATCCTTCCAAGACGGTCTTCTCTAAATTCTCATGACGTTTAATATGTCCAAAATATTTAAGTTTTCTTTGTTTAATCTTCCTTGTCTGTTCCTCTTCAAGCTTCTTTAGTTCTATTTTTTTGAAGAACGAAAGATGTTTTCCTTTTATTACCCCTCATTGTATCTCCATTATTAGTTAGTAATGATCCAAGTTATTCAAAACTCTCCACCTCTTTCAATTTCTCCTCATTGATGTTTCAGCTGTATATATTCACACTTTATTACAGTGATGATTCTGTACACGTAGAAGGTACAGCTGCTGAAGAAATCAACCACTTTGCATACCTCGGGCGCTACATAGACCTCGTGACACTAGAAAGGAAGTTAGAATTAGAATTGCAAACGCAGCATTGACTTTCATGAATCTTGAGAACATATGACACTCAAAAGTTCTAAGCACAAAAACCAAGTTAAGGTTATTTAGTTCAAATGTAACATCTACTCCCATTTATGGATACGAAAACTGGAAATCAACTGAAGAAATAGACAAGAAATTAGACTCTTCTGAAAACAAATGCCTAAGGAAAATACTCGATATAAAGCCGAATTAATTCAAGAACAACGCAGAGACAAGACAGATGAGTAAACAACAACCTGTCTCATGGGTGATCAGAAAAAGGAGACTGACACATGTAGGTCACTTGATGAGAATAAACAGTCAGAGAATCCCCAAACAAGCTATCAAGTGGAACAATCAGGCCAAAGAAAAAGAGGTCGACCACGTGAAAATCTAAAGAGGACAATGTTAAGAGAGGTCAGTTCAGTGGGCATAAAATCCCTTGAAGAGGCGGAGAAACTCCCCGAAAATAAGAAATCTTGGAGAAGTAGCTCGCGCGCCCTGTGTGACGTTTAACTGCACGGGAAGGATGTCAGATAAGAATACTCTGTATACTTCTGGACACGTTAGTTATGCCGTGATACTACTACTATTAATGTGATACTATTCCTATTATTTCTACTATTACTTCTATTACTAGTACTACAGTTTCTACTACTACTTCTACTACTAGTATTACAATTTCTACTACAGCAAGCCTACTTATATTACTACTGTTTTACTGTCCCTCTTACTACTATTATTATTACTATTATTATTATTATTACATTGTTGTTACAGCAGCTGAAGCTACAAGACCACCACCATTACCACCACCACCACCAACACTACTACTACTACTCCTACTACTGCTGCTGCTACTACTACTACTACTACTACTACTATTACTACTACTACTACTACTACTGCTGCTGCTGCTGCTGTTGCTGCTAATGCCGCTACAACTACCAGCACTTCTGCTACTGTCTGTGCTATCACTGCTACTAACTATTTGATAGTACTACTTCTACCACTGATGGTATCGCTATTACTAAAAGGTACTTCTACTACTGCTGACAGTGCTTGTACAATTGCAAATAGTAATTCCACTACTGCTAACAGTACTTCTACCACTGCAGTTAGTACTTCTACTACTGCAAACAATACTTCTGCTACTGCAAATAGTACTTCTTCAAATGCTACTATCAGTGCTACTCGTACTACTGCTACTCCTACTTCAGTTTATATTACTACTTCTGCTATGAATATTACTACTTTTGCTATTACTGCTTTTACTGATGTTATTTTTATTTCTGTTGCTATTACTACTTCCATCAATATTAATACTTCCACCAATATTACTACTTTCAGCGATATTACTACACTGTAGTATAAATATTAACATGGGTTGAATGTGACAGTAAAGAATATTTCAGAAGTCACCCATGTGACACACTGAACGTTTGGAAGTGACAGAGTTATAGAGAGTACTTCTTGATATCATGTCCCTGACAAGAGTATTTCTTGATGTCAAGTCCCTGACAAGAGTACTTTTTGATGTCAAGTCTCCGACAGTTGTGATTATTTTAATGCTAATTCTTGATGCCAAGTCCCTGACAGTTGTTATTATTTTAATGCTGCTTCTTGATGTCAAGTCCCTGACAGTAGTTCTTCTTGATGTCAAGTCCCTGACAAGAGTACTTCCTTAACTCAAGTCCCTGACAAGAGTACTTCTTGATGTCAAGTCCCTGAAAAGTGTACTTCTTGATGTCAGATCCCTGATAAAAGTACTTCTTGGTGTCAAGTCCTTGCCAAGAGTACTTCTTAATATCAACAGGAGTGCTTCTTGATGTCAAGTCATTGACAAGAGTGCTTCTTGATGTCAAATCCCTGACAAGAGTGCTTCTTGATGTGAAGTCCCTGACAAGAATACTTCTTGATGTGAACTCCCTGAAAGTTGTGATTACTTGAATGCTGCTTATTGCCTGAAAGTTTTCTTGTTTCTATCTTTTCTTTCATGTTTTTACTTTTTTGCAGTCAACTCAAATTGTTTCATTTTACGTTGACTTCACATACCTCCTTTTACATTTAGCTCACATACATGTATATCCTTTACATTTAGCTCACGTACATGTATATCCTTTACATTTAACTCACGTACATGTTTATCCTTTACATTTAGCTCACATACATGTATATCCTTTACATTTAGCTCACATACATGTATATCCTTTACATTTAACTCACGTACATGTTTATCCTTTACATTTAGCTCACATACATGTATATCCTTTACATTTAGCTCACATACATATATATATCCTTTACATTTAGCTCACATACATGTATATACTTTACATTTAGCTCACATACATGTATATCTTTTACATTTAACTCACATACATGTATATCTTTTACATTTAGCTTACACATCTCCTGTTATATTTAGCTTACACATCTCCTTTTAAATTTACTTCACATATCTCCTTTTATATTAGCTCGCATATCTCCTCTTACTTTTAGACCATATATCTCCTTTTATATATAGCCACGTATCTCTTTTACATTTAGCTCATATATCTCTTTTACATTTAGCTCACATATCTCATTTACATTTAGCTCATATATCTCTTTTACATTTAGCTCACATATCTCTTTTACATTTAGCTCACATGTCTCTTTTATATTTAGCTCACATATCTCTTTTACATTTAGCTCAGATTGCTTCATTCAGATTTAGCTAAAGTTATTTAATTTTGCACTGAGCTCAAATTGTTTCATTTTACACTCAGCTCAAATTACTACATTTAAACGAAGTTCAAACTGTTACATTTCACAAGTAAATCACATCACTACATTTAAGTCAAATTGTTACATTTTATATGTAAATCAAATTATTCATTTAATATGTAAGCCAAATTACTACATTTAACATGTAAGTCATTACATTTTATATGTAAATCAAATTATTCATTTAATATGTAAGCCAAATTACTACATTTAACATGTAAGTCAAATTGTTACATTTAATATATAAGTCAAATTGTTACATTTCATATGTAAGTCAAATTGTTATATTTAAAAAGTAACTCAAGTTATTATATTTAACAAGTGAAATGATTACATTTAATACAACGCTTAAATTAGTTCATGAATACGTAGAAGAAACAAGTGCTGGTCGAATCCTCGAAAGGAAAAATATATGAGAAAGAATTAAAATTTTCAAATGAAAATAACATAATGAGACCGTACGAGGGGTGGTAGATAAGTTCCCGGCATAAGCTACAACGGATTATTTGTGGACAACTTTTTGGAGTTATTTCTCAACATAGTCCGCTTGGAAGTTTATGCACTTAGTCCAGCGATCCTGGAGCATACGGATCCCTTCTTTGTAAAAATCAGCATCTTGTGCCAGTAGAAAGTGGTCTACTGCATGAATGACGTTGTCATCTGAAGCAAATTTGCGACCACTGAGCTCCTTTTTGAGTTTGGTAAACAGGTAATAGTCCGAAGGGGCCAAATCTTGGGAATAAGGAGGATGTTCAAGAAGCTGGAAGCAGCATTCATGAATGGCAGCCATTGCCACCGCCGACTTGTGAACTGGAGCATTGTCTTGCTGAAAGATGACTCCCCTCGTCAATTTCCCTCGACGCTTTTCCTTCAATCTGACCCGCAGTTGCTTCACAAGATTAGCGTAATAGGCCCCGGTGACCGTTCTGCCCTTCTGAAGATAGTCTACCAATAGCACACTTTCTGGATCCCAAATGATGGAAGCCATCACTTTGCCTGCAGACAGAACCACTCTTGCTTTTTTTGGATGTGGGGATCCATGATGTTTCCACTGCTTTGACTGTTCTTTGGTTTCTGGTTGAAAATGATGAACCCAAGTCTCATCCATAGTCACAAATTGCTGAAGAAACTTTTCAGGACCTGCAGAAAAATGGCCAAGATTGTCTCTTGACACGTTGAGACGCTGTCGTTTGTAATCAGCTCCAAGAAGTTTCAGGAACCATCGAACAGAGACCTTTGTCATTTGAAGATCATTGTGTATAATGGCATGAACACATTCCTGGGAGATGCCCAACTTAGTAGCAATGTACCGCTCAGTTAGTCGTCGATCCTCCATTATCATGTCATGGATTATGCCGGTGGTTTCATCGACGGTTACCGTTCTTGGTCTTCCTGGACGAGGATCATCTTCCAGACTCTCCCTTCCATGTTTGAACTGAGCTGCCCATTTCTTCACTGTGCTGTAAGAAGGAGCACTCTCCCCTAGAGTCTCTACCATATCCTCATGGATCTCCTTCGATGATAAGCCCTTGATGCAGAGGTAGCGAATGACTGCTCGATGAGAAATTTTATCCATTTTCTCAATTTCTGCCACCTCTTACCACCTCAGTAGGTTGTAAAAAATTGGCTGCAGTTAATTTCTTGAAACTTGACGTTTAATCTTACATTAACCTGATCTACAAATGCATCTAATATCAACTGTGTGTTTCACGTATTTGTACCTTATGCCAAGAACTTATCAATCACCCCTCGTACAATAGCCCAAAATAGCCCAATATATGAAGGAAATCGTGGAGCCGTGTCGAGCCGTCTGTCCCAACAACAGTAAAAGCTTTATGAGGGAGGAGACAAGACCAGACTCCAGCGTATGTCAAATTATATGTCCTTGTCATGCGCCAGACTATGAGCGAGAATGCCCAACTATATGTCCTTGTCATGCGCCAGACTATGAGCGAGAATGTCTAACTATATGTCCTTGTCATGCGCCAGACTACGAGCGAGAATGTCCAACTATATGTCCTTGTCATGCGCCAGACTACGAGCGAGAATGTCCAACTATATGTCCTTGTCATGCGCCAGACTACGAGCGAGAATGTCCAATTATATGTCCTTGTCATGCGCCAGACTATGAGCGAGAATGTCAGACTATAAACATCTTAAAGAATGAGGACAATGTCATAATTATGGGAGACTTCAGCACAAGACTTGGAACAAGAACTAGCAGACCACTTCAGCACAAGACTTGGAACAAGAACTAGCAGACCACTTCAGCACAAGACTTGGAACAAGAACTAGCAGACCACTTCAGCACAAGACTTGGAACAAGAACTAGCAGACCACTTGGAACAAGAACTAGCAGACCACTTGGAACAAGAACTAGCAGACCACTTGGAACAAGAACTAGCAGACCACTTCAGCACAAGACTTGGAACAAGAACTAGCAGACCACTTGGAACAAGAACTAGCAGACCACTTGGAACAAGAACTAGCAGACCACTTCAGCACAAGACTTGGAACAAGAACTAGCAGACCACTTGGGAGCTTTCTGTGATCCACAGTCATGCGCTAGAAGCGAAAATAGTAGCAGACTGCAGCCAGCGCGACCTTTTCATCACAAACACATTCTTTAAACACAGAAAGTACCAAATATACACCTGGTACAAATGGAGTGTTTTGACCTGCAGAAGCCAAACTGATTTCATGCTAGCAAAGAACAACAAGAAAATGTCATGCTAGCAAAGAACAACAAGAAAAGGTCATGCTAGCAAAGAACAACAAGAAAAGATCATACTAGCAAAGAACAACAAGAAAAGGTCATGCTAGCAAAGAACAACAAGAAATGCTAGCAAGGAAAAGGTCATGCTGACAAGGGACAATAAGAAAAGATCATGCTAGCAAGGAACAACAAGAAAAGGTCATGCTAGCAAAGAACAACAAGGAAAGGTCATGCTAGCAAGGAACAACAAGAAAAGATCATGCTAGCAAAGAACAACAAGAAAAAGTCATGCTAGCAAGGAACAACAAGAAAAGATCATGCTAGCAAGGAAAAGGTCAAGCTAAGAACAAGAAAAGGTCATGCTGACAAGGGACAACAAGAAAAGGTCATGCTAGCAAGGAACAACAAGAAAAGGTCAAGCTAGCAAGGAAAAGGTCATGCTGACAAGGGACAACAAGCTATAGTCAGTCATAGATGCAAGAGCAATACCCAACTTGAGCTGATGAACAGACCATAAAGCAGTGGTAGCAGTTATCAGAACAAACAGGAAAAACCATATCAGAACTCATAAGAAAACGACAGAGCGAAACAGTAAAACCATGTTTCTTGTGTGTATACCAACGGATCTTCAGAAGATGGGGTCAAAAACAGAGGAGGTGGCTTTTTAATACAGCGCAGCGATGGGAAAGAAATGTCCTGCGCCTTCCCAACTGGCACAGCATCCTCTGACTGCATGGCTGAATCAACAGCACTGCTGAGAGTCCAGAGATAGCTGAGAGAGAAGGTCTGGCAAAGCATCCTCTGACTGCATGGCTGAATTAACAGCATTGCTGAGAGTCCAAAGATAGCGCAGAGAGAAGGTCTGGCAGAGACAAACAAAGATAGCTTTCTTCACTGACTGCACATCTCTCCTGGAAGCTGTACAAAACAGCAAAAAATAATTAGATCCGGTGGGAATTCTGACATCTTACATCCTTCCCGTGCCGCCTAACGCCACACAGGGCCTGCATGGTAGTTCGCCAAGATGTCCTGTCTTCCGCGAGTTATTCAATCTCATCAATGGATGTTATGCCCACTGAACTGGCCTCTATTAACAATGTCATCTTTAGAGTTTCACGTGGTCGATCCCTTTTTCTTTGGTCTGTTGTGTTACTGTTTTTAGTTTGTTTGGGCATAATCTGATTGTTTCTTCTCATCACATGACCAACCTACTTGTATGCCTATCTTCTTTTTCTGATCACCAATGAGACAGGTTGTTGTTTGCTCATCTGTCTTATTAGTGTTGTTCTTAAATTCGTTCTACTTTATACCGAGTATTTTCCTTAGGCATTTGTTTTCAAAAGAGTCTAATTTCTTGTCTGTTTCTTTAGTTGTTTACCAGCTTTCACATGCATAAATGAGGGTGGGTATTACATTTGAATTGAATAGTCTTAACTTGGTTTTTGTGCTTATAACTTTTGAATTCCATATGTTCTCAAGATTCTTGAAGGTCGATGCTGCTTTTGCAATTCTAACTTCCTTTCTGGTGTCTCCATCCTGGTCTATGTAGCTACCGAGATAGGCAACATCAACATTTTTAAAATTGTGGGAATTACAGGAAATAAATTAAAAACACTCATAAACAGCCTTGAAGTGGCTACACCCCCACCCCCACCCCCCCACTCCCAGTCTGACATCGCTGGAAGTGACACAGCTGACGTCCCAGGCACAAAGGTCAGCAGACTGGTAGAAGGCACCCATCAAGTCAGTCACAGGCAGGTCAAGACCATCATACGAAACCGCCCTGACCAACTGTGGGCCAAGAAGCTGGGCGCAGGCTGTGAACCGTAACCAATTAATCAGTTACAGGGGAAGCAACAAACGGCCCAGTAAGAGCAGGCCAGGTGGGCTGCTGAGCCATCTCCCCGAAGGCTGCTGAGCCATCTCCCCGAGGGCTGCTGAGCCATCTCCCCGTGGGCTGCTGAGCCATCTCCCCGTGGGCTGCTGAGCCATCTCCCCGTGGGCTGCTGAGCCATCTCCCCGTGGGCTGCTGAGCCATCTCCCCGTGGGCTGCTGAGCCATCTCCCCGAGGGCTGCTGAGCCATCTCCCCGTGGGCTGCTGAGCCATCTCCCCGTGGGCTGCTGAGCCATCTCCCTGAGGGCTTATGAGCCATCTCCCTGAGGGTTGATGAGCCATCTCCCCGTGGGCTACTGAGCCATCTCCCCGTGCGCTGCTGAGAAATCTCCATGTGGGCTACTGAACCATTTCTATGGATTCAAGTTCTCACACACAGATGAATGTTTGTGGAGGGGCGGAATACACACACCAGAACATGTACTACAAGAGTGAGCAACTTGTGCAGACATACACAGCTAGACATGGGCACAGGGCTTGGGCATAAGGCAGAAGCTCTGGGGCAGACTGGAAAACATGGATAACTGTGTTGAACTCCTTGGAGAACATGGATAACTGTGTTGAACTCCTTGGAGAACATGAATAAGTGTGTTAAGCTCCTTGAAGAACCTGGATAAGTGTGTTGCGCTCCTTGGATAACCTGGATAAGTGTGTGGGGCTCCTTGGAGAACATGGATAAGTGTGTTGAGCTCCTTGGAGAACATGAATAAGTGTGTTGAGCTCCTTGGAGAACCTGGATAACTGTGTTGAGCTCCTTGGAGAACCTGGATAACTGTGTAGAGCTTGTTGGAGAACCTGAATAACTGTGTTGAGCTCCATGTAGAACATGGATAACTGTGTTGAGCTCCTTGGAGAACCTGGATAAGTGTGTTGAGCTTCTTGGAGAACCTCGATAAGTGTGTGGGGCTCCTTGGAGAACATGGATAAGTGTGTGGGGCTCGTTGGATAACCTCGAAAAGTGTGTCGGGCTCCTTGGAGAACCTTGATAAGTGTGTGGGGCTCCTTGGAGAAACTGGATGAGTGTGTTGAGCTCCTTGGAGAACCTGTATAAGTGTGTGGGGCTCCTTGGAGAACCTGTATAAGTGTGTGGGGCTCCTTGGAGAACCTGTATAAGTGTGTGGGGCTCCTTGGAGAACCTGGATAAGTGTGTGGGACTCTTTGGAGAACCTGGTTAAGTGTGTCGGGCTCGTTGGAGAATCTGGATAAGTGTGTGGGGCTCCTTGGAGAAAATCGATAAGTGTGTGGTGCTCCTTGGAGAACCTAGATGAGTGAGTTGAGCTCCTTGGGGAACCTGTATAAGTGTGTGGGGCTATTATGAGAACCTAGATGAGTGTGTTGAGCTCCTTGGAGAACCTGGATAAGTGAGTGAGTTCCTTGGAGAACCTGGATAAGTGTGTGGGGCTCCTTGGAGAACCTGGGTAAGTATTTGGGGCTCCTTGGCGAACCTGAATAAGTGTGTGGGACTCCTTTGAGAACCTGGATAAGTATTTGGGGCTCCTTGGCGAACCTGTATAAGTGTGTGGGGCTCCTTGGAGAACCTGGATAAGTATTTGGGGCTCCTTGGCGAACCTGGATAAGTGTGTGGGGCTCATTGGAGAACCTGGATAAGTGTGTGGGGCTCCTTGGAGAACCTGGATAAGTGTGTGGGGCTCCTTGGAGAACCTGGATAAGTGTGTGGGGCTCCTTGGAGAACCTGGATAAGTATTTGGGGCTCCTTGGCGAACCTGGATAAGTGTGTGGGGCTCCTTGGAGAACCTGGATAAGTATTTGGGGCTCCTTGGCGAACCTGAATAAGTGTGTGGGGCTACTAGGTGAAGTTGGGAAACATGCAGAACCTGGAGAAACTGAATAAGAACGTAGAGCTCCTCGGATAACTAGTATGTTAGGGTGAGAAAGTAGCAAGGATAGGTAGTATGTTAGGGTGAGAAAGTAGCAAGGATAGGTAGTATGTTAGGGTGAGAAAGTAGCAAGGATAGGTAGTATGTTAGGGTGAGAAAGTAGCAAGGATAGCTAGTATGTTAGGGTGAGAAAGTAACTACGATAGGTAGTATGTTATGGTGAGAAAGTAATGGGGATAGCTAGTATGTTAGGGTGAGAAAGTAGCGGGGATAGCTGGTATGGTAGATTAGGGTGAGAAAATAGAGGTTATAGCTGGTAGATTAAATTGAGAAAGTAGCACGGACACTGGTATGTTATGGTGAGAAAGTAGAAGGGATAGCTAGTATGTTATGGTTAGAAGGTAGCTCGGATAGCTTGTATATTATGGTAGGAAAGTAACGGGGACAGCTAGTATGGTATTGTTAGAAAGTAGCCGGGATAGCTAGTATGTTAGAGTGAGAAAGTAGCGGGGATATCTAGTATGTTATGGAGATAAAGTAGTGAGGATAGCTGGTATGTTAGAGTGAGAAAGTAGCGGTGAAAACTAGGATGTTAGTGTGAGAAAGTAGCGAGAGCAGCTGGTATGTTAGGGTGAGAAAGTAACTAGGAAATCTGGTATGTTAGTATGAGAAGATAGCGCGGATAAATGGTATGTTAAGGTGAAAAAGTAGGGGAGATAACTGGTATGTTAGGATGAGTAAGTAGCAAGGATAGCTAGTATGTTACTGTGAGAAAGTAGCGAGGATATCTAGTATGTTAGGGTGAGAAAGTAGAGTGTATAAGTAGTATGTTAGGTTGATAAAGTAGAGAGGATAAATGGTAGATTAAGTTGAGAAAGTAGCAAGGACACTGGTATGTTATGGTGAGTAGGGTGAGAAAATGGCGGGGATAGCTAGTATGTTAGGGTGATAACGTAGCGGGGATAACTAGTATGTTAGGGTGAGAAAGTATCAAGGATAACTAGTATGTTAGGGTGATAACGTAGCGGGGATAACTAGTATGTTAGGGTGAGAAAGTATCAAGGATAACTAGTATGTTAGGGTGAGAAAGTAGCGGGGATAACTAGTATGTTAGGGTGAGAAAGTATCAAGGATAGCTAGTATGTTAGGGTGAGAAAGTAGCAAGGATAGCTAGTATGTTAGGGTGATAACGTAGCGGGGATAGCTAGTATGTTAGGGTGAGAAAGTGGCGGGGATAGCTAGTATGTTAGGGTGAGAAAGTAGCAAGGATAGCTAGTATGTTATGTTGAGAAAGTAGCAAGGATAGCTAGTATGTTAGGGTGAGAAAGTAACGGGGATAACTAGTATGTTAGGGTGAGAAAATGGCGGGGATAGCTAGTAAGTTAGGGTGAGAAAATAAAAGGGACACCTGATAAGTTATGGTTAGAAAGTAGAGGGGATAACTTGCATGTTAGTTGGAGAAACCAGAGCAAATAACTGTTACGTTAGGATGCGGAAGTACAGGAAATAGCTGTTATGCTAGGGTAAGAAAGAAGTGGAAATTGATGCTATGTTAGGATGATAAAGTAACGGGGAAAGCTGGAATGTTAGAGTAAGAAAGTAGCGGGGATATCTAGTATCTTTGGGTGAGAAAGTAGAGGGGATAGGTGTTACGTTAGTGTGAGAAAGTAGCTGCATAGCTGGTATATTAAGGTGATAAAGTACCTGTTACAGCTAGTATGTTAAGGTGAGAAAGTAGCAGGGATAGCTAGTATGTTCGGGTGAGAAAGTAGCTTGGATAGCTAATATGTTAAGGTAAGAAAGTAGCTGAGATGACTAGTATGTTAGGGTGAGAAAGTAGCAGGGACTGCTAGTATGTAAGCGTGGGAAAGTAGCTGGGATTCCTAGTATATTAGTGTTAGAAAGTAGCAGGGATAGCTGTAAGTTAGGGTGAGAAATTAACATGTATAGCTGGTATGTTTGTGTTAGATAGTAGCAGGAATATGTGGTATGTTGGGATTAGAAATTAGCAGTGTATGTTAGGATGATAAAGTTTCAGGGATAGCTGGTATTTTAGAGTTAGAATATTGCAGGGATAGCTGGTATGTTAGGCTGAATAAGTTGCAGTTAAAACTGGTATGTTTTTGTGAGAAAGTAGATGGGATAGCTGGTGTGCTAGGGTCGTCAGAATGTAGCTGGGATAGCTGGTATGTTAGGGTGACATGTTAGCTGTGATAGGTGGTATTTTAGGATGAGAAAGTAGCAGGAATAGACAGTATGTTTGTGTGACAAAGAGCGGGGAGAGCTTGAATGTTATGGTAAGAAAGTAGCAGGGATAGCTGTTATGTTAGGGTGAGAAATTAGGGTTATGTTAGGGTGAGAAAGTTGAAGGTATAGCTAGTATGTTAGGGTGAGAAAGTTGAAGGTATAGCTAGTATGTTAGGGTGAGAAAGTTTAAGGTATAGCTAGTATGTTAGAGTGAGAAAGTTGAAGGTATAGCTAGTATGTTAGGGTGAGAAAGTTGAAGGTATAGCTAGTATGTTAGGGTGAGAAAGTTGAAGGTATAGCTAGTATGTTAGGGTGAGAAAGTTGAAGGTATAGCTAGTATGTTAGGGTGAGAAAGTAACGGGGACAGTTGGTATGTTTGGGTGAGAAACTAGCAGGCAAAGCTGTTATGGTAGGGTGAGAAAGTGGCAGGTATAACTGTTATGTTAGGATGAGAAAGTAGCTAGGATAGCTGGTATATTAGGGCATTTTCTGTTGTATTCTAACCTAAGTTTCTCTGTCAAGCTTCCCATCTTCTACTAAGGTATTTTAACTCTTTAACTTGTTAGATTTTGTTGTCTTCGATTTAGATGTTGAATGGACTTTGACTCCCGCGGATTTTCATGGTCTCTGTTGTTGCAGTGTTGATGTTCATATCATGATGTTTGAACAGTGATGGAGATTGTCATATGATATTGTAAGCTTTACAGGTCAATATTTGTAGTTCACTAGTGGCCTGCAAACGTTAACTCCTTCAGCTCTGATAAGTGTGGGTTTGCTTCTTTCATTATGTTGTCCATGTAGATTAAATATAAATAATAGTGGTGACAGAACAGTCCTGTCTGACTTCCTGTCTGACTTCCTGTCTAACTTCTTGTCTAACTCCCTGTGTAACTCTCTGTCTAACTCCCTGTGTAACTCTCTGTCTAACTTCCTGTCTAACTTCCTGTGTAACTCCCTGTCTAACTCCCTGTCTGACTTCCTGTCTAACTCCCTGTGCAACTGTCTGTCTAACTCACTATCTAACTCCTTGTTTGACTTCCTGTCTAACTACCTGTCTAACTCCCTGTGTAACTCTCTGTCTAACTCCCTATCTAACTCCCTGTCTAACTCCCTGTGTAACTGCCTGTCTAACTCCCTGTCTAACTCCTGTTGTTACTCCATTCTAATCTGTGTTTCATGCTGTTGTCTGCACTTTGACCATTTTTGTATCATGACCTTATGTCATTAAATTTTAAATAAATCTTGTGATGGTTTGAATCTCTTTTTCTTCAGCCAGAGTGCTAGCATTTGACTTACTGGCTACATTTTAGCACCTGAAACAGCTTGAGACTTCTCATCTCCAGAAGGCAAACTTTACTGCGGTCATTTCAATAAACACTGGAGATTGATGGATCGTTGCTTGTATACATAAGTACATCCTTGACTAGATAGATCGTTGCTTGTACACATAAATACATCCTTGACTAGATAGATCGTTGCTTGTATACATAAGTACATCCTTGACTAGATAGATCGTTGCTTGTACACATAAATACATCCTTGACTAGATAGATCGTTGCTTGTATACATAAGTATATCCTTGACTAGATAGATCGTTGCTTGTATACATAAGTACATCCTTGACTAGATAGATCGTTGCTTGTATACATAAGTACATCCTTGACTAGATAGATCGTTGCTTCTATAAATAAGTACATCCTTGACTAGATAGATCGTTGCTTGTATACATAAGTACATCCTTGACTAGATAGATCGTTGCTTGTATACATAAGTATATCCTTGACTAGATAGATCGTTGCTTGTACACATAAATACATCCTTGACTAGATAGATCGTTGCTTGTATACATAAGTACATCCTTGACTAGATAGATCATTACTTGTACACATAAATACATTCTTGACTAGATAGATCGTTGCTTGTATACATAAGTACATCCTTGACTAGATAGATCGTTGCTTGTATACACAAGTACATCCTTGACTAGATAGATCGTTGCTTGTATATAGAAGAACATCCTTGGCTAGATGAATTGTTCCTTGTATACAGAAGAACATCCTTGACTAGTTAGATCAGTGCTTTCATGCAGAAGAACATCCTTGACTAGATGGATCGTTGCTGGTATACAGAAGAACATCTTTGACTATATGTACGGTTGTTTATACACAGAAGAACATACTTGAAAGTAAGAGGCTCAGATGTGTGGCTCAGTGTAATGAATTCATCGATATAACTGAAGATATTTTGCTTTCTGAATCAAGTGTATCTCAAGCAAGTACAGAAATAAAACAAAGAATAGAGAATGCAAAGGCAGGTCTTTACATGGTTAATAAATAAGAAGAGAATGTACTTCAAGAACAGAATGTACTTCAAGAACAGAATGTACTTCAAAGCTACTGAAGAAATTTGACAGTTGTTATTTTATTTTATTTTTCCTATATTAAAAAAAAACAGCTTTGAGACGAAGATAAATGAACACAAAAATGGCAGAAGTTGGAGGAAAAGTACAAGTAATACAATGTTTATATTTAGAACTATAATAGAACAATCTCTAGAGGTAGCCAGTCAGTCAGGCATTTGCATGTCTCTTGCGGAACTTTGCCTCCCTACCAGCTTTCCTGTAGGCCAATAGGTTGTAAGAGAGATGGCCTGCTGCTGATGCGTCCATTTGCAGATCATCAACAATGTCTTGCAGCCATCTTCGCCTTGATCTTCCTCTCTTTCTTTTTCCCATTATGTACCCTTCCAAGACAGTCTTCTCTAGATTATCATGACGTTTAATGTGTCAAAAATATTTAAGTTTTCTCTGTTTAATCCTCTTTACTAGCCAATCTTCTTCAGTATTACGTTCTTGTAGTATGGATATATTTGTTCTTTTTTGTGCCGGTGATATTTGAAGAACTCTTCTGTAGCATTTACATTCAAAGGCATTTATGTGTTTCTCAGTTGTTTTGTTAAGTGTCCAGGTCTCACAGGCATATGTTGCGGTGGGAAAGATGCATGCCCTTAAAAATCTCATTTTTGTAGTTCTGTCTGTTCCTCTCTATAGGTTCTTTAGTTGTTTTACTTTCTAGTTTACATTTTATTTTTTTAGTTGTTTATATGTAGAACTATAATAGAACGATCTCTAGAGGTAAATAATGTTTATATTTAGAATATAATATAACGATCTCTAGAGGTAAATAATGTTTATATTTAGAATATAATAGAACGATCTCTAGAGGTAAATAATGTTTATATTTAGAATATAATAGAACGATCTCTAGAGGTAAATAATGTTTATATTTAGAATATAATAGAACGATCTCTAGAGGTAAATAATGTTTATATTTAGAATAGAATAGAACAATCCCTGGAGCTAAACAAAGATTTATATTTAGAACTAATAGAACGATCTCTAGAGATGGACAGTCATTTATATTTGTGTTTTATTGATTATATGAGAGCTTTTGACAGAGTTAGATATGAAGATATGATGCTAGAGTAAGAAAAACTTGATATAGATGGTAAAGATATGAGAATTATTAAGAATATGTACTGCAATCAAAGAGCAGCAATATGAGTGAACAATGACATAGGTGAGTATCAGGATATAAAATAAGGCGTAAGATAAGGGTGTGTACTGTCACCTGATCTATTCTCTTTATTCAGTGAAAACATCATGAGAGGCACTAAAAATGTGGAAGGAATAAAAACTAGTAGACTAGAACAAGATATAAAAGAAACTGGTGTCACCAACTGGAGAGAGGAGATCAGGAATAGAGAGGAATGGAGGCGAACTTTATCTGCAGCAATGAGGCTTAATATATTGGAAAGAAGAAGAAGAAGAAGGAGGAAGAGAAGGAGGAGGAGAAGAAGAAGAAGAAGAAGAAGAAGACTATAACATCAGACACTTCAAATATCTTGATGACAGTGTTTTGACAGAAGAAGCTGAAAGCACTTGCAGTACAAGCGCAGAGCCCTTGAATACTTAAGGACCTTTGACTTAAGTTTGCTTATAACTGAACCTCTAGTCCTGAGAGATCAGGTACCATGTTTACGACTTGCTACTGTGCTGGTATAAACTGTGACCATCTGGCTGATCTGTGCAAGCCCAACATTGCTGACATTAAAACTGCAATAAAATGAAGCTGGAATGGGTGCTAGATAGCGTAGTTCATGTGTGAGCTGTTCTCTCATAGCTAGACGGCTGCTCATCCTACCAGAGTCCGTGGTTCAAGACCCGGGTAGTTCTCTGGCCATTTCTCTCTCTCTCTCTCTCACGTCTAAAAGTGCTTTGTCTACGAAGTCTAATCATACAAAACTATGTTCTCTTACTTCACTGTACGAAAGCCCCGTAGTTTCCTACTTATACAAAATTATTCCTGAAACCATAACCTGAAACTAAGTTTATGTAAAAAGTATTCTTTCATAAGTTGTTGTTGTTGTTGTTGTTGTTGTTGTTGTTGTCCAGTATGCACTAGACATGGCAGGAGACCGTGTGTGTATGTTTGTGTCTGAAAAAGTTGGTACCTGCTGGAGACTGAATCTAAGCTACGGAATTTTCTTTCCGGGAATCAAGATCCTGGTGTCCACTGGGCACGAACTAATAGCTTCGCTTTCAAACACCTTTTTTTTTTTGGGGGGGGGGATGTTTATATTTAGAACTAATAGAACGATCTCTAGAGGTAAATAATGTTTATATTTAGAATATAATAGAACGATCTCTAGAGGTAAATAATGTTTATATTTAGAATAGAATAGAACAATCCCTGGAGCTAAACAAAGATTTATATTTAGAACTAATAGAACGATCTCTAGAGGTAAATAATGTTTATATTTAGAACTAATAGAACGATCTCTAGAGGTAAATAATGTTTATATTTAGAATAGAATAGAACAATCCCTGGAGCTAAACAAAGATTTATATTTAGAACTAATAGAACGATCTCTAGAGGTAAATAATGTTTATATTTAGAACTAATAGAACGATCTCTAGAGGTAAATAATGTTTATATTTAGAACTAATAGAACGATCTCTAGAGGTAAATAATGTTTATATTTAGAATATAATAGAACGATCTCTAGAGGTAAATAATGTTTATATTTAGAATATAATAGAACGATCTCTAGAGGTAAATAATGTTTATATTTAGAATATAATAGAACGATCTCTAGAGGTAAATAATGTTTATATTTAGAATATAATAGAACGATCTCTAGAGGTAAATAATGTTTATATTTAGAATATAATAGAACGATCTCTAGAGGTAAATAATGTTTATATTTAGAATATAATAGAACGATCTCTAGAGGTAAATAATGTTTATATTTAGAATAGAATAGAACAATCCCTGGAGCTAAACAAAGATTTATATTTAGAACTAATAGAACGATCTCTAGAGATGGACAGTCATTTATATTTGTGTTTTATTGATTATATGAGAGCTTTTGACAGAGTTAGATATGAAGATATGATGCTAGAGTAAGAAAAACTTGATATAGATGGTAAAGATATGAGAATTATTAAGAATATGTACTGCAATCAAAGAGCAGCAATATGAGTGAACAATGACATAGGTGAGTATCAGGATATAAAATAAGGCGTAAGATAAGGGTGTGTACTGTCACCTGATCTATTCTCTTTATTCAGTGAAAACATCATGAGAGGCACTAAAAATGTGGAAGGAATAAAAACTAGTAGACTAGAACAAGATATAAAAGAAACTGGTGTCACCAACTGGAGAGAGGAGATCAGGAATAGAGAGGAATGGAGGCGAACTTTATCTGCAGCAATGAGGCTTAATATATTGGAAAGAAGAAGAAGAAGAAGGAGGAAGAGAAGGAGGAGGAGAAGAAGAAGAAGAAGAAGAAGAAGACTATAACATCAGACACTTCAAATATCTTGATGACAGTGTTTTGACAGAAGAAGCTGAAAGCACTTGCAGTACAAGCGCAGAGCCCTTGAATACTTAAGGACCTTTGACTTAAGTTTGCTTATAACTGAACCTCTAGTCCTGAGAGATCAGGTACCATGTTTACGACTTGCTACTGTGCTGGTATAAACTGTGACCATCTGGCTGATCTGTGCAAGCCCAACATTGCTGACATTAAAACTGCAATAAAATGAAGCTGGAATGGGTGCTAGATAGCGTAGTTCATGTGTGAGCTGTTCTCTCATAGCTAGACGGCTGCTCATCCTACCAGAGTCCGTGGTTCAAGACCCGGGTAGTTCTCTGGCCATTTCTCTCTCTCTCTCTCTCACGTCTAAAAGTGCTTTGTCTACGAAGTCTAATCATACAAAACTATGTTCTCTTACTTCACTGTACGAAAGCCCCGTAGTTTCCTACTTATACAAAATTATTCCTGAAACCATAACCTGAAACTAAGTTTATGTAAAAAGTATTCTTTCATAAGTTGTTGTTGTTGTTGTTGTTGTTGTTGTTGTTGTCCAGTATGCACTAGACATGGCAGGAGACCGTGTGTGTATGTTTGTGTCTGAAAAAGTTGGTACCTGCTGGAGACTGAATCTAAGCTACGGAATTTTCTTTCCGGGAATCAAGATCCTGGTGTCCACTGGGCACGAACTAATAGCTTCGCTTTCAAACACCTTTTTTTTTTTTGGGGGGGGGGGATGCTAGATAGGACAGTTCGTTGGTACACTGTTCTCTCTCTGTTCTGCCAGAGTCGGTGGTTCGAATCCCAGGTAATTATCTTATGATTTCTCTTTCTCTCAGGTCTAAAAAAAGTGTTTTGTCTACGATTTTTTAGACGTCTAATCCTAGACAACTCTTATTCTGTTATTTGACTGTACGAAGCCTCTATGTTTGCTATTTATATAAAAAAATCATTCATGGAATTTCTTTGTGCTATGTGACTGGTCAAATTCAGCTTATCAGGACACAGGAGATACTGCTGCACTTATCAGGACACAGGAGATACTGCTGCACTTATCAGGACACAGGAGATACTGCTGCACTTATTAAGACATGGGAGATACTGCTGCACTTATCAAGACATGGGAGATACTGCTGCACTTATTAAGACATGAGAGATACTGCTGCACTTATTAAGACATGGGAGATACTGCTGCACTTATCAAGACATGAGAGATACTGCTGCCCTTATTAAGACATGGGAGATACTGCTGCCCTTATTAAGACATGAGAGATACTGATGCACTTATTAAGACATGGGAGATACTGCTGCCCTTATTAAGACATGGGAGATACTGCTGCACTTATTAAGACATGAGAGATACTGCTGCACTTATTAAGACATGGGAGATACTGCTGCCCTTATTAAGACATGGGAGATACTGCTGCACTTATCAAGACATGAGAGATACTGCTGCCCTTATTAAGACATGGGAGATACTGCTGCCCTTATTAAGACATGAGAGATACTGATGCACTTATTAAGACATGGGAGATACTGCTGCACTTATCAAGACATGAGAGATACTGCTGCACTTATCAAGACATGAGAGATACTGCTGCACTTATCAAGACATGAGAGATACTGATGCACTTATTAAGACATGGGAGATACTGCTGCACTTATTAAGACATGGGAGATACTGCTGCACTTATCAAGACATGAGAGATACTGATGCACTTATTAAGACATGGGAGATACTGCTGCACTTATTAAGACATGAGAGATACTGCTGCCCTTATTAAGACATGAGAGATACTGCTGCACTTATTAAGACATGGGAGATACTGCTGCACTTATTAAGACATGGGAGATACTGATGCACTTATTAAGACATGAGAGATACTGCTGCACTTATTAAGACATGAGAGATACTGCTGCACTTATTAAGACATGAGAGATACTGCTGCACTTATTAAGACATGGGAGATACTGCTGCACTTATTAAGACATGAGAGATACTGCTGCACTTATTAAGACATGGGAGATACTGCTGCACTTATTAAGACATGAGAGATACTGATGCACTTATCAAGACATGAGAGATACTGCTGCACTTATTAAGACATGGGAGATACTGCTGCACTTATTAAGACACAGGAGATACTGATGCACTTATTAAGACATGGGAGATACTGCTGCACTTATCAAGACATGGGAGATACTGCTGCACTTATTAAGACATGGGAGATACTGCTGCACTTATTAAGACATGGGAGATACTGATGCACTTATTAAGACACAGGAGATACTGATGCACTTATTAAGACATGGGAGATACTGCTGCACTTATCAAGACATGAGAGATACTGATGCACTTATTAAGACACAGGAGATACTGATGCACTTATTAAGACATGGGAGATACTGCTGCAGTTTTCAACTTCCTTCTGAAGTTTAAAAAAATCCTATATTAACAACTTTACAACGGCAGCATATCAGAAAGAGTTTCTGGAAGAGATGGAGCTTCTATACAATATTTCCAATTGGGTTCTTCAAATGCTGAAGGAGACGATGATGATGATCTTCATTTCTTGTGACATTGTCAAGGTAATTATTAACATTAATGACACATTAACAATAAAGCATATTAGCATCACTTTGAATAACATTTTCCATATTAATTTCCACTTATAGATGATATTAAAAGACAAAATATTTCCTAGATCTTTTTTGGATAAATGCTTTAAAAATCTGGATAATTTTAGTTGTATTCTGAGGCAATTTCAGATACTTTTCTGGAAAAAAAGTTTTCAACTCTGCTCGAAGAATGTTGTGGACAAAGAAAACTTAAAATTATTTTTAAAAAAGTTAAAATCCTCTGTACATTCCATAACAGAACAGAAGTTGGAGAACTTGGACACGTCATGAGATCATGAGAAAACAGAATTTAGATACTTGTACATGGCATGAGAGTACAAAACTCGGAGAACTTGTACATGTCAGGAGAAGAAGGAAGTTAGAGAACTTAGTACAAACCAGAAGACGGAAAAAAAAAGAAGACGAAGACGGAAAGAATACTACCTGAAGGGCTGGCACTCACAGATGCCCAGCAAGACTTGACCTCTGCATGACCAGAATCAATCCATTAAGACCGCATAAGTTGTGGCCCGAAGAAAGATATAATTATCAGTTCAGCGTCTGTAATAACCTCACATGGATATTGAGAAACATGTCCTCTTTTTTCCGTTGCTGAGTGTGTGCGAACTACTTCAGTTTCAATAGGACCAGAGACACACATAGAGAACATAACAGAAATTTCTCACTTCCATTGTCCACTTCCATTTGTAGAGGCACTAGGAAATCCGGGATAATCAAACTAGACCAGTGATTTCCAACATTTTTACAGCCCACCCCTCTTTTTCAACTACATAAATGTTGTAGACCGCCATCTTGTTGTTCCAAGTGCCATGAATTCTTCGTTCCTTTTTTTTTTTTTCCAAATTGATAACATCTTTGTGGGCCTTGCTATAATGCTCGGAAGACCACTTGAAGTTCGCGAACCGCAGTTTGAGAATCACTGGACTAGACTGTAGTGAAAACATGGGAAGCTACTCACTGTGATGAGTACTTGAATATAGAGAGAACTATAAGTTTGTGATCTCTCTCTCTCTCTCTCTCTCTCTCTCTCTCTCTCACATACACACACACGCACACACCCACAAGAAATTATTGGAAAAAATAAAAACTAGATAAAGTAGAACACAAACTGACCCAGAAGTCTCACAAATATTGTTAGCTTGTGTCTGTTACATGTTTGCATTCTCAGAGCATGTGGTCTTATCTATGGTACCTGGAAAGTATTGTGAATGTATGTGGATGTTTGTGTTTATAGTACCTGGCCAGTACTTTGGATATATGTGTTTGTATTTATACTACCTGGCTAGTACTGTGATTGTATGCGTTTGTGTTTATGGCACCTGCCCAGTACTGTGATTGTATGCGTTTGTGTTTATGGTACCTGCTCAGTACTGTGATTGTATGCGTTTGTGTTTATGGTACCTGCCCAGTACTGTGATTGTATGCGTTTGTGTTTGTGGTACCTGACCAGTACTGTGATTGTATGCGTTTGTGTTTGTGGTACCTGACCAGATGGATAACAGAGGCCTGCGGTCAGTAGGCGGTTCCTGATATGGAGTGGGCGGTCAGTAGGCGGTTCCTGATATGGAGTGGGCGGTCAGAGGCGAGTGTGTAGGATGCTTGTCTTATGGGAAAGTGCCAAAATCATCACGTTACAAAGACAGCATTACTTTGATGTTTGCTTGAAAATGCGGGAGTTGAAAGAGACGCGGCCAGAGAAAATGTGCAGGGA
Organism: Achatina immaculata; assembly: GCA_009760885.1. Classification (NCBI taxonomy): domain Eukaryota; kingdom Metazoa; phylum Mollusca; class Gastropoda; order Stylommatophora; family Achatinidae; genus Lissachatina; species Lissachatina immaculata. The sequence continues at coordinate 40,651,593 of CM019703.1, forward strand.
CATAGTAAGAGAATTGGAAGGGACAAGATGGAACATTGCTTTACCTCGGGGGCAAACCACCTCAGCAGGAGGGCTGTCAGTACATCCCGAGGGGCAACTGAACAATAGGACAGACAAAAGAGGTGAAGTCGCAATGCTGGTAGCATACAACATTGGCCTAAATTGTTCCTGGCAAACTATCAGAAATATGGGTCACTTTTATTTTCCACAAACAGCTGCTGGACTCAAAACTTTCTGCCTCCTTTAAAAGAGCGAAAAATTGATCATTTTTGATCATCAACTGATATCAAAGCTGTTTCCTGTAGCTAGAGTAAGTTATCGTTTAATTATTCCTTAATTATTACTTTTTTAGTTATTCCTTAATTATTACTTTCAAACTCAAGATTCTTCTGTAAATATGAGATACTTTTGTGAATGTATGAGACATTTTTATAAATCTGAGAGATAGTTTTGTGAATGTATGGGAAACTTTTCTGAATATATGGGTCATTTCTATAAATTCAAGAGATACTTTTTCTGTCAATATGTAAGACACGTCTGTCTGTATGTGAGCTACTTCTGTCTGTATGTAAGACACTTCTGTCAATATGTGAGCTACTTCTGTCAGCGTGTGAGATATTTCTGTCAACGTGTAAGATGCTTCAGTCAAGTTATGAAAAACAGTTCTTTATTCATTCAGGGAGATATTTACTTCTGTAAACATGAGCACATGACTTCCACAGAACGAAGGTTAATAGAACGGTCAGTCATAAATTCGTCACATTTTATGTTAGCCTAATTTTGGTCAAGGTTCTTGTTTTGTACGATGCACTGGCATCTGTAACGTGATGTATTACGTCATGTGTTACGTCATGTGTTACATCATTTGTTACGTCATGTGTTACGTCATGTGTTACATCATGTGTTACGTCATGTGTTACATCATGTGTTACGTCATTCTGAAAACATGCATATCCATTTTTAGCCAATTAGAGGATGAAGACGCCACTTGAGACATTCAGCGAACCATAGCTGATAAGTCAGCGTCAGGTGAGAACCATAGCTGATCAAGACCCTGTCCCACCTCTCCAGGGTACCCCCAGTAACAGGCAAAGCCTGGCTAACGGGCCAAGGATCGCCATAATCCTCATGGTGGTGTAGTCTGCTAAAAAAGCATTGCACACCCTCTGCGTTTTTTAGTTACACACAATAATTAGTCTATAAGTATATAACTATACACGAAGCACTGCAGTAAAGCTGTGATACCAGAATGTATAAACTAGGAAAAAAGTAGGAGCAGCTTTATTACTTAACGATTACAAAGTTGTGACGTTTCGGCGTGAGCCTTAATCATACAAAAACATACAGGACGAAGAAGTAGAGAGAGGAGATAAAGTATAGATTCACATGAATACTAAAAAAAAAAAACAAATCTAAAAAAAATTTTGTTTAGGGTACTTAGCTGTAAATTGTAAGGTGTGGCTTGTCCGGCGGTGTGTGTCAGGAATGGATTTAGTAGAATAGAACGTGGAGACTGTTTAAATAGAGACCTGTGACATGTGGTCGGTGGGTTGTAACTGGGGGTGGTGGATGGGGAACCAGGGAGGGGAGAGAGAGTGATACAATATTGACCTAGCTAGGAGAAGTCGAAACAGATGATTGGGGAAGAGGGGTTGTAGAGTGATGCTGTGAGGAAGTTTGAAAAGTAAGAATGGGTGGACTTAGTGGAGAGGTACTATAATGATTGAAGAGGATGTTACGTGTAGCTAAACAGCGAGTTTAACCCATGTGGTTCCAGCGTCCCATAATTTGAATGCAGCGGTTCTCAAGTGCCAGGCGGCTTGTGTCATCTGCGTGACATTGTTTAATGGCTGTTACCAGAAAATCAGATTTGCCTCTGTGGTTGGGGCCATTGAAATGATTTGGGACTGGTTTCGAAGCATGCAGAGGCAAGCCACACCTTACAATTTACAGCTAAGTACCTTAAACAAAATTTTTTTTAGTTTTGTTTTTTTTTTAGTATTCATGTGAATCTATACTTTATCTCCTCTCTCTACTAATTCGTCCTGTATGTTTTTGTATGATTAAGGCTCTCGCCGAAACGTCAGAACTTTGTAATCGTCAAGTAATAAAGCTGCTCCTTCTTTTTTCCTAGTTTATACATTCTGGTTTTTAGTTGTACTCCAGGACTGAAAAAGTAGCCGCCATAACCCCCTCCCACGCCGATACGATGCTGTGCCTCAACATCTCCACATCATCGGCTGCAAAGAACAACAGCTCGCAGCTACAGGCAGTTCGTACAAGTTCAGCCAATTAATGGCGAGATAAGTGATCAGCAGAGGGAAATATGGCGGATAGCAAGGTTCGCGTCCTCCTGAGCTATTATTGGAAGACAGGGTTGAATGTCTCTGCTGCTGCCCGTGAAATTTTCAATGTGGAAGGAGAAGGAACAGTTGCTGACAGCACTGCAAGGAAGTGGTTCCAAAGATCTGGGGACACTGACATCAAAGACAAGCCCAGGTTGGGATGCCCCTCAACCACCAATGACGAACCAAGCTGTTGAAAAACACTCGCAGTACCAGTACTGGGAGCTAGCTGACCCAGCTGCGCCCTTCTCAAAGCCTCGCAGTTTGGCATCTGCACCAGCTCCGCTTCAGCAGCCTCGACCATCTCACTCCCCAGCTCACAGACGTGTTGCCATTTTCTTCTGTCTGTCGCCAACTGCTGGCATTCATGTGACTGAAGCTTTCTCCGCCGTATCGTCACTTGGGATGAAAAGTGGGTTCTCCTGCAATATCCCAGCAGAGATACCCAATGGTTCCAGCCAGGCCAGGTGGCAAAGGCTGTTGTCAGACACGGTCAGTTCGAGAAAGTTATGGTTTGCATCTGGTGAAATTTCCAAGGCCCTGTGCACTGGGAATTAGTTCCACTTTGTCGTTCCGTGGACGGAAATCTGTATGCTGAACAACCGAAGCCGTTGTATGATGTTCTGCTCACCTGATACCTGCACGCGTCAACAGGAAGAGGGTACTCCTCGAGCACACATCCAGCGTGGTCCGTGGACAACTCACGGACCTGGAGGGAATCGAGTTCCTGCCCCATCCACTGTACAGTCCCCACCTTGCACTCTCCGACTACCATCTTTTCCCCGTGATTCTGTTAAGATGTAGACAGATGACACAATAAATTCTGTTAAGATGTAGACAGATAACACAATAAATTCTGTTAAGATGTAGACACATGACACAATAAATTCTGTTAAGATGTAGACAGATAACACAATAAATTCTGTTAAGAAGTAGAGAGAGGAGATAAAGTATAGATTCACATGAATACTAAAAAAAAAAAACAAATCTAAAAAAAATTTTGTTAGGGTACTTAGCTGTAAATTGTAAGGTGTGGCTTGTCCGGCGGTGTGTGTCAGGAATGGATTTAGTAGAATAGAACGTGGAGACTTTAAATAGAGACCTGTGACATGTGGTCGGTGGGTTGTAACTGGGGGTGGTGGATGGGGAACCAGGGAGGGGAGAGAGAGTGATACAATATTGACCTAGCTAGGAGAAGTCGAAACAGATGATTGGGGAAGAGGGGTTGTAGAGTGATGCTGTGAGGAAGTTTGAAAAGTAAGAATGGGTGGACTTAGTGGAGAGGTACTATAATGATTGAAGAGGATGTTACGTGTAGCTAAACAGCGAGTTTAACCCATGTGGTTCCAGCGTCCCATAATTTGAATGCAGCGGTTCTCAAGTGCCAGGCGGCTTGTGTCATCTGCGTGACATTGTTTAATGGCTGTTACCAGAAAATCAGATTTGCCTCTGTGGTTGGGGCCATTGAAATGATTTGGGACTGGTTTCGAAGCATGCAGAGGCAAGCCACACCTTACAATTTACAGCTAAGTACCTTAAACAAAATTTTTTTTAGTTTTGTTTTTTTTTTAGTATTCATGTGAATCTATACTTTATCTCCTCTCTCTACTAATTCGTCCTGTATGTTTTTGTATGATTAAGGCTCTCGCCGAAACGTCAGAACTTTGTAATCGTCAAGTAATAAAGCTGCTCCTTCTTTTTTCCTAGTTTATACATTCTGGTTTTTAGTTGTACTCCAGGACTGAAAAAGTAGCCGCCATAACCCCCTCCCACGCCGATACGATGCTGTGCCTCAACATCTCCACATCATCGGCTGCAAAGAACAACAGCTCGCAGCTACAGGCAGTTCGTACAAGTTCAGCCAATTAATGGCGAGATAAGTGATCAGCAGAGGGAAATATGGCGGATAGCAAGGTTCGCGTCCTCCTGAGCTATTATTGGAAGACAGGGTTGAATGTCTCTGCTGCTGCCCGTGAAATTTTCAATGTGGAAGGAGAAGGAACAGTTGCTGACAGCACTGCAAGGAAGTGGTTCCAAAGATCTGGGGACACTGACATCAAAGACAAGCCCAGGTTGGGATGCCCCTCAACCACCAATGACGAACCAAGCTGTTGAAAAACACTCGCAGTACCAGTACTGGGAGCTAGCTGACCCAGCTGCGCCCTTCTCAAAGCCTCGCAGTTTGGCATCTGCACCAGCTCCGCTTCAGCAGCCTCGACCATCTCACTCCCCAGCTCACAGACGTGTTGCCATTTTCTTCTGTCTGTCGCCAACTGCTGGCATTCATGTGACTGAAGCTTTCTCCGCCGTATCGTCACTTGGGATGAAAAGTGGGTTCTCCTGCAATATCCCAGCAGAGATACCCAATGGTTCCAGCCAGGCCAGGTGGCAAAGGCTGTTGTCAGACACGGTCAGTTCGAGAAAGTTATGGTTTGCATCTGGTGAAATTTCCAAGGCCCTGTGCACTGGGAATTAGTTCCACTTTGTCGTTCCGTGGACGGAAATCTGTATGCTGAACAACCGAAGCCGTTGTATGATGTTCTGCTCACCTGATACCTGCACGCGTCAACAGGAAGAGGGTACTCCTCGAGCACACATCCAGCGTGGTCCGTGGACAACTCACGGACCTGGAGGGAATCGAGTTCCTGCCCCATCCACTGTACAGTCCCCACCTTGCACTCTCCGACTACCATCTTTTCCCCGTGATTCTGTTAAGATGTAGACAGATGACACAATAAATTCTGTTAAGATGTAGACAGATAACACAATAAATTCTGTTAAGATGTAGACACATGACACAATAAATTCTGTTAAGATGTAGACAGATAACACAATAAATTCTGTTAAGATGTAGACAGATAACACAATAAATTCTGTTAAGATGTAGACAGATAACACAATAATTCTGTTAAGATGTAGACAGATAACACAATAAATTCTGTTAAGATGTAGACAGATAACACAATAAATTCTGTTAAGACGTAGACAGATAACACAATAAATTCTGTTAAGATGTAGACAGATAACACAATAAATTCTGTTAAGATGTAGACAGATAACACAATAAATTCTGTTAAGACGTAGACAGATAACACAATAAATTCTGTTAAGATGTAGACAGATAACACAATAAATTCTGTTAAGATGTAGACAGATAACACAATAAATTCTGTTAAGATGTAGACAGATAACACAATAAATTCTGTTAAGACGTAGACAGATAACACATAAATTCTGTTAAGATGTAGACAGATAACACAATAAATTCTGTTAAGATGTAGACAGATAACACAATAAATTCTGTTAAGACGTAGACAGATAACACAATAAATTCTGTTAAGATGTAGACAGATAACACAATAAATTCTGTTAAGACGTAGACAGATAACACAATAAATTCTGTTAAGATGTAGACAGATAACACAATAAATTCTGTTAAGACGTAGACAGATAACACAATAAATTCTGTTAAGACGTAGACAGATAACACAATAAATTCTGTTAAGATGTAGACAGATAACACAATAAATTCTGTTAAGACGTAGACAGATAACACAATAAATTCTGTTAAGACGTAGACAGATAACACAATAAATTCTGTTAAGACGTAGACAGATAACACAATAAATTCTGTTAAGACGTAGACAGATAACACAATAAATTCTGTTAAGACGTAGACAGATAACACAATAAATTCTGTTAAGACGTAGACAGATAACACAATAAATTCTGTTAAGACGTAGACAGATAACACAATAAATTCTGTTAAGACGTAGACAGATAACACAATAAATTCTGTTAAGACGTAGACAGATAACACAATAAATTCTGTTAAGACGTAGACAGATAACACAATAAATTCTGTTAAGACGTAGACAGATAACACAATAAATTCTGTTAAGATGTAGACAGATAACACAATAAATTCTGTTAAGATGTAGACAGATAACACAATAAATTCTGTTAAGATGTAGACAGATAACACAATAAATTCTGTTAAGATGTAGACAGATAACACAATAAATTCTGTTAAGATGTAGACAGATAACACAATAAATTCTGTTAAGATGTAGACAGATAACACAATAAATTCTGTTAAGATGTAGACAGATAACACAATAAATTCTGTTAAGATGTAGACAGATAACACAATAAATTCTGTTAAGACGTAGACAGATAACACAATAAATTCTGTTAAGATGTAGACAGATAACACAATAAATTCTGTTAAGATGTAGACAGATAACACAATAAATTCTGTTAAGACGTAGACAGATAACACAATAAATTCTGTTAAGACGTAGACAGATAACACAATAAATTCTGTTAAGACGTAGACAGGCGTCACAATAAATTCTGTTAAGATGTAGACAGATAACACAATAAATTCTGTTAAGATGTAGACAGATAACACAATAAATTCTGTTAAGACGTAGACAGGCGTCACAATAAATTCTGTTAAGATATAGACAGGCGTCACAATAAATTCTGTTAAGACGTAGACAGGCGTCACAATAAATTCTGTTAAGATGTAGACAGATAACACAATAAATTCTGTTAAGATGTAGACAGATAACACAATAAATTCTGTTAAGACGTAGACAGGCGTCACAATAAATTCTGTTAAGATATAGACAGGCGTCACAATAAATTCTGTTAAGATGTGAAATGAAAGAACACAGTCTCTCTCTCTCTTCTCTGAACCTTAAGTGCCCAAAGCACATGGGGCTTCCGCAAGGGTTTTCCACAAACGCCTGTCCTTTGCTCATTTTACCGCTCTTACTCAACATCCTTTCTGTTGTTCTTCTCCACGTCTCCTTTGGTCTACCCTTACTTCTGCTCCCCTGTGGTGTCCATCTTAGTGCTATTTTTGGTAGTGAGTTATCAGTCATTCAGAGCACATGTCCCAACCATCGCCAGCGTCTTTCCTCAATAATTGTTGTCAGTGGCTTCATCTGCATTTCTGCCAACAAGATGTTATTTCTTATGGTGTTTGGCCAAAATATTCTTCTAATTCTTGGTAAACATTTAGTCTGGGAAGAATTCAGCTTGTTGTCTATGTTTGTGGAGAAAGTGAGAGATAGAGAGACAGAGCGAGAGAAATATAGAGAGAGACAGAGATAGAGAAAGAGTAAGAGAGAGAAAGAGAGAGAGTGAGAGAGAGAAAGAGAGACAGAGAGAGCGAGAGAGAGTGAGAGAGAGAGCGAGAGAGGGAGATAGAGAAAAATAGAGAGAGCGATAGAGGTAGATAGAGATAGAGAGAGAGAATGAGAGAGAAAGAGAGACAGAGAGAGTGAGAGAGAGTGAGAGAGAAATAGAGCGAGAGAGAGAGATAGAGAGAGCGATAGAGATAGATAGAGATAGAGAGAGAGTGAGGGAGAGAACGAGAGAGAATGAATGAATAATCTTTATTTTTCAGAGAGACTGAGAGAGAGCGAGAGAGAGATAGAGATAAAGAGAAATAGAGAGAAAGAGAGAGCGAGAGACAGAGAGGGAGCGAGAGAGATATAAAGAGAGAGATAGAGAGAAAGAGAAATATAGAGAGATAAATAGAGGGAGATTATAGAGATAGAGAGAGAAAAAGAGAGATAGAGAGAGAAAAAGAGAGATAGAGAGAGAAAAAGAGAGATAGAGAGAGAAAAATAGAGAGCGTGAGAGAGAGTGAGAGAGCGTGAGAGAGAGTGAGGGAGATAGAGAGAGAAAGAGAGAGAATGATGTACGCGTGGACTATCCCGCATTAGATAACAAGCATGGACAGATATCCATAGAGGATGGATCTCACTGACCATGATCCGGCGTTAACCAGATGGTCACAGATATGGAAGCATCAACCTAATACTAGTTCACAGATACAGGCAGTAAGGAACCTAAATACAACTGGGCGTCACAATAATAAACACATAAAGACAAAACCCAATAAAGTGTCAGTAGATAAGGTAGAGAAAATCAGAAAGACAACATCAAAAGGATTTATTATTCTTGACAATGAGGAAGTAGATAGAACAATGGAGAAATTGTGGAATTCTAATACATCTCCTCAGTCCACATCAGAGATGTTTGTGCAGATTAATAACGTTCACTGTAAGGCAGATCTCACATACAATTATGATTTTATAGAAGACAAATGTAAAGCAAAATATAGTGAGAGAGAAAATACAGTTTCAAATGAAAACAAACTAGTAGGCAGCGTTCAAATAACGTCAAATAAAGGACAGGAAAAAAGATAATGGTAAGGAAATAGTAGGATGGACTATAACAGCAGCAGAGATAAGGGCAGCATTAATAAAGGGTGGATGTGATGTAGACGCAGAACTTGCGAAGATTAGGTCAAATAAAACGCCTAATTGCTATAAGACTCGAGCTAAACAACAGTCAAATGAAACAGCAAAGATTATCGCTAGTATCAGTAGACTTCCGATCTCTCGGGAGACCATCCTTGTAAATCCAAATATTCCAGAAAGTGACAAACGTTCGCCACAAGAAGGTTTTGGTTATGATGAGCAGGGACATTTGTTTTATCAGCATGGTAAATCATACCATATTTCAGGGCAGGATACCGTAGATGTTAATGATGAAAGGATGTATGAGAAAGGAAATAATCACACAACAGGAAACAGAGAAAGTAAATACAGAGGTAAAGGAATGAGACGAAATAAGAGCCACTAGCATTGAGGTATTTGTGATATTATTTTCAGCTTTCAAATTGATGCGCATACACATAATTTATAATTGGTAATTCTTTACTGATGATAGAGCGACATATTCTTTATATGTTTACGAGAGACGAGACTAATATGGCTTACATTGATGATGTATTTCTTACGAAGTCTACCCATTATGATTTTTAACATAATTTTACTGCATGACTAATCAGAGCAGCAGTTCTGTAGTTTGTGCATAATTTCAGGTTACCCTTTTTTGGCAGTGGTATGAATACAGTTCTTTTCCATTCTTTTGGCCAAACACCTGAATGCCATATCTTTTTACATAGTGCATGATAGATTGTTGCACACTCCTTTCCTCCTGCTTTAATAAATTCAGCTGTTATCTCATCACATCCTGGTGATTTACCATTTTTCAGATTCTAGAAGAAGAAGTCAATATGGTCCAAGCTGGTTTCAGGCAAGGAAGAGGATCAAGAGATCATATATTCAATCTAAGATTAATAATAGTGAAATGCAGAGAGTTTAATGTGAATCTATATTTATCCTTTATAGACTACTCAAAGGCATTTGATTGTGTACAACACCAGAAACTTTGGGAAATAATGGAAAAAATGGGATTTCCAACACATTTGATACAGTTAACATCACTGCTGTATCTAGACCAACAAGCAGCAGTAAGAATAAATGGTGAAACAACAAGTTGGTTTGACATAAAACAAGGGGTCCGTCAGGGGTGCATATTGTCACCCTACTTATTTAACTTGTATACTGAAAATATAATGAGGAATGTTAGAGAAGATGTAGACAAATAATATTACGATGCCATAACAGTTGGAGGTTATGAAATACCAGAGATTAGATATGCTGATGACACAGTATTGCTGTCCACAACACAAAAAGGAATGGAAAAACTAATTATGTCAGTCCGCAAGAACAGCGAAGAGCAGAACCTCTATCTTAATGCAAAGAAAACTAAATTGATGACAACTGACAAAACAAACAAGGCAACTGAAATATGTATCAATGAGGAAAAACTGGAAGAAGTGGAGAGTTTTGAATATCTTGGATCGCTACTAACTAATAATGGAGATACAATGAGGGAAATTAAAAGGAGGACATCTATCGCTCTTCAGAAAGTAAAACAAATAAAGAATCTGTGGAGAGGAACAGACAGAACCACAAAAATAAGATTTTTAAGGGCATGCATCTTTCCCATAGCAACATATGCCTGTGAGACCTGGACACTTAACAAAACAGCTGAGAAACACATAAATGCCTTTGAATGTAAATGCTACAGAAGAGTTCTCCAAATATCGTGGACACAAAAAAGAACAAATATATCTATACTACAAGAGCTTAATATTGAAGAAGGCTGGCTAGTGAAGAGGATTAAAGAGAGAAAACTGAAATATTTTGGACACATTAAACGTCATGATAATTTAGAGAAGACCATATTGGAAGGATACATAATGGTAAAAAGAAAAAGAGGAAGACCAAGACGAAGATGGCTGCAAGACATCGTTGACGATCTGGAAATGGATGCAACAGCAGCAGGCCATCTTGCTCACAACCGAGAGGCCTACAGGAGTGCTGTTTGGGAGGCAAAGTTCCGCAAGGGACATGCAAATGAATGAATGAATGATGATGTATTTTTTTTATTACTACTATTGTATTGCCCTAAAACTGTGAATGTCAGTGTTATACCAGGTATTAGCTAGGTATATTTTTTTGGATGATGATGAATTACATGCTTCAATTTTTGAGATATCGAGAAAGACTTCGGCGTAAAATAGATGCATTAGAGTGGCATACTTGGGTTTTGTCATATTGGTTAGTGTAACTGACAAGATTGTGCTGGGAGTAACAATATGAAGGCATCCTCAGCACTAGCAAAGATAGACATGGAGACCCAAAAATTATCATGGATAGATAGGTACTTGGGGGTAGAATAATTGATGTCAGTGGAAGAATTTCGTTGAGAATACGATGGGAGTATTATGGTTTTCAAGGAGCCAGTAAATCACATTTTTCACACCGAGTATGTGTCAGGGAATATGTGTGATATATCCTATTGTTGCCACTGAAGATAAGAATCGGGAGGTTAGCCAATGTAAATTCATCACAAGGTCAATGAGGTGATTTGTTTTGAGGTTGGGCCTCAAATGTTATGACATTATTCTTTATCATTTGAAAGAATGCATTTTTTTCTTGTTCTTGAGTGTGTATGTGAAGACACTTTGATACAGAATATGTGTCACCAAAAGAAGAAAAACGAATTACTTTTTTATGGACATTTTTAACAAGATGTAACTATTATCATGCATATTTTTTCTATGAGGATTATGAAGTATTGAGATGATTTAATTACCACGTATTTAGACAAAGCAGTCGATATAGCTGACGGTTAACATTCTGACTAAAAACAAGGGGAATTGACTGCAAAGTGAATTTTTTCTTGTGTGTGTGTTGTTCAGGTGGAAACATATGTGGGTAATCCATTACTTACAAGGCACTTTGCTAGTTTTTAAAAAAAATATAGTCATGATATATAGTCAATATGACTAAAAACAAGAGGAGGTTTGTAGTATGGCCTTGTAAGTAATGATTACAGTTATTATTATTATTATTATTAATGATATGATTATGAAAATATACTGTAAACAAAATAGTAACATGGAATAGCGACAGAGAAAAGTGGATAGGAAAGGAAGAGAAAGGCATAAAACTTCCATGACACTAGAACAAGACGTGGACAAAAGTAAACAGTGGAAACAGTGAATAGAAATAGGCGAGACTCAGTGACGCTGAGATTTAGGTAATACAAAGGAAGGACGCCAGAAAGTAGGATGGACCAGTGATAACAAAGCGGTTACTGGACGTTGACACATATAAACAAAATAGAAAAGACGAATAGAAAAAGCAGACACAATGAAAAGCGAGGACACAATAAAACCTCCAACATGAAAGAGCAAGATAACGTCTTAGGTAAATGACAATTGAAAAGACGGGTTTGACACTTTGACACCTATTAGCGTTAGGAAGCTATTGTACTCGGTTTTTAAATAAAGGAGTGAACAACTCGGCCAGCTGGCCAATTAAATATTTAGAGGCGTGGCCTATTAGACATTTGACTTACGAAAGATAAGTCACGGAGCAGTTTCAATGACGGACAATCAGAACGCTCATGGGAACCAGTGGACATCTGAAGGGTGGAGCCACAATACTTATTGGTTAATCCACCAAGCTGGACTTGAAGATAAAAAGGCGAGCGGAGAGACAGGAGAGGACCAAGAAGTACAGAAGTAGAAGAGAGAGGAGACAGAGGAGGGGTACAGAAGATGGAAGAACAGATAATCTAGAACCAAGAAGTACGGAAGTAGAAGAGAGAGGAGACAGAGGAGGGGTACAGAAGATGGAAGAACAGATAATCTAGAACCAAGAAGTACGGAAGTAGAAGAGAGAGGAGACAGAGGAGGGGTACCGAAGACGGAAGAACAGACAGACTAGGACCAAGAAGTACGGGAGTAGAAGAGAGAGGAGATAGAGGAGGGAGATCGTCAGAACACCGTCGGTCCGGCAAGTAGCGACTGACCAGAACTGCAAGAAAGGATGGTCAGTGCACTTGGACAGTCAAGAGTGAAGAAAGAAGGTCTGACCAGAACAGCCGAGAAGCCATCAGATGAGAGGTAAGAACAGAAGTCCAGAAAATAGGCAAGTAGACTTTGCTCGTTAGTACACTGCGATTGAGAGAAGACAGAGGAAGACTGTCAGAAGAAATCAGAAGACAGACAAGAGAAGAAAGAGGACGAGATGATATAAAATCAGAAGTAGTGTTAGGCGGAAGATCAAATTCAAGTGATTCAAGTGATTAAGAAGAATTGACACTTTTGAAACTTTGAGTACAGTGATTTTAGACGAGAAACTAGTTGACCACGTGTTGCAGATGTGATATAATACTGAGATAGGAAATGTTCTCGTATCAAGTGTAGAATATTCTGAAGTTGAGAAATTGAGAAATGCTGCATGTAGAATATGATAGAGTTTGATACTGTAAACAAATGATTAAGTGTTTCAATCCAAGTGATGTAGTCGACAATACATCTTGAACTTATTTGTCAGAATCAAATAATGCAGTGAACTTTTCATCGGACTTGATTTAGTGAAGTGTAAAGTTTTGTGAAACATGTGAGATGTTAATCAAAGAGCATCTTTAAGCTTCAATTCCATAACATGGAAATATTCAGAAATATATACTTCACACCTTTACATTATTATAGAAAGAAAGAGAGAGAGAGAGAGAGAGAGAGAGAGAGAGAGAGAAGAGAGAGAGAGAGGGAATGAGAGAGAGAAAGAGAGAGTGAGAGACAATGAGAGAGAGAGTGTGAGAATTAGAGAGAGTATTAACATTATTTTAGATTTATTTTTATGATTTATTGTATCATGCTATTTATTGTGAATGAAGAGCCTGTAAACCATCACTTCGAGATAGAGAATGGGGATGCAGGCAGCAACAGAAGCAGTTTCCTGGCTGCTGGAGCACGGTGACTCGCATGGGGTCAGTGTAACAGACTTCCAAAACATGTTAGGGAGAATTGAGAGACTTCTTCCGTAGGGAGTGGGTCCAGCTTCTAGAGGGCTCTTGGTTATCTTGTTTGACGTGGATCTAGTGCCCGGGTCATGCCAGAGTCAGAGGCAGTGAGAGAGCAGACAAGCTGGCCAAGCGTGGCGTTAGTTCAGAGAACTCTAAGAACAGACAAGCTGGCCAAGCGTGGCGTTAGTTCAGAGAACTCTAAGAACAGACAAGCTGTCCAAGCGTGGCGTTAGTTCAGAGAACTCTAAGAACAGACAAGCTGGCCAAGCGTGGCGTTAGTTCAGAGAACTCTAAGAACAGACAAGCTGGCCAAGCGTGGCGTTAGTTCAGAGAACTCTAAGAACAGACAAGCTGTCCAAGCGTGGCGTTAGTTCAGAGAACTCTAAGAACAGACAAGCTGGCCAAGCGTGGCGTTAGTTCAGAGAACTCTAAGAACAGACAAGCTGGCCAAGCGTGGCGTTAGTTCAGAGAACTCTAAGAACAGACAAGCTGGCCAAGCGTGGCGTTAGTTCAGAGAACTCTAAGAACAGACAAGCTGGCCAAGCGTGGCGTTAGTTCAGAGAACTCTAAGAACAGACAAGCTGGCCAAGCGTGGCGTTAGTTCAGAGAACTCTAAGAACAGACAAGCTGGCCAAGCGTGGCGTTAGTTCAGAGAACTCTAAGAACAGACAAGCTGGCCAAGCGTGGCGTTAGTTCAGAGAACTCTAAGAACAGACAAGCTGGCCAAGCGTGGCGTTAGTTCAGAGAACTCTAAGAACAGACAAGCTGGCCAAGCGTGGCGTTAGTTCAGAGAACTCTAAGAACAGACAAGCTGGCCAAGCGTGGCGTTAGTTCAGAGAACTCTAAGAACAGACAAGCTGGCCAAGCGTGGCGTTAGTTCAGAGAACTCTAAGAACAGACAAGCTGTCCAAGCGTGGCGTTAGTTCAGAGAACTCTAAGAACAGACAAGCTGGCCAAGCGTGGCGTTAGTTCAGAGAACTCTAAGAACAGACAAGCTGTCCAAGCGTGGCGTTAGTTCAGAGAACTCTAAGAACAGACAAGCTGGCCAAGCGTGGCATTAGTTCAGAGAACTCTAAGAACAGACAAGCTGGCCAAGCGTGGCATTAGTTCAGAGAACTCTAAGAACAGACAAGCTGGTCAAGCATGGCGTTAGTTCAGAGAACTCTAAGAACAGACAAGGAGGAGACTGCAACAGCCATCTTGGATAGGCTGGGTATGAAGGACGACATCGGGTGGAATAATGACAATCTCATCAGGAGAGGGGAAGTGGTTTAGTGTGTGGCTGGCTCCATCAGCAGGCGAACACTTCAGTGTGTGGCTGGCTCCATCAGCAAGCGAACACTTCAGTGTGTGGCTGTCTCCATCAGCAGGCGAACACTTCAGTGTGTGGCTGGCTCCATCAGCAGGCGAACACTTCAGTGTGTGGCTGTCTCCATCAGCAGGCGAACACTTCAGTGTGTGGCTGTCTCCATCAGCAGGCGAACACTTCAGTGTGTGGTTGTCTCCATCAGCAGGCGAACACTTCAGTGTGTGGCTGTCTCCATCAGCAGGCGAACACTTCAGTGTGTGGCTGTCTCCATCAGCAGGCGAACACTTCAGTGTGTGGCTGGCTCCATCAGCAGGCGAACACTTCAGTGTGTGGCTGGCTCCATCAGCAGGCCAACACTTCAGTGGCTGTTAGGACAGAAGCTGGAGCACATACGGAATGCCCGGAGAGCGGGGATGCCTGTCTTTGATTACAGTTACAATGTAATCTCATGTACAATGTAATCTCATGTACAATGTAATCTCATTGTTTTCGAAGTAATATTACACAAGTTCTTTCCATTGTTAAAGGTCTGCTAACAGTTAACCTCGCCAGCTGAAACTGTTGAGAAACTACACATTTTAATACATTTGAGAATGTCGGTCATTCTATTATTTCTATTAAAAAATATAATTAAATTTGTTGCATATTTTTCTCTCCTTTTCAGTTCTTGGCTTCTACATACTAACATTTAGTCACCTTCTACATACTAACATTTAGTCACCTTCTACATACTAACATTTAGTCACCTTCTACATACTAACATTTAGTCACCTTCTACATACTAACATTTAGTCACCTTCTACATACTAACATTTAGTCACCTTCTACATACTAACATTTAGTCACCTTCTACATACTAACATTTAGTCACCTTCTACATACTAACATTTAGTCACCTTCTACATACTAACATTTAATCACCTTCTACATACTAACATTTAGTCACTTTCTACATACTAACATTTAATCACCTTCTACATACTAACATTTAATCACCTTCTACATACTAACATTTAGTCACCTTTTACCTACTAACATTTAGTCACCTTGTAATTGTTAATATTTAATCACCTTGTAATTTTTAACATTTAGTCACCTTGTAATTGTTAACATTTAATCACCTTGTAATTGTTAGCATTTAGTCACCTTGTAATTGTTAACATTTAATCACCTTGTAATTGTTAGCATTTAGTCACCTTGTAATTGTTAACATTTAGTTACCTTGTAATTGTTAACATTTAGTCACCTTCTACATACTAACATTTAGTCACCTTCTAACACAGTTCTGTGATTTTGTACCCACTCAAAAAATAAATTGAAGCGTGAATCTCATCTTCATAAACCACGTGACAATCGCATCAGCCAGGGTTAGCTCCGAAACTTGTCAGATTTAATGAGCTACTACTCACCATTAAGGTGGACGGCCCTCTGTTCGCCTGAATGGAGGGGGTGGGGGGCGGTGGAGAAGAGTCATCTGTTATGGGCGATAAAGACAAGCAGACAATGAGGAGAAGTTCAGATCCAGCCTAACTGGCAGGTACTAACTAAATGTACAAGACAGAAGCTAAAATTACATTAAAGCCATCAAAGACAGCGATGATGGAAGGCCGTCAGTTTGTGGAGTCCAGTCTTCTAATAACATTCAATTTCTCCTCATGTCCGTCAATCAAAAGCTTATCTTCAGTTGTAAGATGAGCACTTTCAGCCACAGTCTGATTTCTGCTCGTGAGCTCTCTACAAAATGCAGTGTTTCTCATACACAGGATTGCTGTGCCCTATCTTGGTTGTATTGTTGCGCTATATCTCTTTCCCCTTAACTGTGTGTCTGTGATATGTGTAATGTTGCATGAGAATGCTCTTCTATTCTTTCTTAGTTGTATTGTTAAGCTATATCTCTTTCCCCTTAACTGTGTCACTGCATATCAATTGTTCTATTAGGTGTGTGTGTGTGTTGTTGTTGTTGTTGTTGTTGTTGTTGCGCGAGAATGTTTTTATTTCTTTCTTGGTTGGCTGTAGAAAGTTCTTCGTTGTGTCTTGGTTCGCTATAGATTTTCAAAATGTCTGCATTTTGCTGTAGCATGATGCGTCTCCTGATTTGATTTGTTAGTAAAAGTAAAGATAGTCCCATAGCATTTCAAATGCCGTAGGGGGTGAAGCGTTAGAGACCTCATTATGCTGGGTCATCAGCGTATGAGGTAGGGTGACCAGTTCCTTTCCTCGCTGCCTTTACTTCCCAGATTTTCTCTGGTACCCATTTTGCGAGGCTGGGTCGACCTCATTTTGTTACTTATCAAAATATCACGTGTGTGTGTATGTGTGTGATATCTTGAGTACAGACTCTATATAAAATCACACATATGTGTATGTGATATCTTGAGTACAGACACTATATAAACTCACATATGTGTATGTGATATCTTGATTACAGACACTATATAAACTCACACATATGTGTATGTGATATCTTGAGTACAGACACTATATAAACTCACATATGTGTATGTGATATCTTGAGTACAGACACTATATAAACTCACACATATGTATATGTGATATCTTGAGTACAGACACTATCTAAACTCACATATGTGTATGTGATATCTTGAGTACAGACACTATCTAAACTCACATATGTGTATATCTTTGTGTATCTGGTGCTGATGGAGGATCTTCCTATTGCTGAGCACTAGAAGGACCTTTACAGTTGATGACACAGTGAAGATCTTGGCAGTTGATGACACAGTGAAGATCTTGGCAGTTGATGACACAGTGAAGATCTTGGCAGTTGATGACACAGTGAAGATCTTGGCAGTTGATGACACAGTGAAGATCTTGGCTGTCCTTTGTAGTGCAAACACTATATAAAAATTATGTGTATGAATGTATTTATGTGTATATGTGATATCTGCATGTGTGATAAATTTATTACAAACACTATAACAATCATATTTATGTGTGTGTTTATGTATATCTTATCTTATATCCTTCCCGTGCCGTTATACGTCACATAGGGCTCGCAAAGTAGTTCGCCAATTTTTCCTGTCTTCGGCGAGTCTTTCAACCTCATCAAAGGATTTTATGCCTGTTAACTTGGCCTCTCTTAATAATGTTCTCTTCAGAGTTTCACGCGGTCTGCCCCTTTTTCTTCGGCCTGTTGTGTTCCACTTGATAGCTTGTTTTGGGATTCTCTGCTCATTTCTTCTCATCAAGTGGCCAACATATGTCCATCTCCTTTTCCTGATCACCCGTGAGACTGGTTGTTGTTCAGTCATCTGTCTTATCTCTGCATTGTTCTTGAATTCATTCCACTTGATGCCGAGTATTTTCCTTAGGCATTTGTTTTCAAAAGAGTCTAATTTCTTTTCTATTTCTTTAGTTGTTTTCCAGCTTTCGCATGCATAAATGAGGGTGGATATTACATTTGAATTGAATAGTCTTAACTTGGTTTTTGTGCTTATAACTTTTGAATTCCATATGTTCTCAAGATTCTTGAAGATTGATGCTGCTTTTGCAATTCTGATCCTAACTTCCTTTCTAGTGTCACCATCCTGGTCTATGTAGCTGCCAAGGTATGCAAATTGATTGACTTCTTCAATATCTGTCCCTTCTATGTGTATTTTTACATTTTGATTGATGGGAATTTTCATTATTTTTGTTTTGTCCTTGTTAATTTCAAGTCCTATTTTGCTAGCCAGTGAAGATAGGCTATCTGTTTTTTCTTGCATGGAATTCATATTATTACTGATAAGAGTTATGTCATCAGCAAAATCAAGATCTTCTAGTTGGGTCCCATGTACCCAGTCAATACCTGTTGTTTGTATATGTGTGTACATGTCTATGGTTTGTATATGTGTGTTTATATAAGTATGTATCTATGTCATTGTGTTGCAACTTGAAAAAATCAATCAATCAATCAATCAATCAATCAATCAATCAATCAATCAATCATCATCATCATCATGTGCCGTGCCGACTGGCGTTAGCTATTATGCTTCTCCAGAGTACATGATCCTTCATGAAGGCCATCAGCTCAGTTGGTGATCTCCTCTCACACCATCCCGTCAGACTGTACAGTATCATTTCTCTTGGTCTTCCTCTTGATCTTCTTCCTTCTATTTTTTCCTGTTGTTATAATATTTTCAATGCCCCCTCTTCTCATTGCATGTCCTATGAAAGTACATTGTCTCTCTCTCTTATCTTTTTGACAAGGTTTTTTTGTCTCTCCAGCTCTTCTCATACATTCTTCATTAGTTATTTTTGCTGTCCAGGGGATTCACAACATTCTTCTAATAAACCACATTTCTGCTGCTTCCAATGATTTTTGTGCAGACTTGCCTATTGTCCATGATTCACTTCCATATAACAAGATAGGTTCAATATAGCATTTTAGGACTCGTTTTCTAACATTCATTGATAACGATGTGTTGGCTAATATGTTTCTCATTCTCTGAAATGCAGTCTTTGCTTGGCCTGTTCTGCTCCTAATTTCTGTTCTACATTTCCCATCTGAAGTTACTACTGCTCCAAGGTATTTGAATTTCTGCACCTGCTTTAGGATAGTTCCGTTTAATTTTATACTGCATGTTAGTGGATTCTGTTTCTTATATTCTGTGTTTTTGATGTTCAAAGAAAGGCCTTTCTGTTCACTTTCTTTGGCGACTTTATCCAATAGATTTTGCAGGTTTTGTTGGTTCTCAGCTATCAGTACTGTGTCGTCAGCATACCGAAGGTTGTTAATATTGTATCCTCCAATTTTTATGCTTGGTTCTGTGATGATCATTCTTAGAATACTCTCGCTGTACAGAGAAAAAAAGGTCTGGAAATAGTACACATGCTTGTCGCACCCCTTGTTTTATAGGTTGATATTTTCCAATTCTATTTTCAACTCGAACTGCTACTTCTTGCTGCCAGTATAGATGTTTTACAATCCTCAGGTCTTTTACGTCTATATTGATGTCTTCAAGCATTTTAATAATTTCATTATGTTCCACCTTGTCGAATGCCTTGGTGTAATCAATGAAGCATAAGTAGAGATCTTTCTGTACTTCTAAAGCTCTTTCTGTTAGTGTTCGTAAAGCATAAATGGCATTGTGTGTTCCCTTTCCTTCAACAAATCCAAACTGTTCATCTGCTATTTCCATTTTTATCTTTTTCCTTGTTCTTCTTATAATGATTCTTAGAAGTAGCATCGTTATGTGACATGAGAGGCTGATAGTCCGGTGGTCATCACATTCCTTTGCACCTGGTTTGTTTGGTAGAGCTATAAACGTGGATTTAAGCAAGTCACTGGGCATATAACCGCTGTTGCAAATGTCATTCAGTAACGTGGTCATTATTTTTATTCCTATCTCCTCTAGTGCCTCTATTTCTTCTATTGTCAGGCCCAGTTGCTTTTCCTTTCTTCATGTGTTTGATGGCATCTATGATTTCATCTTCAAGTATTGGTGGTCATCACAGTTTTCAGTGTCTGGTGTTATAATTCTGGTCTTTCTCCTCCATATAGCTCACCGATATACTCTGTCCACCTGTCCACAATAACTTCTTTTCCTATAACATTTTACCTTCTTTTGATTTCAGGCATCCTGTGGTATATTTTGTCTTTCTGCCTGTGAGTTCACTAATTCGTTTGTGCATGCTTTTGCTGTCTTTATTACGAGAGTCCTCTATCTGTCTGCACTGTTCATTTAACCACACTTCTTTTGCTTCTCTCATTTGCGTCTTATTTCTTTATTTATCTTGCTATATTTTTCCTCGTTATTTTTACTCCTCCTCCTCTTGTCCATCAGTCCTAAGATGTCGTCTGTCATTCATTTATTTTTAGGGGTTTCTTTTTTCGGTGGTATTATCTCCTTAATAATTTGGTGGATAGAATCTCTTAACATTGCCCATTGTTCATCTATACTATCTATCTTTGCTATTGCATTGTATCTATTTGTTATAATAACTTTGTATTGTTCTCGCAGTTCTTGGTCATTTTTAAGGAGTTCTGTATTCAGTTTGATGTTTCTCACTTTTCTGCATGCTTTCTTTAGTTTTATTCTAATTTTTCCACAGAGTGGGTCATGTCGACTCCTGGCATGGTTTTTGTTGTCAGTAATGGATTGTGGAATCGTTTGTTGATTAATACGTAGTCTATCTGGTTAAAAGTCTTTTTGTCTGGGCTGCACCATGTTGCCAGTCTTCGAGGATGTTGTTTAAACCAGGTGTTTCCTAAAACCATGCTGTGTATTCTTGCCCATTCAATTAATTTACTACCTCTGTCATTCCTCTCCCCCAGTCTATAGTCACCAACAATGTCTGAAGTTCTTCCTTTACCAACTTTGGCATTAAAATCTCCCATGACTATGGTAAATTCTTGTGAAATTGTGTGTTTTAGTGCTGTCTCTATGTCATTATAAAATAGCTGTACATCTTCTTCGAACTTTCATATGTTGTAGCGTACACTTGTATAATATTTATGTTTATTGGTTGTCCGAAAAAATCAGTATCTGTTTTAAATCGACTATATGTCTCCGTAATATGTATATGCGTTTTGTCTGTGTGTATGTGCATACTTATAAGAATATGCGTGTATGTTTACATTATATGTAGATGTACAGAAATATTCTGATTTGTTTTTTCCTGCTTGTATCATTCATAAAATAGGTTGTCTCAGAATATCTTTATATCTGACGCTCTCTGGTGCCTGGCTTCCAGCTTCCGTGTAGATCTGCCAGCGCTTCTCTGGTGCCTGGCTTCCAGCTTCCGTGTAGATCTGCCAGCGCTTCTCTGGTGCCTGGCTTCCAGCTTCCGTGTAGATCTGCCAGCGCTTCTCTGGTGCCTGGCTTCCAGCTTCCGTGTAGATCTGCCAGCGCTTCTCTGGTGCCTGGCTTCCAGCTTCCGTGTAGATCTGTCAGCGCTTCTCTGGTGCCTGGCTTCCAGCTTCCGTGTAGATCTGCCAGCGCTTCTCTGGTGCCTGGCTTCCAGCTTCCGTGTAGATCTGCCAGCGCTTCTCTGGTGCCTGGCTTCCAGCTTCCGTGTAGATCTGTCAGCGCTTCTCTGGTGCCTGGCTTCCAGCTTCCGTGTAGATCTGTCAGCGCTTCTCTGGTGCCTGGCTTCCAGCTTCCGTGTAGATCTGTCAGCGCTTCTCTGGTGCCTGGCTTCCAGCTTCCGTGTAGATCTGCCAGCGCTTCTCTGGTGCCTGGCTTCCAGCTTCCGTGTAGATCTGTCAGCGCTTCTCTGGTGCCTGGCTTCCAGCTTCCGTGTAGATCTGTCAGCGCTTCTCTGGTGCCTGGCTTCCAGCTTCCGTGTAGATCTGCCAGCGCTTCTCTGGTGCCTGGCTTCCAGCTTCCGTGTAGATCTGTCAGCGCTTCTCTGGTGCCTGGCTTCCAGATTCCGTGTAGATCTGCCAGCGCTTCTCTGGTGCCTGGCTTCCAGATTCCGTGTAGATCTGCCAGCTCTTCTCTGGTGCCTGGCTTCCTCGTGAAAACAGTTTGAAGGATTCTGTAGCCAACTACGCACAGGCTCTGACTTCTTCCCACCTTAGACCAGCACTGACAGGTCCAAACACCTGATAATCTCATGGTGAGAGGTAGACTGAATATGCATGATGTAGAGGACATTTCAAGCGTGGATTCTTAATGTGTTGAACTACTGCAAGTGCGGTGTAAGGCCCATCGTTATCAGGCTATAATAATACACCGGAATTGAACAAACCGCCATGTCTTGACCTGATTGCAGGTTTCAAGTGGTTCTCACGCTGTAGGCTTCCCTCTTGATAGTGGTTCCTCTAGGCATGTAATGTTCCGCGACTGAGTCTTTCCTAGACGAGCCTGAACAACATTTTTCCGAAAGACGACGTATAGCAGTATATTGAATGTTTGGATCTAAGATAGATAACATATGATATCTCTCTCACCTGACCTTTTTCCTGTCATACCTTAACCGTGACCCTCGTGCAACCCAAGACAAAAGCAGGTTGACTCTACTCACAAACAGCTGATTACTTTAGAAGATAACTCATTTTATACAAATGTTCCAATTCTCAGATGAGTTATCTATCTTACATCCTAACATTCAATGTACTGCTATATATTGTAGGGAATTGTAGGGAACTTCTTTGTTTCGGCGAGGAAGATTATCAATGTTCCTCGCCGACCCTCTTTGTCTCTGGCGAAGTTGGAAGAATATCGATTTTCATCGCTGACCCTCTTTGTCTCTGGCGAAGTTGGAAGAATATCGATATTCTTTGCTGACCCTCTTTGTCTCTGGCGAAGTTGGAAGAATATCGATTTTCATCGCTGACCCTCTTTGTCTCTGGCGAAGTTGGAAGAATATCGATATTCTTTGCTGACCCTCTTTGTCTCTGGCGAAGTTGGAAGAATATCGATGTTCATCGCTGACCCCCTTTGTCTCTGGCGAAGTTGGAAGAATATCGATGTTCATCGCTGACCCCCTTTGTCTCTGGCGAAGTTGGAAGAATATCGATATTATTTGCTGATCCCCGTTGTTTCTGGAGAATTTGGAAGAATATCAATATTCCTTGCTGACTCCCTTTGTCTCTGGCGAAACAGAATACTTAGTATTCGTCTTAAAAAGCCATCTCCTTCCGCTTAAAAACGTTGTAAAGTTAACTTCTTCACAATGTTGTATCAGATCTGAGGTGAGTTGTTTTGGTCCTCACCTGGCATAGATTCTCGGTACTGCAGCAAGCACTTCGTGCGTCAAGCCATGATCAAAGTATCATTCTCCAGCCACCTCATCGATTGTTACCCACCAATTTTTCCATGCCATTTGTTCCACTTCATCGTAAGTGTCAGGCCTATTCACAGGGTGAAGCTGGCAGGAACACGCTGCACCCACCATACTTGATACTTCACTTTTAAATTTCCTGTACCATTCATATACCTACTGAAGGGACATATACGTGTAGCTCTACTGCCTCTTCTGTCTGCGATGACTGTGTGCAAGTTTCTCGCTGTCACCACCCGGAGCCATGTTCGTCTTTGGTGCATACTTCCCATAGGGTGGCCAGATTTTAATCTGGTCTGCTGACGTCATATTTACAAAATGGCCGACATGCCTCTGCTCACAGAGTGATTGCAAACATATCCACTCTACAACTATCTGTATTGTGAATTGGATTTTTTAGTGCTAAATTAAGGTTATTTTTTGTCTTGCCATGATAGTTGTGATACTACTCTGTGTTGACCAAGTGATAGTTAAGCGTGCAAAAAATACCATCTCTTCTATTCGTCTTGCGTGAAGTTCATCTCATGTGAAGTTCCTCTCATGTGAAGTTCTTTTCATGTGAAGTTCTTCCTACTCTCTAAGAGCACAAATGTGAGTCGAAAAATGAAACTGAGAATGAAAAATTAAACAACTAAAAACAAGGGACATGACTGAAGGGGTGACATTTTGTAATTATTCCATTTGTTATCTCCCATATCTTCACAACAAAAGAAAAAAATAGCAATTGATCTGAGAGTGCAGGTTTAGTGTAGGGAATGCTTGTGTGTGAGTGTTCTTCTTTGTGTTTGTTTGCATGTGTATGAGTGTGCTTTGTGTGTGTGTGCTTGTCTGTATGTGTATAAGTGTGTATGTCTGTGTGTGTGTGATATCGTGAGAACATACAGTATATAAAATCACATATATGTGAGGGTGTTACCTTGAGTATAGACGCTATGTAAAATCGTATATATATATATATGTGTGTGTGTGTGTGTGTGTGATACCTTGACTACAGGCGTTATATAAAATCACATGTGTGTGTGTGTGTGTGATACCATGAGTACAGACACTATATAAATTAAGATATGTGTATATGTGATGTCTTGACTACAGGCGGTATAAAATAATCACACACATATATGTGATACCTTGAGTACAGGCAATATAAAATCACATGTGTGTGTGATGCCTTGAGTACAGGCGCCATATAAAATCATAGACGCATGTGTGATATCTTGGGTGCAAGCAAAATAAAATCAAATATGTGTGTGTGATATCTTGAGTAAAAGCACTATATAAAATCAAATATGTGTGTGTGATATCTTGGGTGCAAGCAAAATAAAATCAAATATGTGTGTGTGTGATATCTTGAGTAAAAGCAGTATATAAAATCAAATATATGTGTGTGATATCTTGGGTGCAAGCAAAATAAAATCAAGTAAGTGTGTGTGATATCTTGAGTAAAAGCACTATATAAAATCAAATAAGTGTGTGATATCTTGAGTAAAAGCACTATATAAAATCAAATAAGTGTGTGATATCTTGAGTAAAAGCACTATATAAAATCAAATAAGTGTGTGATATCTTGAGTACAAGCACTATATAAAATCAAATATATGTGTCTGATATCTTGAGTACACATATGTGTGTCTGATATCTTGAGTACAAGAACTATTTAAAATCAAATATGAGTGTGTGATATCTTGAGTACAAGCACTATATAAAATCACATGTCGGTGTCTGATATCTTCAGCACAAGCACTTTATAAAACCACACATGTGTGCATGATATCTTGAGTGCAGATATTATATAAAATCGCTACTCCGTAGCTAAATCGCTAAAGACGCACTGTAAAAGTGCAGTGGGAACTGGAAGATCATGGGTTCAATCCCGGGACCGGGAAAAAAGAAAAAGCAACAACTCACAAGACCTCTGGGAGTCATGACCCAGAGGGGCCCACCCCCCTTAGAGTGTCAGGAGTTTAATAGGGCTGAAACACTTGTCTGGGGGGGGGTACTTCCTCTGATGATCTGAAGGAGTTGTGTTGTTGTTCCGCTCTCTACGGTAGAGAGTTTCCTGCATATGTGTGTGTGATGTCTTGAGTACAGACACTATATGCAGTCGCATATACATGTGTGATATTTTGAATACAGACACTATATAAAATCATATATGTGTGTGTGTTATATGTTGAGTTCATACACTATATAAAATCACATATGTGTGTGATATTTTGTGCATAGACACTATATAAAATCATACATGTGTGTGTGTTATATGTTGAGTACAATCACTATATAAATTCACATGTGTTTATGTGACATATAGAGTAGAGGCACTATATAAAATCACATATGTGTGTATGTGATATCTTGAGAAGAGACTATATAAAACCACACATCCGTGTGTGCGTGATATCTTGAGCACAGACACTACATACATGCACACATATATGTGTGTGTACGTGATATCTTGAGTACAAATAATATATAAAATCATATATATATGTGTGTGTGATATCTCGATTAGAGACATTATAGAAAATCACATATATGTGTGTGAGATATCTTGACAGTATATAAAATAACACATGTGTGTAATTGATATCTTTAGTATAGGCACTATATAAAACAATGCATATGTGTATGTGATATTTTCAGTACAAACACTATATAAAACAACATATGTGTCTACCTTTGAGTATGTGATATCTTGAGTCACATATGATTATGCCTTTGAATATGTGATATCTTGAGTACAGGCGCTATGTAAAATTACATATATGTATCTCTATGTTTATATGATATCTTGATTAGACACAACTACATAAAATCACATATATGTGCATGTGATATCTTGAATCCGATTACTATATCAAATAACATATCTGTAAGTCTTTGTGTATGTGATATCTTGAGTAGAGACACTATATAAAATAAGACATATGAAAGTCTTTGTGTATGTGATATCTTGAGTAGAGACACTATATAAAATAAGACATATGAAAGTCTTTGTGTATGTGATATCTTGAGTAGAGACACTATATAAAATAAGACATATGAAAGTCTTTGTGTATGTGATATCTTGAGTAGAGACACTATATAAAATAAGACATATGAAAGTCTTTGTGTATGTGATATCTTGAGTAGAGACACCATATAAAATAAGACATATGAAAGTCTTTGTGTATGTGATATCCTGAATACGAATACTATAAAAATAACATGTATGTATATCTTAGTGTATGTGATATCTTGAGTACACACACTACATAAAATTACATATATATATATGTCATTGTGTATGTGATATTTGTACTACAGACACTATATAAATTAAGACATATATATGTCTTTGTGTATTAATATCGTGAATGCGAATACTATATAATATAATACATATATATGTCTAATGTATGTGAGATCTTGAAAACACACAATACATAAAATAACATATATATGTGTGCCTTTGTGTATGTGATACGTTGAGTACAGACACTACATAAAATAACATAAATGTATGTCTTTATGAGTCACTGCCCGGAAGGAAAGCAATGGTAAACTATCTTCTGGAAATATACCAAGAAACCCAAACAGCAACATGGAAGGTCAGATAGGAAAAAGATCTGGTGGTGAGTCCCCCAGGCCAGATAGATAAATGTATGTCTATGTGATTGTGTACAACACCAGAAACTTTGGGAAATAATGGATAAAAAATGGGATTTCCAACACATTTGATACAATTAACATCACTGCTGTATCTAGACCAACAAGCAGCAGTAAGAATAAATGGTGAAACAACAAGTTGGTTTGACATAAAACAAGGGGTCCGTCAGGGGTGCATATTGTCACCCTACTTATTTAACTTGTATACTGAAAATATAATGAGGAATGTTAAAGAAGATGTAGACAAAGAATATTACGATGCCATAACAATTAGAGGTTATGAAATACCAGAGATTAGATATGCTGATGACACAGTATTACTGTCCACAACACAAAAAGGAATGGAAAAACTAATCATGTCAGTCCGTAAGAACAGTGAAGAGCAAAACCTCTAACTTAATGCAAAGAAAACTAAATTGATGACAACTGACAAAACAAACAAGGCAGCTGAAATATGTATCAATGAGGAAAAATTGGAAGAAATGAAGAGTTTTGAATATCCTGGATCACTACTAACTAATAATGGAGATACAATGAGGGAAATTAAAAGAATGACATCTATTGCTCTTCAGAAAGTAAAACAACTAAATAATCTGTGGAGAGGAGCAGACAGAACCACAAAAATGAGATTTTTAAGGGCATGCATCTTTCCCATCGCAACATATGCCTGTGAGACCTGGACACTTAACAAAACAGCTGAGAAACACATAAATGCCTTTGAATGTAAATGCTACAGAAGAGTTCTCCAAATATCGTGGACACAAAAAAGAACAAATATATCCATACTACAAGAGCTTAATATTGAAGAAGGCTGGCTAGTAAAGAGGATTAAAAAAAGAAAACTTAAATATTTTGGACACATTAAACGTCATGATAATTTAGAGAAGACCATATTGGAAGGATACATAATGGGAAAAAGAAAGAGAGGAAGACAAAAACAAAGATGGCTGCAAGACATTGTTGATGATCTGCAAATGGATGCTTCAGCAGCAGAGCATCTTGCTCACAACCGAGAGGCCTACAGGAGTGCTGTTTGGGAGGCAAAGTTCCGCAAGGGACTTGCAAATGAATGGATGAATGTCTTTGTGAATGTGATATCCTGAGTACAAAAGCAATAATATAAAATTATACGTATGTCTTTGCGTATGTGATATCTTGAGTACAGACACTTTATAAAATAACATATATGTATGGCTCTGTGTATGCGATATCTTGAGTACATACACTATATAAAATAACATATATGTACGTCTTTGTGTATGTGATATCTTGAGGTCAGATACTATGTAAAATAACATACGAGGAGAGTTCAGAAACTAATTTACCACATCGTATGTTATTTTACATAGTATCTGTAATCAAGATATCACATGCAGAGAGACATACATATATACTTTTTTATATAGCGTCTGTACTGACGATATCACATACAGGAATGTTATTTTATACAGTCTCAGTGTTCAAGATATCATACAGACAAGGACATTCTTATATGTTATTTTATACAGTGTTTGTAACCAAGATATCACAGACACAAAAACATACATATGTGTATATGTGTTATTTTATATAGGGTCTGTACTCAAGATATCACATATACAAAGACATACATATGCTATTTCATACAGTGTCTCTACTCAAGATATCAAATAGACAAAGGCATACATATATCTTATTTTATATAGTATATTTACTCAAGATATCGCTTACACAAAGACACATAAATATGTTATTATTAGATGATGTCTAAACCCAAATTATCACATACACAAGGACATATATATATATATATATATGTTATTTTATATAGTCTGTACTCAAGAATTCACACACACAAAGACATAAATATAGCTTTTTAATATAGTATCTGTACTCAATAAATCACATACAGAAAAACATACATATATGTTATTTTATATAGTGTCTGTACTCAAGATATCACATCCACAAAGCTATACATATATGTTATTTTATGCAGTGTCTGTACTGAATATATCACATACAAACAGACACACATACATGTTTTCATATAGTGTCTGTACTCAAGATATCACGAAAGGAAAGAATATATATGTATATGTATATGCTATAATAAATTATTGCGTCTCTACTCAGGATATTACACACACAAAGTCGCACGTATATGTTATTATTTATTATAGCGTCTGTACTCACGATATCACATACACAAAGCCAAACATATATGTTATTTTATATAGTGTCTGTACTGAAGATTTCACACACACAAAAATAATAAATTTATATTCTTTTATTAGGTCTGTACTAAAAATGTCACATATCAAAGACATATATAAATGTTATTTTATTTAGTGTCTCTACTCAAGACATCCCATACACAAAGACATATATATATATATATATAATTTTATATAGCGTCTGTACTCAAGATTTCATATACACAAGGATATACCTATATGTTTTTATATAGTATCTGTACTCAAGATATCAAACACACAAAAGACATACATGTATGTGATTTTATATAGTGACTGCACTCAAAATATTACATAAACAAAGGCATACATATATGTTATTTTATAAAGTGGCTGTACTCAAGATATCGCATGCAGAAAGACATACCTATATGTTTTTATATAGTGTCTGTACAATAGATATCACATACATAAATGTTATTTTTATAAAATTTCTTTACTCAAGGTATCACATACACAAAGACATACATATATGTTATATTATACCGCGTCTATACTCAAAATATCACATTCAGAAAGACATACATATATATTTTTGTATAGTGTCTGCACTCAGGATATCACATACAAAAAGACATACATATATGTTTTAATTATAGCGTGTGTACTAAGCATAACACATACACAAAGACATACATATATGTTTTTATATAAAGTTTGTATTCAAGATATCACATACACAAAGACATAGAATTACGTTTTTTGTATAGTGTCTGTACTCAAAATATCGCATACACAAAGGCATACATATATGTTATTTTATATAGTGTGTGTACTCACGATATCACTTGTACAAAGGCATGCATAATGATTTTTATATAGTGTCTGTACTCATGAAATCATATACACAAAGATATACATATATGTTTTATTAAATTATAAATTATAGTACTCAAGATGTCACAGAAACGAAGACATACATATATGTTATTTTATATAGTGTCTGTACTCAATATATCACATAGACATACATGTCTGTTATATCAAATTATAGTGTCTGTACTCAGGTTATCACATACACAAAGACAAATGAGGGGCGTTCAGAAAGTAATGCACCACATCGTTTTTTTTTTCAGCTAATAACGAAGGCAGAAGCATGAAATTCTGCACACTTTGAATATGGCATGTGCCAATTGTGTGAACCAAATACCACTGCAACCAGCCATAGAATATTGCCCTAACCGGTGAAATGGTGTGTGTTAGCAACTTTCGGCATAAGCAGCGAATTGTGATAGAATTTCTCGTTGCAGAGAAGGAAAATGTTGTGAACATTCACAACCGTTTATGTGATAGACAGGAGTACAGTCAGTCGCTTGGTTCAGAGAATAAAAGAAGCAATAAGTGGAGCTAAGGAGTTGCATGATAGGACGCGCTGTGGACGTCCTGCCACAGCCACCAAGCCAGAAATGTTGAAATGTGCTAAAGGCATTATTCTTACTCATAGGCGTATCGCTACTCAACAGTTGGCCTTAAAGCTGTCAGTCAGCAATGCTAGTGCAAATGCAGTTATAAAATCTCTCGGATTTTCTAAGGTTTGCGCAAGATGGGTTCCTCGAAGTCTCACAAATGACCATTGATTGCAAAGGAAAGCAACTCCTTCTGAACTGTTGGAGCATTTCAGTGCTGAGGGAGAGAACTTTTTGACTAAGATCATAACAGGTGAGGAAACCTGGGCACATCATTTTGATACGAGCTAGGAATACATGCACTTGTTTGGCGCTGGCGTAAAGCCGTACAAGTTGATGGGGATTATGTTGAATAATACCAATGTTTACATGACATAAACATATACATTGTGTATAAATTTCATGATTCTTGAATAAACAGCTCCTGAAGAAAACGTTGAGGTGCATTACTTTCTGAATGCACTTCGTATGTGTATCTTTTCGTGTATGTGATATCTTGAGTAAAGACACTATATAAAATCGCATAGTCTTGGTGTATGGGTTATCTTGAGTAAAGACACTATATAAAATAAGTTATATGTGTCTTTGTGTATATGATATCTTCATTACGAATACTATATAAAATAACAAGTATGTATGTCTTAGTGTATGTGATATTTTGAGTACAGACACTGCATAAAATAACATAAATGTATGTCTTTATGCATGTGATATCCTGAGTACAAAGGCTATAATATAAAATAATATATATCTATGTCTTTGAGTGTGTGATATCTTGACTACAGACACTATATAAAATAACATATATATATATATCTTTGTGCATGTGATATACTGACTACATACACTATCTAAAATAACATATATGTATGACTTTGTGTATGTGATATCTTGAGTACAGATACTATGTAAAATAACATACGAGGGACGTTCATAAAGTAATGCACCACATCGTTTTTTTTCCAGCTAATAACGAAGATAGAAGCATGCTATTTTGCACACTTTGAATATGGCATGTGCCGATTGTGTGAAAAAAGTTATACTGCAACTGGCTAAAGAATATTGATGCCTTAAACGTTGAAATGGAGCGTGTTGGCAACTTTCGATATAAGCAGCGAATTGTGATAGAATTTCTAGTTGCAGAGAAAGAAACTGTTGTGAACATTCATAACCGTTTAGGTGAAGTTTATGGAAGTTTCGCAGTCGACAGAAGTACTGTCAGTCGCTTCGTTCAGAGAATAAAAGAATCAATAAGTGGAGCTAAGGAGTTGCATGATAGGACGCGCTGTGGACGTCTTGCCACAGCCACCAAGCCAGAAATGTTGAAATGCCCGGAGGGCACTATTCTTACTCACAGGCGTATCACTGCTCAACAATTGGCCTTAAAGCTGTCAGTCAGCAATGGTAGTGCAACTGCAATTATAAAAGCTTTCGGATTTTCTAAGTCTCACAAATGGCTATCGATTGCACGCGAAAGCAATTTATTCTGAATTGTTGGAGCGTTTCAGTGCTGAGGGAGAGAACTTTTTGGCTAAGATCGTAACAGGTGACGAAACCTGGGCACATCATTTTGAACCTGAGACAAAAAGACAGTCAATGGAGTGGCATCATCCGCAATTATCACGAAGAAAGAAATTCAAGACAACTCCTTCAGCTGGAAAGGTCATGATCACTGTCTTTTGGGACATTGAAGATGTGATTCTTGTGCATGTTATGCCAAGAGGAAAGACAATCAATCCGCAAGCTTACATTAAGACATTTAAAAAGCTCAGTCAATGTTTTCGCAGAATTCGGCCGCACAAGAATCCACCAGACCTGCTTCTTCACGACAATGCGTGCCCTCACACAAGTCTGGCAACACGGGAAGCAATCACCAAATTGGGTTGGACTGTACTACCTCATCCACCCTATAATCTCGATTTGGCACCCTCTGATTTCCATCTGTTTGGTCCACTTAAAGATGCACTCCGAGGGGTAAGATTTGAAGATGATGAAGGAGTGATTCATGCAGCAAAGAAATGGCTACATAATCAAGGGAAAATCTGGTACGGGCTAGGAATACATGCACTTGTTTCGCGCTGGCGTAAAGCCGTACAAGTTGATGGGGATTATGTTGAATAATACCGATGTTTACATGGCATATCCATAAAGATTGTGTATAAATTTCATGCTTCTTGAATAAACAGCTCCTGAGAAAAACGATGTGGTGCATTACTTTCTGAGCGCACTTCGTATGTGTATGTTTTTGTGTATGTGATATCTTGAGTACAGACACTACATAAACTCACAAATATATATGTCAATGTGCATGTGATGTCTTGAGTGCAGACACTAAATAAAGAAACATACGTGTATGTTTTTGTGCGTGTGCTTATCGTGAGTTCAGACACTATATAAAATAACATATATGTATGTTTTTGTGTATGTGATATCCTGGGTACAGATGCTACAATTTAATATAAGGCATAAGTATCTCTTTATGTATGTGATACCCTGAGTACAGACGCTATAATTTAATATAATATATGTGGTTGTATTTATGAATGTGATATCTTGAGTACAGCCACTATATAAAATAACATATATGCATGTCTTTGTGTATGTGATATCTTGTGTACAGATGGCCACTGCATAAAATAATAGGTATGAACGTCTTTGTGTGCTTGATATCTTGAGGACAGATACTTCATAAAAGAACATATATGTATGTCTTTGCGTATGTCATACCTTGAGTACAGATACTACATAAAATAACATGTATGTATGACTTTGTGTATTTGATATCTTGAGTACAGACTGTATAAAATAACATACATATATATATATATATATATATATATATATATATATATTTACATGCAGTTGATGACAGAATGAAAATCTTCGCAGATGGTGACACAGTGAAATCTTGGCAGTTGATGACAGTGAAAAATTTGGCAGTTGATGACACAGTGAAAAATTTGGCAGTTCATGACACAATGAAAAATTTGGCAGTTCATGACACAGTGAAAAATCTGGCAGTTCATGACACAGTGAAAAATTTGGCAGTTCATGACACAGTGAAAAATTTGGCAGTTCATGACAATGTGAAAATCCTGGCAGTCGATGGCAGAGCAAAGCTCTTAGCAGTTGATAACACAATGAAGCTCTTAACAGTTGATAACACAATGAAGCTCTTAACAGTTGATAACACAATGAAGCTCTTAACAGTTGATAACACAATGAAGCTATTAGCAGATGATGAGACAATGAATCTGTTGACAGTTGATGACAAAATAAAGCTCTTGGCAGTTGATGACACAATGAAGCTCCTGGCAGTTGATAACACAATGTAGCTCTTAGCAGTTTATGACACAATGAAGCTCTCGGCAGGTGATGAGACAATGAGGGTCTTGGAAGTTGATGATAAAATGAAGCTCTTGGCAGGTAATGGCACAATGAAGCTCTTGGAAGCTTTCTCCAGTTGATGACACAATTAATCTCTTGTCAGTTGATGACACACTGAATCTTTTGGCAGTTGATGACCCAATTACGCTCTCCGCAGTTGATGAAACAATGAAGCTGTAAGACGTTGATAACACAGTGAAGTTGTTGACAGACTATGACACAGTGAAGTTGTTGACAGACTATGACACAGTGAAGTTGTTGACAGACTATGACACAGTGAAGTTGTTGACAGACTATGACACAGTGAAGTTGTTGACAGACTATGACACAGTGAAGTTGTTGACAAACTATGACACAGTGAAGTTGTTGACAGACTATGACACAGTGAAGTTGTTGACAAACTATGACACAGTGAAGTTGTTGACAAACTATGACACAGTGAAGTTGTTGACAAACTATGACACAGTGAAGTTGTTGACAGACTATGACACAGTGAAGTTGTTGACAGACTATGACACAGTGAGCTTCCTGGAAGCGCTCGGAATTTGATGACACAATGAATCTCTTGGTAGTTGATGACATTGTGAAGCTCCTTAGAGTTGATGCCACAGTGAAGCTTTTGGCAGTTGAATACAGAGTGAAGATCTTGTCAGTTTATGGCACAATCAAGCCCTTTGCAGTTGATGGCACAGTGAAGTTCTAGGCAGTTGTTGAAACAGTGAAGTTCTAGATAGTTGATGAAACAGTGAAGTTCTAAGCAGTTGACGGCAGTGAAGTTCTAGGCAGTTTATGACACAACGAAAATCTTGACAGTTGATGACACAATGAAGCTCTAGGCAGTTGATTACACAGTGAAGTTCTTGGCAGGTAATGACACAGCGTAGTTGCTGGTAGTTGATAACACAGTGAAGCTCTTGTATGCTCCTGGCTTTTGATGACACACTTAAGCTCTTGGTAGTTGATGACAGAATGAAACTCACGGCAGTTTATGTGACAATGAAACTCTTTGCAGTTGATGACACAGTGAAGCTCTTGGCATTTAATAACATAATGAATCTCTTGACAGTTGACGACAGAATGAAGCTCTTGTCAGTTGATGCCAAAGAAAAGCTCTTGTCAGTTGATGACACAATGAATCTCTTTTAAATTGAGACAGAAAGAATATCTTCACAGTTGTTGCCACAGTGAAGCCATAGGAAGTTGATTGCACAATGAAGTTCTTGGCAGTTGATGACACAATGAAGCTCTTGTCAAGTGATGACACAATGAAGCTCTTGGCAATTCTTGCCACAGTGAAGCACTTGCCATGTGATGACAGAGTGAGGTTCTAGGCAGTTGATTACACAGTGAACATCCCGGAAGTTTATGGCACACTTAAACTATTACCAATTGTTAAAACAATGAGGCTCTTGGAAGTTGATGAGACAGTGAACCTCTTGGCAGTTGATGACACACTGAACCGCTTTGCAGTTGATGACACAGTGAAACTCTTGGAAGTTGATGACACAAAGAAGCTCTTGGCAGTTCATGGCACAATGAAGCTGTTGGCATTTGATGCCACAATGAAGCTCTTGGGAGTAGATGACAGAATGATTCTCTTGGCTGTTGATGACACAATGAAGCTTGTGGCAGTTGATACCACAGTGATGCACCTGGCAACTGATGACACAGGGAAGCTATTGAATGTTTATGACATAACGAAGCTCTAGGCAGTTGATGAAAGAATGAAACTTTTTGCAGTTGATGAAATTTTGAAACTGTTTGCAGTTGATTACACATTAAAACTCTCTGCAGTTGATAACACATTAAAACTGTCTGCAGTTGATAACAGATTAAAACTGTTTGCAGTTGATTACACAATGAAACTGTCTGCAGTTGATAACACAATGAAACTGTCTGCAGTTGATAACACAATGAAACTGTCTGCAGTTGATAACACAATGAAACTGTCTGCAGTTGATAACACAATGAAACTGTCTGCAGTTGATAACACAATGAAACTGTCTGCAGTTGATAACACAATGAAACTGTCTGCAGGTGATAACACAATGAAACTGTCTGCAGGTGATAACACATTAAAACTGTCTGCAGTTGATAACACAATGAAACTGTTGACATTTCGTGATACAATGAAGCTCTCGGAAGTTGATGACACTGGAGCGCTTGACAGTTGATGAGACAATGAAGCTCTTGTCAGTTGATGCCACAATGAAACTCTTGACAGTTGATGCTAAAATTAAACTCTTATCACTTGATGACACAGTAGAGCACTTGGCAGTTGATGCTACAATGAAGCTCTTAACAGTTGATGCCAAAATCAAACTCTTATCATTTGATGCCACAGTGAGGCTCTTGTCAGTTGTTGACACAGTGAAGCTATTCTCAGCTGATCAGACAGCGAAGCTCTTGACAGTTTATGGCACAGTGAAGCTCTTGGCAGTTGATTACATAGTGAAACTCTCTGCAGTTAATCTCACAATAAAGTTATTAACAGTTGATGACACAGTAAAGCTCTAACAGTTGATGACACAGTGAAGATCTTGGTTGTTGATGACACAGTGAAACTGTTGACAGTTTATAACATAATGAAGATCTTTGAATTTAATGTCACAACAAACGTCTGGCAGATGATGACAAAGCGAAGCTCTTAGCAGATGATGACAGCGATTTTAGAGCCAGTAGATGACGCATTGAAGATTTTGTCAGTTGATGATGCAGGGAAACTCTTGTCAGTTGATGACACAGTGAAGCTCTTTGCAGATGATGACGCAGTGCAGCTCATGGCAGTTGATGATACAGTGAAGTTTTTGACAGTTGATGACACAGTGAAGTTTGGCAGTTGATGGCACAGTGAAGCGTTTGGCAATTGATGGCACAGTGAAGCTTTTGGCAGTTGATGGCACAGTGAAGCGTTTGGCAGTTGATGGCACAGTGAAGCTTTTGGCAGTTGATGGCACAGTGAAGCTTTTGGCAGTTGATGGCACAGTGAAGCTTTTGGCAGTTGATGGCACAGTGAAGCTTTTGGTAGTTGATGGCACAGTGAAGCTTTTGGCAGTTGATGGCACAGTGAAGCTCTCCGCAATTGATGGCACAGTTAATATCTAAACGTTTAATGAGACAGTTAAAATCTTTGCAGTTGATGACACAGTGAAACTGTTGGCAGTTTATGACACATTGAAGCTCTTGGCAGATGATGACAAAGTGAAGCTATTGTCAGTGAATAACACAGGAAAACTATTGAGAGATAATATCACAGCAAACTCTTGGCAGATTTTAGCACACCGAAGCACTTAGTAGTTTATAATACAGCAAAATTGAAGCCACTAGACGACTCAGTGAAGGTTTTGTCAGTTGATGACTCAGTGAAGCTCTTGGCAGTTGATGACATAGTGAAGCTACTGGGAGTTGATGAAACAGTGAAGCTCTTGTAAGATGATGATGTAGTGAAACACTTGTCAGCTGATGATGCAGTGAAGCTCTTGGCAGTTGATGATGCGGTGAAGCTCTTGGCAGTTGATTACATAGTGAAGCTCTCTACAGCTGATCTCACAATAAACTTTCATAATCGTTGATGACACAGTGAAGATCTTGTCTGTTAATGATGCAGTGAAACTGTTGACAGTTTATGACACATTGAAGCTCTTAGCAGTTGATGACACAGCGAAACTCTTAGCAGTTGATGACGCAGTGAAGATCTTGTCTGTTAATGATGCAATGAAACTGTTGATAGTTTATGACACATTGAAGCTCTGGGCAGTTGATGACACATCGAAGTTCAGGCCAGTATATGGCGCAGTGAAGGTTTTGTCAGTTGATGACACAGTGAAGCTCTTCGCAGGTGATGACACAGTGAATCTCTTGAAAGTTGATGACACAGTGAGTGTCTTGATAGTTGATGACACAGTGAAGCAATTGGCAGTTGATCACACAGTGAATCTTTTGACAGTGTATGATATATTGAGGCTCTTGGCAGTTGATGTCACAGTGAAGCTCTTGGCAGCTGATGACACAAATAAGCTCTTAGCAGTTGATGACAAAACGAAGTTCAAGCCAGTAGATGATGCAGTCAAGATTTTGTCTGTTGATGATGCAGTGAAGCTCTTGGCAGTTGATGAGGCAGTGAAGATCTTGGCAGTAGATGACACAGTGAATGTCTTGACAGTTAATGACACATTTAATGTCTTGACAGTTGATTACACATTGAATGTCTTGACAGTTGATTACGCAGTGAAACACTTGACAGTTACTCACACAGTGAAGCCTTTTGCAGTTTATGACACATTGAAGCTCTTGTAAGTTGATGACACAGTGAAGCTCTTGGTAGTTGATGTCACATTGAAGCTTTTGGCAGTTGATGTCACAGTGAAGCTCTTGGCAGCTGATGACAATGTGAAGCTCTTAGCAGTGGATGACAGAGTGAAGTTTTTTTTCAGTTGTTGACACAGTAAAACTTTTGAGAGTTAGTGTCACAGCAAACTCTTGGCAGATGATGACACAACGAAGTTCAAGCCGGTAGATTACGCAATGAAGGTTTTGTCAGTTGATGATGCAGTGAAGCTCGTGGCAGTTGATGACAAAATGAAGCTCTTGTAAGATGATGATACAGTGAAACTCTTGTCTGTTGATGGTACAGTGAATCTCTTGTCAGTTGATTATGTGAAAGTCTTGAGAGTTTATGACACAATGAAGCTCTTGTCAGTTGATGACACAGGGAAGCTCTTGTCAGTTCATGATGCAGTGATGTTCTTGGTATATGATGACGCAGTGAAGTTCTTGTCAGTGGATACTCCAGTAAAACTCTTGGCAGTTGATGACACAGTTAAATTCCTGGAAGTTGATGACATAGTCAAGCTATTGGCAGTTGGTGACATAGTGAAACCTGTGTCCATTGATGACAGATTGAAGTTTTTGGCAGTTGATGACATAGTGAAGATTTGCGCAGTTGATGACATAGTGATACATTTGGCAGTTGATGACATAGTTAACCTCATGGCAGGTGATGACACAGTGAAGCTTTTTGGTAGTTGATGATATAGTGAAGCGTTTGGCAGCTGATGATATACTGAAGCTCTTGGTAGTTGATGACATAATGAACCTCTTGTCAGCTGATAACATAGTGAAGCTTTCGGCAGTTGATGACACAGTGAAGCTCTTGGCAGTTGATGATACAGTGAAGCTCTTGGCAGTAGATGACACAGTTATGCCCTTTGCAGTTGATTACATAGTGAAGCTCTCCGCAGGTGATGACACAATAAAGCTCTTAACAGTTGATGATACAGTTAAAATCTAACAGTTGATGACAAATGAAACTGTTGGCAGTTTATGACACACTGAAGCTCTTAGCAGTTTATGGCACATTGAATCCCTTGGCAATTGATGACCCAGGAAAGTTATTGTGAGTTAATGTCACAGCAAAGCTCTTGGAAGATGGTGACACAGCAAAGCCCTTGTCAGTTGATGACAGAGCGAAGTTCTAGCCAGTAGATGACGCCGTCAATGTCTTGTTAGTTGATGACACAATGAAGATCTATGCATTTGGTGACACAGTTAAGCTTTAACAATTGATAACACAGTAAAGCTGTTGGCAGTTTTTGAACCAGGGAAATTGTTGGCAGTTGATAACACAGTGAAGCTCTCGGCAGTTGATGACACAGTGAAGCTCTCGGCAAGTGATAAAAGAGTGAAACTGTTGGCAGTTAGTGACATAATGAAATTCTTGGGAGTTGATGACAGTGAAGGCCTTGACAGCTGAAGACACAATGAAGCTCTTAGCAGTTGATGATACAATGAAGACACAACACAGTGATGATCTTGGCAGTTGATGACAAAGTGAAATTTTGACAGTTGATGACACATTGAAGCTCTTGGCATATGATGACACAGCAAAGCTCTTGGCTATGGACTACATAGCGAAGCTACTGTCAGTTGATGACACAGCAAAACTCTTGGCAGCTGATGACACAACAAAGCTCTTGGCAGTTAATAACACAGCAAAGCTCTTGGCAGTTGATGATACAGCTAAGCTCTTGGCAGCTGATGACACAGCAAAACTCTTGGCAGTTGATGACACAGCAAAGCTCTTAGCAGGTGATGACACAGCAAAACTCTTGTCAATTTTTGATGCAGTGAAGTTTTTGACAGTTGATGACACATTGAAGCTCCGGTCAGGGAAGCTCTTTGCAGTTAATGACATAGTGAAGCTATTGTCAGTTGATGACATAGTGAAGCTCTCGGAAATTGATGACACAATTAAGCTCTTGGCAGTTGATGACAGTAGTAAACTCTTGGCTCTTGATGACATAGTGAAGCTTTTGTCACTTGATGACACAGTGAAGCTTTTGGGAGTTAATGACATAGTGAAGATATTGTCAGTTGATGACATAGTAAACTCTTGGCTATTGATGACATGGTGAAGATTTTGTCACCTGATGATACACTGAAGCTTTTGGCAGCTAATAACAAAGTGAAGCTTTTGGCATTTGATAACATAGTGAAGCTTTTGGCAGTTGATAACATAGCGAAGCTTTTGGCAGTTAATAACACACTGAAGCTTTTGGCAGTTGATAACACAGTGAATCTTTTGGCAGTTGATAACATAGTGAAGCTTTTGGCAGTTAATGACATAATGAAGCTTTTGGCAGTTGATAACATAGTGAAGCTTTTGGCAGTTGATAACATTGTGAAGCTTTTGGCAGCTGATAAGATACTGAAGCTTTTGGCAGTTAATGACATAGTGAAGCTTTTGGCAGTTGATAACATAGTGAAGCTTTTGGCAGTTAATAACATAGTGAAGCTTTTGGCAGTTGATAACATAGTGAAGCTTTTGGCAGTTAATGACAAAGTGAAGCTTTTGGCAGTTGATAAAATAGTGAAGCTTTTGGCAGTTAATGAGATAGTGAAGGTTTTGACAGTTGATAACATAGTGAAGCTTTTGGCAGTTGATAACATAGTGAAGCTTTTGGCAGTTGATAAAATAGTGAAGCTTTTGGCAGTTGATAACATAGTGAAGCTTTTAGCAGTTGATAACATAGTGAAGCTTTTGGCAGTTGATAAAATAGTGAAGCTTTTGGCAGTTGATAACATAGTGAAACTTTTGGCAGTTGATGACATACTGAAGCTCTTGGTAGTTGATGACATAGTGAAGTTTTCGGCATTTGATGATACAGCGGAGTTCTTAGCATTTTATGAAACAGTAAAGCTCTTAGCAGTTGATGACGTAGTTGAGTTCGTTGCAGTTGATGCTACTTTAAAGCTCTTTGCAGTTGATGCTACAGTGAACTTCTTTGCAGTTGATGCTACAGTGAAGCTTCTGGTAGTTGATGCTATAGTGAAACTTTTGACAGTTGATGCTACATTGAAGCACTTGGCAGTTGATGCTACTGTGAAGATCTTTGCAGTTGATGCTACAGTGATGCTCATGGCAGTTGACTCTACAGTGAAGCTTTTGGCAGTTGATGCTACAGTGAAGCTTTTGACAGTTGATAATATTGCGAAGCTCTTGGCAGTTGATGCTTCAGCCAAGCTCTTGGCAGCTGATGCTACAGGGACGCTCTTAGCATTTGGTGGTACAGTGAGGCTCCTGGCAGTTGATGGTACAGTGAAGCTCCTGGCAGTTGATGGTACAGTGAAGCTCCTGGCAGTTGATGGTACAGTGAAGCTCCTGGCAGTTGATGGTACAATGAAGCTCCTGGCAGTTGATGGTACAGTGAAGCTCCTGGCAGTTGATGGTACACTGAAGCTCCTGGCAGTTGATGGTACAGTGAGGCTCCTGGCAGTTGATGGTACAGTGAAGCTCCTGGCAGTTGATGTTACAATGAAGCTCCTGGCAGTTGATGCCACAATGATGATCTTGGCACTAGATATCACAATGAAGTTCTTGACAGCTGATGACACAATGATGCTCTTGGCACTTGACGTCACAATGAAGTTCTTGGCAGTTGATGACACAGTGAAGGCCTTGACAAATGACGACACTGTGAAACTCTCGGCTCTTGATTACGGAGTGAAACTTTTAGCAGTTGGTGTCGTAATGAGACTCTAATGAGTTGATTACAGCGAAGCCCACGGCAGTTCATGAGACAATGAAGCTCTTGGAAGCCCTTAGCAGTTCATGAGACAATGAAGCTCTTAGCAGTTCATGAGACAATGAAGCTCTTAGCAGTTCATGAGACAATGAAGCCCTCAGCAGTTCATGAGACAATGAAGCTCTTAGCAGTTCATGAGACAATGAAGCTCTTAGCAGTTCATGAGACAATGAAGCTCTTAGCAGTTTATGAGACAATGAAGCTCTTAGCAGTTTATGAGACAATGAAGCTCTTAGCAGTTCATGAGACAATGAAGCTCTTAGCAGTTTATGAGACAATGAAGCTCTTAGCAGTTTATGAGACAATGAAGCTCTT
Source organism: Achatina immaculata (assembly GCA_009760885.1). Taxonomy (NCBI): domain Eukaryota; kingdom Metazoa; phylum Mollusca; class Gastropoda; order Stylommatophora; family Achatinidae; genus Lissachatina; species Lissachatina immaculata. Next base: position 40,694,304 of record CM019703.1, read on the forward strand.
AGCAGTTTATGAGACAATGAAGCTCTTAGCAGTTCATGAGACAATGAAGCCCTCGGCAGTTCATGAGACAATGAAGCCCTCAGCAGTTTATGAGACAATGAAGCTCTTAGCAGTTCATGAGACAATGAAGCCCTCAACAGTTCATGAGACAATGAAGCTCTTAGCAGTTCATGAGACAATGAAGCTCTTAGCAGTTCATGAGACAATGAAGCTCTTAGCAGTTCATGAGACAATGAAGCTCTTAGCAGTTTATGAGACAATGAAGCTCTTAGCAGTTTATGAGACAATGAAGCTCTTAGCAGTTTATGAGACAATGAAGCTCTTAGCAGTTCATGAGACAATGAAGCCCTCGGCAGTTCATGAGACAATGAAGCCCTCAGCAGTTTATGAGACAATGAAGCTCTTAGCAGTTCATGAGACAATGAAGCCCTCAACAGTTCATGAGACAATGAAGCTCTTAGCAGTTCATGAGACAATGAAGCTCTTAGCAGTTCATGAGACAATGAAGCTCTTAGCAGTTCATGAGACAATGAAGCTCTTAGCAGTTCATGAGACAATGAAGCCCTTAGCAGTTCATGAGACAATGAAGCTCTTAGCAGTTCATGAGACAATGAAGCCCTTAGCAGTTCATGAGACAATGAAGCTCTTAGCAGTTCATGAGACAACGAAGCCCTTAGCAGTTCATGAGACAATGAAGCTCTTAGCAGTTCATGAGACAATGAAGCCCTTAGCAGTTCATGAGACAATGAAGCTCTTAGCAGTTCATGAGACAATGAAGCCCTCGGCAGTTCATGAGACAATGAAGCTCTTAGCAGTTCATGAGACAATGAAGGTCTTAGCAGTTCATGAGACAATGAAGCTCTTAACAGTTCATGAGACAATGAAGCTCTTAGCAGTTCATGAGACAATGAAGCTCTTAGCAGTTCATGAGACAATGAAGCCCTTAGCAGTTCATGAGACAATGAAGCTCTTAGCAGTTCGTGAGACAATGAAGCCCTCGGCAGTTCATGAGACAATGAAGCTCTTAGCAGTTCATGAGACAATGAAGCTCTTAGCAGTTCATGAGACAATGAAGCTCTTAGCAGTTCATGAGACAATGAAGCTCTTAGCAGTTCATGAGACAATGAAGCTCTTAGCAGTTCATGAGACAATGAAGCTCTTGGAAGCCCTTAGCAGTTCATGAGACAATGAAGCTCTTGGAAGCCCTTAGCAGTTCATGAGACAATGAAGCTCTTGGAAGCCCTTAGCAGTTCATGAGACAATGAAGCTCTTGGAAGCCCTTAGCAGTTCATGAGACAATGAAGCTCTTGGAAGCCCTTAGCAGTTCATGAGACAATGAAGCTCTTGGAAGCCCTTAGCAGTTCATGGGACAATGAAGCTCTTGACAGCTGATGACACAGTGAATCTCTCTGCAGTTTATGACACAAAGATGGTGTTGGCAGTTGATGACAAAATGAAACTTTCGGCAGTTGATGACACAATAACGCTCTCAGCGGTTGATGACACAATGAAGCTATCAGCAGTTGATGACACAATGAAGCTATCAGCAGTTGATGACACAATGAAGCTATTAGCAGCTGATAACACAATGAAGCTATCAGCAGTTGATGACACAATGAAGCTATCAGCAGTTGATGATACAATGAAGCTATCAGCAGTTTATGACACAATGAAGCTATCAGCAATTGATGATACAGTGAAGCTATCAGCAGTTGATGACACAGTGTAGTTTATGGCAGTCGATAACACAATAAACCTCTTGGAAGCGCTCTGCAGTTGATGACACAATGAAGCTCTTGGCAGTTGATGACACAGTGAAACTTTTGACAGATTATGACACGTTGATGCTTTTGGCATTTGATGACACAGGAAGGTTTTGGCTGTTGATGATACAGTGAACCTGTTGCCAGTTGATGACACAGCGAAGCTCTTGGAAGTTGATGACACAGCGAAGTTCTTGGCAGTTGATGACACAGCGAAGCTTTTGGCAGTTGATGACACAGCGAAGCTCTTGGCAGTTGATGACACAGCGAAGCTCTTGGCAGTTGATGACACAGCGAAGCTCTTGGTAGTTATGGCCAAAGTCGAGTTGATGAGCAAAACTGTTATCTGTTACATTATGGCAAAGCCGAATTTTGTTATCTTCCACATCATAGCCAAAACCGAATTCATTAGTAGAATTTTGTTGTCTTCAACATCATGGCCAGAGCCGAATCGATGAGCAGAATTTTGTTATTTTCAACTTCATGGCCAAAGCTCACTAGATGAGCAGAATTTATTTATCTTGAACACGATGGCCAAAGCCGGTTTGGTGATTAGAATTTTGTTATCTTTAACATCACCGGAAAATCAGACTCGATGAGCAGAATTTGGTTATCTTTAACATCACGGGCGAGGGAGACTTTATGAGCAGAATTGTGTAATAATCAGTATCATGGCCAAAGTCGAAGTGATGAGGAGAATTTTATTATCCTCAACATCATGGCCAAAGCCGACTTGATGAGCAGAATGTTTTTTACCTTCAATGTCATGGCCAAAGCCGATTTGATGAGCAGAATTGTGGTATTTTAAACATCATGTTCAAAGCCGACTTCATGAGCAGAATGTTTTTTACCTTCAACATCATGGCCAGAGCCGAATTGAGGAGCAGAATGTTTTTTATCTTCAACATCATGGCCAAAGCCGAATTGAGGAGCAGAACTGTGTTATCCTTAAAATCATGGCCAACTCCTACTTGATGAGCAGAATTTTGTTGTCTTCAACATTTTGGCAACACCAAATTCATGAGTAGAATGTTCTTATCTTCAACGTCATGACCAAAGCCGATTTGATGAGTTGAATTTTGTTATCTTCAACATCATGACCACAGCCGATTTGATGAAGAGAATTGCGTTGTCTTCAAAGTCATGGCCAAAGCCGATTTGATGAAGAGAATTGGGTTATCTTCAATGTCATGAAGAAAGCTGATATGATGAAGAGAATTGCGTTATCTTCAATGTCATGGCCAAAGCCGATTTGATGAAGAGAATTGCGTTATCTTCAATGTCATGGCCAAAGCCGATTTGATGAAGAGAATTGCGTTATCTTCAATGTCATGGCCAAAGCTGATTTGATGAAGAGAATTGCGTTATCTTCAATGTCATGGCCAAAGCCGATTTGATGAAGAGAATTGCGTTATCTTCAATGTCATGGCCAAAGCTGATTTGATGAAGAGAATTGCGTTATCTTCAATGTCATGGCCAAAGCTGATTTGATGAAGAGAATTGCGTTATCTTCAATGTCATGGCCAAAGCCGATTTGATGAAGAGAATTGCGTTATCTTCAATGTCATGGCCAAAGCTGATTTGATGAAGAGAATTGCGTTATCTTCAATATCGTTGCCAAAGCCGATTTGATGAAGAGAATTGGGTTATCTTCAATATCATGACCAAAGCTGGATTGATGAGTAGAGTTTTTTTTTAACTTCAACATCATAGCTAAAGCCGACTTTATGAGCAGAATTTTTATAACTTAAACATCATAGGTAAAGCCCACTTGATAAGCAGAATTTTTTAAACTTCAACATCATGGCCAAAGCCCACTTGATGAGCAGAATTTTTATAACTTAAACATCACGGCCAAAGCCCACTTGACAAGTAGAATTGTGTTATTTTCAACATCATGGGCAAAGCCGACTTAGTTTTTTTGTTTTACTTCTTTCTTTACATGGACATACTTTCCACGTGCTTTGATGGGTGACGTGACATAGGCTGCTGCGATTCTCCTCTTGATGCTAAGGTCCATCGCACTGTTCTTAATTCAGCAGTCTGTTCTGACAGCAGCTACCAGGGGCGACAACTCACTGAACCTTGTGTGAGTGATTTCATGTGTACAAATTAATTGGACACACCATAAGCCCGTATACGTGTCAGCCTAACTCTGGATGCACGTGAAGCTCCTTGATATTCAAATATGCCATCACTTGCACCGATTTAATGAAAGTGGCAATAGTGGCCACACCAAACATGGCTTCCAGGGGAGCTACTCGTGCCACATGAGGGCGGGGTCGCGTAAGTGAGGCTGTTTAATTCCCCGGACATTACGCCCGCCTGTCAGTACCTGCCAGTGTTGTGGCCACAAGCTCCCAGTCAAAATAACATTTAGTGGCAATGATTCACTGCAATGATTCTCACATTCGAAGAGTCTGACGAAGAGTCTTTGTGTAAGGTTATAAGGCAATGATCAGAAATGTCAAGAGAAACAGAAAGTTACCAAACCTTAAATTCTAGTTCCGGAACTACACACTAGCACTCTTCTAGTTCCAGAACTACAAACAAGCATTCTTCTAGTTCCAGAACAACAAACAGCATTCTTCTAGTTCCAGAACTACAAACTAATACTCTGTTAGTTCCAGAAATACAAGCTAGCACTGTCTAGCATTTTTATCGTCTGTGAAACAGAACAATATCTGATTTGACAGCTATAACATGTGTTCTCCGTTATTCTGCTCAACTTGCAACCATACAGTGTGATCCCAGTTAGTATGGTGAGGTCTCAGTTTATATGTGTGGTGCCAGTCAGTAGTTGCGATCCCAGTCACTAAGCGATCTTTTAGGCTACAGTCACTATGTGAGGTTCCAGTCACGATGTGAAGTTCCAGTCAGTATCTGATGTCCCAGGCACTATGTGAGATCTCAAACTGTATGGGAGGTTCAAAACAGTATGTGATGTCGCAGTCACTATGTGATGTACCAAAGACAATGTGACATCCCAGCTTGTATATGATGTGCCAATCACCATGAGAGATCCAAGTCAGTATATGATGTCCCAGTCACTATATGAGATCCAAATCATTATGTGAGATCCAAGTCAGTATGTGATGTCCCCGTCACTATATGAGATCCAAGTCAGTATGTGATGTCCAAGTCAGTATGTGATGTCCCCGTCATTATATGAGATCCAAGTCAGTATGTGATGTCCCCGTCAATATATGAGATCCCAGAATGTATAAAGTAGGAAAAAAGTAGAAGCAGCTTTATTACTTAACGACTACAAAGTTGTGACGTTTCGGTGTGAGCCTTAATCATGTGTAATTGCCCCCACTGCGTTACCTGCCCGGTAGTCTGGGAAACGAAAACAATCACCTTTCCCAAAACTATCCTCACTCTTCACGAGGGATTCACATGCGAGTCCCCTAATGTGACATATGTAATCGTTTGCACAAGATGCAGGATAACGTATATTGGTGAGACAGATTAGGGGACCGCATGCAAAAACATCTGTACGACATCGCCCAGCATGCTTCGAAACCAGTCCCAAATCATTTCAATGGCCCCAACCACAGAGGCAAATCTGATTTTCTGGTAACAACCATTAAACAATGTCACGCAGATGACACAAGCCGCCTGGGCTTGAGAACCGCTGCATTCAAAATTATGGGACGCTGGTTAAATTCGCTGTTCAGCTACACTTAACATTCTCTTCAATCATCATAGTACCTCTCCACTAAGCTCCACCCCCTTCTTACTTTGTGACATCATCCCTAATCACCTATTTCACCTTCTTCTGGCTAAGTCAACATTGTAAATAAGATCCCAGTCACTTTCCTGACATACAACAAAAAATGTCTTTGATAAAACAGTATGAAGGACTTACTTGACCTCTACCAAAACGTCCTGACTTGATCACTCTAAACATGACAAACACCAAATCTTCATGATCTGATTGCCCTAAACTTGACCTGTACCAGATCTTCCGGACTTGATCACTACAAGTTAGATCTATACTAAATCTTCCAGACCTGATCACTATAACTTCGATCTATACCAAATCTTCCAGACTTTATCACTCTACCTTGACCTGTACCAAATCTTCCAGACTTTATCACTCTAACTTGACCTGTACCAAATCTTCCAGACTTTATCACTCTAACTTGACCTGTACCAAATCTTCCAGACTTTATCACTCTAACTTGACCTGTACCAAATCTTCCAGACTTTATCACTCTAACTTAACCTGTACCAAATCTTCCAGACTTTATCACTCTAACTTGACCTGTACCAAATCTTCCAGACTTTATCACTCTAACTTGACCTGTACCAAATCTTCCAGACTTTATCACTCTACCTTGACCTGTACCAAATCTTCCAGACTTTATCACTCTAACTTGACCTGTATCAAATCTTCCAGACTTTATCATTCTAACTTGACCTGTACCAAATATTCCAGACTTTATCACTCTAACTTGACCTGTACCAAATATTCCTGATTTGATAACTGTAAACTCCATCTGTCCCATATCTTAAAACTTCCATACTTGATGACTGTAACTTGAACTGTACCAAATCTTATTCACTTAATTACTCTAAACTTGACCTGTACCAAATCTTCCTGACTCAGTCATTCTAATCAGGGACTTTCTCAACCTTTTTGTCATCACGGAACTCTTTCACTCAAATAATTACCCCCACTAAAACTATTTACCCCCACTCAAATATTTACCCCCACTAAAACTATTTACCCCCACTCAAATATTTACCCCCACTAAAACTATTTACCCTCACTCAAATATTTACCCCCACTAAAACTATTTACCCTACTCAAATATTTACCCCCACTAAAACTATTTACCCCACTCAAATATTTACCCCCACTAAAACTATTTACCCCACTCAAATATTTACCCCCACTAAAACTATTTACCCCACTCAAATATTTACCCCCACTAAAACTATTTACCCCACTCAAATATTTACCCCCACTAAAACTATTTACCCCACTCAAATATTTACCCCCACTAAAACTATTTACCCCACTCAAATATTTACCCCCACTAAAACTATTTACCCCACTCAAATATTTACCCCCACTAAAACTATTTACCCCTACTCAAATATTTACCCCCACTAAAACTATTTACCCCTACTCATTTTTCGCATCTATTTCCCGACCCTCAGTAGCCTCAGCCAATGCAGTCATCACCCCCCCCCCCCCCTTTTTCCAAATCACCGCCCTCTTCTACAAGAAACATTTATCATGATCAGTAATCCTTACATTAACACTGCCATCTATCACAAACAGTATATCTAACACTGGCATCTATCACAAACAGTATATCTAACACTGCCATCTATCACAAACAGTATATCTAACACTGGCATCTATCACAAACAGTATATCTAACACTGCCATCTATCACAAACAGTATATCTAACACTGGCATCTATCACAAACAGTATATCTAACACTGCCATCTATCACAAACAGTATATCTAACACCAAACTATCATGAACAGTATATCTAACACCAAGCTATCACAAATAGTATATCTAAAAGCAAACTATCACAAACAGTATATCTAACACCGAACTATCACGAACAATATATCTAACAGCAAACTATCACAAACAGTATATCTAATAGCAATCTATCACAAAGAGTATATTTATCAGCAAACTATCACAAATAGTATATCTAATAGCAATCTATCACAAAGAATATACCTAACAGCAGACTATCACAAACAGTATATCTAATAGCAATCTGTCACAAAGAGTTTATCTAACAGCAAACTATCACAAACATTATATCTAAAAGCAAACTATCACAAACAGTATATAAAACAGCAAACTATGACAAACAGTATATCTAACAGCAAACTATCAGTAGAAAACATTGCAGTTTGACCAAGAATTAATTTTTTTTTCTTTATAAATAACACTGTGTTATTGTCACAAATACCACCAAAATTATGAATAATTATTAATTATATTCAGTAGCCGAAAGAACCATTAATATTACAAACAGTCACAACTGAAAAGAACAGCTTATATTACAAACAATCACAACTAACAAGAACACCTAATATTACAAACAATCACAACTAACAAGAACACCTAATATTACAAACAATCACAACTCCGTACAGCTACTAATACCACAAACAACCACAATTGACAAAAACAACTAATATTACAAGCAATCACAACCGACAAGACCAACTAAAATTATAAAGAATCACAACTTACAAAAACAAATAATATTGCAAACAATCACAACTCACAAGAACAACTAATATTACAAACAACCACAACTCACAAGAACAACTAATATTCCAAACAACCATAACTCACAATAACAACTAGTATTACAAACAACCACAACTCACAAGAACAACTATAAAACAACCACAACTCACAAGAACAACTAGTATTACAAACAACCACAACTCACAAGAACAACTAGTATTACAAACAACCACAACTCACAAGAACAACTAGTATTACAAACAACCACAACTCACAAGAACAACTAATATTACAACAGTGGACAAAATGTTTAGATATGAAAAAAAAACAACAAACCCCTACCTGGTGGCAGCTAGAGCTGGCCGGCTTGGGCGTTCTTATTGATTTGAGTGTGCCCGCCTTCTGGCGTGGCGGCCTGTCTCTGCCCCGACTAATATGGAGAAGGCCTGGTAGACAGCCACAGATTAGGTTACGCCTTGTAGCTAGGCGGGACACCAACCAAACTACCCAAACTGATTTAGTCGGCCAAGACTCACTGTCAGATTTGTCCAGTCGGGCGCATGTACAGACAAAGTTATGTTTTCTCGACAATGTAACGATCTATCAGGGGCGTGCGGTTATAGTTAGTCTTTCTCTCATCCGAGAGAGAGAGAGAGAGAGAGAGAGAGAGAGAGAGAGAGAAAACAGAAACAGTGCTCATATCATAGAAAACAAAGCAAAAACCTCCACCTAAGTGCAGTATTAAAGTACAAGGAACAAACTAGAAACAAGTGCACGCACTAAATATTTTCGCAATGCAGTAACATCTGATGGGACATGCACTTCTGAAATCAAGAACAAAATATGCCAGACAAAACAGCTTTCAGATAAATGAGAGGCACTTTATGCGGTGTGTCAAAGTATCATATCTCTGTCTCTGTGTATGGTTGATCTCTGACACTGGTTGTCTCTCTGTCTCTGTGTATGGTTGATCTCTGGCACTGGTTGTCTCTCTGTCTCTGTGTATGGTTGATCTCTGGCACTGGTTGTCTCTCTGTCTCTGTGTATGGTTGATCTCTGGCACTGGTTGTCTCTCTGTCTCTGTGTATGGTTGATCTCTGGCACTGGTTGTCTCTCTGTCTCTGTGTATGGTTGATCTCTGGCACTGGTTGTCTTTCTGTCTCTGTGTATGGTTGATCTCTGAAGTAGTTAAACACTGATTCAGATTAGATCAGGTTCTTCTAACACTTGTCGTTACAGCACTATACAAATGATGAAACAAGTCTGGCGTTGTCGTTACATCACTATACAAATGATGAAACAAGTCTGGTGTTGTCGTTACATCACTATACAAATGATGAAACAAGTCTGGCGTTGTCGTTACATCACTATACAAATGATGAAACAAGTCTGGCGTTGTCGTTACATCACTATACAAATGATGAAACAAGTCTGGCGTTGTCGTTACATCATTATACAAATGATGAAACAAGTCTGGCGTTGTCGTTACATCACTATACAAATGATGAAACAAGTCTGGCGTTGTCGTTACATCACTATACAAATGATGAAAGAAGTCTGACAACACGACAAGATGTTTATTGAATGGAACTTGGTGATGATGATGGCGATGACGAGTACTAACAGTTACTACGAGTAGTAGCAAGAAATCTTGGTCAGGCAGACTTCATTAATCTAAAACCTAGATGATGAGTCTGCCATTAACCAACAACATTCCAAACAAGCATAACATCAGTCGACAGGTCATATTCTGCAGAATCCAAGTTTCACATTTCTAGACAGTACAGTTATTTCACGTGCACACAGCTCAAGATAGAAACATACAAGGCTCAAGATAGAAACATACAAGGCTCAAGATAGAAACATACAAGGCTCAAGATAGAAACATACAAGGCTCAAGATAGAAACATACAAGGCTCAAGATAGAAACATACAAGGCTCAAGATAGAAACATACAAGGCTCAAGATAGAAACATACAAGGCTCAAGATAGAAACATACAAGGCTCAAGATAGAAACATACAAGGCTCAAGATAGAAACATACAAGGCTCAAGATAGAAACATACAAGGCTCAAGATAGAAACATACAAGGCTCAAGATAGAAACATACAAGGCTCAAGACAGAAACATACATTACTTCAGCAACCTGTACTCTCACTACCTGCCTTCAGAAAATCCCATGCTAGCCAGAAATACAGACTACCTGAAATACTTGACACAAGGGACACAATTTAATAAAACTCACACTTAGCTACTCCAACACAAGCATGGGATTGGACAACACAAACATGGGACTGGACAACACAAACATGGGATTGGACAACGCAAGCATGGGACTGGACAACACAAGCATGGGACTGGACAACACAAGCATGGGACTGGACAACACAAGCATGGGATTGGACAACACAAGCATGGGATTGGACAACACAAACATGGGACTGGACAACACAAGCATGGGACTGGACAACGCAAGCATGGGACTGGACAACACAAGCATGGGACTGGACAACGCAAGCATGGGATTGGACAACACAAACATGGGACTGGACAACACAAGCATGGGACTGGACAACACAAGCATGGGACTGGACAACACAAACATGGGACTGGACAACACAAGCATGGGACTGGACAACACAAGCATGGGACTGGACAACACAAGCATGGGACTGGACAACACAAGCATGGGACTGGACAACACAAGCATGGGACTGGACAACACAAGCATGGGACTGGACAACACAAGCATGGGACTGGACAACACAAGCATGGGACTGGACAACGCAAGCATGGGACTGGACAACGCAAACGTGGGACTGGACAACACAAGCATGGGACTGGACAACACAAGCATGGGACTGGACAACACAAGCATGGGACTGGACAACACAAGCATGGGACTGGACAACACAAGCATGGGACTGGACAACGCAAACGTGGGACTGGACAACACAAGCATGGGACTGGACAACACAAGCATGGGACTGGACAACGCAAACGTGGGACTGGACAACACAAACATGGGACTGGACAACACAAACATGGGACTGGACAACACAAGCATGGGACTGGACAACGCAAACGTGGGACTGGACAACACAAACATGGGACTGGACAACACAAGCATGGGACTGGACAACGCAAGCATGGGACTGGACAACACAAGCATGGGACTGGACAACACAAACATGGGACTGGACAACACAAGCATGGGACTGGACAACACAAACATGGGACTGGACAACACAAGCATGGGACTGGACAACGCAAGCATGGGACTGGACAACACAAGCATGGGACTGGACAACACAAACATGGGACTGGACAACGCAAACATGGGACTGGACAACACAAACATGGGACTGGACAACGCAAGCATGAGACTGGACAACACAAACATGGGACTGGACAACACAAACATGGGACTGGATAACACAAACATGGGACTGGACAACACAAGCATGGGACTGGACAACACAAACATGGGACTGGATAACACAAACATGGGACTGGACAACACAAGCATGGGACTGGACAACGCAAGCATGGGACTGGACAACACAAACATGGGACTGGACAACACAAACATGGGACTGGACAACGCAAGCATGAGACTGGACAACACAAACATGGGACTGGACAACACAAACATGGGACTGGATAACACAAACATGGGACTGGACAACACAAGCATGGGACTGGACAACACAAACATGGGACTGGATAACACAAACATGGGACTGGACAACACAAGCATGGGACTGGACAACGCAAGCATGGGACTGGACAACACAAACATGGGACTGGACAACACAAACATGGGACTGGACAACACAAGCATGGGACTGGATAACGCAAGCTACATATGCTGTTAGAAATGCATCTCTGTCACTGAGCACTAGAAAGAGAGTTCTAAAATTCTACATTGAGCCTGTCCTGCTCTGTGGAAGTGAGTCACGGAAGTCAACAGATCGCGCAGAAAGATCACGAGACAACACAGATTTGCTGTCTTAGAAGAATGTTAAGAGCACCATGGACAGCTAAGATGAGAAACATACAATGTCCAACGAAAATAAATGTAGAAAGGAACCTATTAAATACAAAAGAAAATGACAGTCCTCATTCATCGGACAATGGGAAAGATAGGGCTTGAAAACATCATAACAACAGGAAAGATAAATGAAAAGAGAGCCAGGGGAAGACCAAGAGAAAAAAAAATCATAGACAACCTAACACAACGGCACAATAAAAAGTCAGCAAACTTCGCTGATGGAAAATATCAAGGACCAAGATATGTGAAGAGGCATGTCCACCAACTCTTACCTGCTGATAACATTATGTTCATATCCAGCCAGTTTTAATATTTATCCTCTTGTAGCTGCACAGTTTGAAAGAAACAGCGACATGCCAGGAGATCCTGGACACGCTCAGTGAAGGTGGAGATAAAAGACTGGGCCAGCTAGTCCGTGTGTCAACTTAGTCTCAGCCGCTGCTCGTGTATTTATTTAGCTTTCTCTGTATCCATTCGCTGGCCTTGTCTTTCTGTATGGTTTTTCTCTGTCAAACTTCTCTCTTATCTAAGAAGCTATGAGCATGTCAACCTCCACAAATCTCGAATGAGGATGGTACAGCCAGGTGAGACAACATCTAATGTGACTAAAACATCATTTTATTTCATGGTTCTGGAGTATTTTCTGTAGCATTAGAAAAATCGATTACAAATTTTTCTCATAACCCCCCATAGTGGAGATATGAGGAGACACTTTTTTGCACTAACAGCTAAATCAGTATGGCAGATATGAGGAGAGAATGTCTGCATTAACAGTGAACTAAGTACCGGATATATGACGAAAGAATGTCTGCATTAACAGTGAACTAAGTACTGGAGATATGAGGAAAGAATGGCTGCACTAACAGGTAACTAAGTACTGGAGATATGAGGAGAGAATATCTGCATTAATAGTTAACTAAGTATTGGAGATATGAGGAGAGAATGTCTGCATTAACAATTAACTAAGTATTGGAGATATGAGGAGAGAATATCTGCATTAACAATTAACTAAGTATTGGAGATATGAGGAGAGAATATCTGCATTAACAGGTCACTGAGCACTAGAAAGAGAGTTCTAAAATTCTACATTGAGCCTGTCCTGCTCTGTGGAAGTGAGTCACGGAAGTCAACAGATCGCGCAGAAAGATCACGAGACAACACAGATTTGCTGTCTTAGAAGAATGTTAAGAGCACCATGGACAGCTAAGATGAGAAACATACAATGTCCAACGAAAATAAATGTAGAAAGGAACCTATTAAATACAAAAGAAAATGACAGTCCTCATTCATCGGACAATGGGAAAGATAGGGCTTGAAAACATCATAACAACAGGAAAGATAAATGAAAAGAGAGCCAGGGGAAGACCAAGAGAAAAAAAAATCATAGACAACCTAACACAACGGCACAATAAAAAGTCAGCAAACTTCGCTGATGGAAAATATCAAGGACCAAGATATGTGAAGAGGCATGTCCACCAACTCTTACCTGCTGATAACATTATGTTCATATCCAGCCAGTTTTAATATTTATCCTCTTGTAGCTGCACAGTTTGAAAGAAACAGCGACATGCCAGGAGATCCTGGACACGCTCAGTGAAGGTGGAGATAAAAGACTGGGCCAGCTAGTCCGTGTGTCAACTTAGTCTCAGCCGCTGCTCGTGTATTTATTTAGCTTTCTCTGTATCCATTCGCTGGCCTTGTCTTTCTGTATGGTTTTTCTCTGTCAAACTTCTCTCTTATCTAAGAAGCTATGAGCATGTCAACCTCCACAAATCTCGAATGAGGATGGTACAGCCAGGTGAGACAACATCTAATGTGACTAAAACATCATTTTATTTCATGGTTCTGGAGTATTTTCTGTAGCATTAGAAAAATCGATTACAAATTTTTCTCATAACCCCCCATAGTGGAGATATGAGGAGACACTTTTTTGCACTAACAGCTAAATCAGTATGGCAGATATGAGGAGAGAGTGTCTGCATTAACAGTGAACTAAGTACCGGATATATGACGAAAGAATGTCTGCATTAACAGTGAACTAAGTACTGGAGATATGAGGAAAGAATGGCTGCACTAACAGGTAACTAAGTACTGGAGATATGAGGAGAGAATATCTGCATTAATAGTTAACTAAGTATTGGAGATATGAGGAGAGAATGTCTGCATTAACAATTAACTAAGCATGGGACTGGATAACGCAAGCTACATATGCTGTTAGAAATGCATCTCTGTCACTGAGCACTAGAAAGAGAGTTCTAAAATTCTACATTGAGCCTGTCCTGCTCTGTGGAAGTGAGTCACGGAAGTCAACAGATCGCGCAGAAAGATCACGAGACAACACAGATTTGCTGTCTTAGAAGAATGTTAAGAGCACCATGGACAGCTAAGATGAGAAACATACAATGTCCAACGAAAATAAATGTAGAAAGGAACCTATTAAATACAAAAGAAAATGACAGTCCTCATTCATCGGACAATGGGAAAGATAGGGCTTGAAAACATCATAACAACAGGAAAGATAAATGAAAAGAGAGCCAGGGGAAGACCAAGAGAAAAAAAAATCATAGACAACCTAACACAACGGCACAATAAAAAGTCAGCAAACTTCGCTGATGGAAAATATCAAGGACCAAGATATGTGAAGAGGCATGTCCACCAACTCTTACCTGCTGATAACATTATGTTCATATCCAGCCAGTTTTAATATTTATCCTCTTGTAGCTGCACAGTTTGAAAGAAACAGCGACATGCCAGGAGATCCTGGACACGCTCAGTGAAGGTGGAGATAAAAGACTGGGCCAGCTAGTCCGTGTGTCAACTTAGTCTCAGCCGCTGCTCGTGTATTTATTTAGCTTTCTCTGTATCCATTCGCTGGCCTTGTCTTTCTGTATGGTTTTTCTCTGTCAAACTTCTCTCTTATCTAAGAAGCTATGAGCATGTCAACCTCCACAAATCTCGAATGAGGATGGTACAGCCAGGTGAGACAACATCTAATGTGACTAAAACATCATTTTATTTCATGGTTCTGGAGTATTTTCTGTAGCATTAGAAAAATCGATTACAAATTTTTCTCATAACCCCCCATAGTGGAGATATGAGGAGACACTTTTTTGCACTAACAGCTAAATCAGTATGGCAGATATGAGGAGAGAGTGTCTGCATTAACAGTGAACTAAGTACCGGATATATGACGAAAGAATGTCTGCATTAACAGTGAACTAAGTACTGGAGATATGAGGAAAGAATGGCTGCACTAACAGGTAACTAAGTACTGGAGATATGAGGAGAGAATATCTGCATTAATAGTTAACTAAGTATTGGAGATATGAGGAGAGAATGTCTGCATTAACAATTAACTAAGTATTGGAGATATGAGGAGAGAATATCTGCATTAACAATTAACTAAGTATTGGAGATATGAGGAGAGAATATCTGCATTAACAGGTAACTAAGTATTAAAGATACGAGGAGAAAATGTCTGCAGTAACACTTAGCTAAGTATTAAAGATACGGGGAGAAAATGTCTGCAGTAACAGTTAACTAAATACTGGAGATATGAGTAGAAAATGTCTGCACTAACAGGTAACTAAGTACTGGAGATGTGGGGAGAAAATATCTGCAATAATAGTTAACTAAATATTGGAGATATGGGGAGAAAATGTCTACATTAACAGTTAACTAAATATTGGAGATATGGGGAGAAAATGTCTACATTAACAGTTAACTAAATATTGGAGATATGGGGAGAAAATGTCTACATTAACAGTTAACTAAATACTGGAGATATGAGTACAAAATGTCTGCACTAACTTTGCTTCCCTAACAGCCTCTCGGTTGTGAGTAAGATGGCCTGCTGCTGGTGCATTCATTTGCAGATCATCAACGATGTCTTGCAGCCATCTTTGCCTTGGTCTTCCTCTTTCTTTTTCCTATTATGTACCCTTCCAAGACGGTCTTCTCTAGATTATCATGACATTTAATGTGTCCAAAATATTTACGTTTTCTCTCTTTAATCATTTTTACTAGCCAGCCTTCTTCAATATTAAGTTCTTGTAGTATGGATATACTTGTTCTTTTTTATGTCCATAATATTTGAAGAACTCTTCTGTAGCATTTACATTCAAAGGCATTTATGTGTTTCTCAGTTGTTTTGTTAAGTGTCCAGGTCTCACAGGCATATGTTGCGATGGGAAGGATGCATGCCCTTAAAAATCTTATTTTTTAGATGTGTCTATTTCTCTCCACAGATTCTTTAGTTGTTTTACTTTCTGAAGAGCAATAGATGTCCTCCTTTTAATTTCCCTCATTGTATCTCCATTATTAGTTAGCAGTGATCCAGAATATTCAAAACTCTCCACTTCTTCCAGTTTTTCTTCATTGATACATATTTCAGCTGCCTTGTTTGTTTTGTCGGTTGTCATCAATTTAGTTTTCTTCGCATTAAGATAGAGGTTTTGCTCTTCTCTGTTCTTACGGACTGACATAATTAGTTTTTCCATTCCTTTTTGTGTTGTGGACAGTAACACTGTGTCATCAGCATATCTAATCTCTGCTATTTCATAACTCCAAGTACAAAAACCTCAGATTATGGTATTAATGAAAGGCCCAGGTCATGGCATTAATGAAACGACTCCGGGCAAGGTATTAATGACACACCTCAGGTCACTGTGTTATTGAAAGCCGAACTTTAACATGAAATCGACAAAACATGAACTTTATTATCGTCCTAGTTTGTGGAGGTATGGACATATTCATTTTTTAAAAATGTCTGCTTGGCTGATAGCTTCACTCTGGTTGTCTGGCCATATTATCAGAACTCAAATATTCACTCAGTCACAGTCTATATGTCAGAATGTAAGAACAACAATATAATCTTCACATCTGTTGTCTGGCCATATTATCAGAACTCAAATATTCACTCAGTCACAGTCTATATGTCAGAATGTAAGAACAACAATATAATCTTCACATCTGTTGTTGACTTAGCAAATGTTCACAAAAATATTAATAGCATTGTTAAAACTGTCTCTTCACTACAACACATAATAAAAAAAATCTAAGTAAAAAACTAACTCCCGATATTCTAGTTTAACTATAAAGTGTGAAGAACTAACTCCTTGTATTCTTATATATAGTAACTAGAATGTGTGATGAACTAATTTCCTGTATTCTAGTATATAGTAACTAGAATGTGTGATGAACTAATTTCCTGTATTCTAGTATATAGTAACTAGAATGTGTGAAGAACTAACTCCTTATCTTCTCATATATAGTAACTAGAATGTGTGAAGAACTAATACATTTCTTGATGACAATTGATTGTTTCTGATTTATACACGGTGAAAGACATGTCGGTTCTCGTCGAGTTGTCTCCCAGAAAAATGTGAAGTGTTGACAGCTGTCGAGTGAAAATGTTACAGCATGCTTCTCTCATACAAACGATCTGGAGGAGTTTTTTGTGTGTCTAAATTAGCTTTCTCTCTCTCTCTCTCTCTCTCTCTCTCTCTCTGTCTGCCTGCCTGTTTCTCTCTCTGATTCCCTCCCTCCTTCTTTCATTATATATCGTATATCCTTCCCATGCCGTTAAACGTCACATAGGGCTCGAAAGGTAGTTCGTCAATTTTCCCTGTTTTCGGCGAGTCTATCAAGCTCATCAAGGGATTTTATGCCTATTAATTTAGCCTCTTTTAACAGTGTCCTCTTTAGAGTTTCACGTGGTCTGCCTATTTTTCTTTGGCCTGTTGTGATCAACTTGACAGCTTGTTTTGGGATTATCTGATCGTTTTTCTCATCACGTGACCATCATATTCCATCTCCTTTTCTTGATCATGATATATATATATATACACATATAAATCTCTCTATATATCTCTCTCGTTATATATATATATATATATATATATATATATATATATATACACACACACAGAGGGGTTTCCGCAAGGGTTTTCCACAAATGACTGTCCTTCGCCTTGTTTCTGCTCTTGTCCAGGTGAGCCCTCTATTGCTCAACATCCTTTGATATATATATATATATATATACAGATATATATATATATAACTCTCTGTATATGGTTATCTATATATATATAGAGAGAGAGAGAGAAAGCGACAATATATATCTATATATATATTATATCTTTCTCTCTCTCTCTCTATATATATATCTATCCCTCTCTATATATATGTATATATATATGTCTCTATATATATGTTTCTATATATATTATCTGTCTATCTATATATATATATATCTATATATATCTCTATATAGATATCTCTCTCTCTCTCTATATATATATATATATATATATATATATATGGGGTAGGTATTATTATGTCAAACGTAGCAGCAAAGAGCCTTGTAGAATGGGAACCAGTGAACAGTCGTATAATAAGAGCACGATACAACCTACGACACGGAAGAATGACAATAATACAGTGTTATGCACACACGAATGATGCAGATGATGATGTGAAAGACGACTTCTATCACCAACTGCAACAAATCATCAACAAAGTCCCTAAACACGACATCCTAATTGCTATGGGGGACTTCAATGCTAAGGTAGGGAAAGATAATACCCACGTTGAAAAAGTAATGGGGAAAGAAGGAATTGACATTGTTAATCAGAGCGGAGAAAGATTAATTGAAGTTTTCCCAGGTTTTTATCCTTGATGTTGTTGGTTGGGTTATAACTTTTATCTCAGAACCTCATACTCTTCAGACTTTTATGGAACTGTCTAGGTGAGCTTGTGAGTAACTGTGTAAGGATCTCACCAGAGTTTTTCTGTAACAGAGAAGCTTATTAGAGAAACTGAAGTTAGAACACAGAGAGCACATGTCATTACGTACCAGATATCTCCACTACTTTCTCGCACTAACATACCAGCTATTCCCTCTACCTTCTCACCTTAACATTCTAGCTATAACCGCTACTTTCTCTCTCTCTCTCTCTCTCTCTCTAACATACCAGCTATCGAAGCTACTTTATCTCTCTAACACATCAGCTATTACCGCTAACTTTTCTGTCAAACATACCAGGTATCACCGTCACTTTATCACTTTAAATACCAGCTATACCTGACATTTTCTCACCCTAACATACCAGCCATCGAAGGTACTTTTTCACCTTAATATACTAGATTTCCCAGCTATTTTCACACTCTGACATGTCAGCTATCCCTGCTACTTTCTCATGCCAACATACCAGCTATCGAAGCTACTTTCTCAATTTAACATACTAGCTATCCCCGCTACTTTCACATCGTAACATATCAACTACTCCTGTTACTTTTTCGACCTAACATACCAACTATTCCGGCTACTTTCACAACCTAACATATCAGCTATCCCCGCTACTTTCATACACTAACATCAGCTATCCCTGCTACTTTCTCGCCCTAACATATCAGCTATCCCTGCTACTTTCTCGCCCTAACATATCAGCTATCCCTGCTACTTTCTCGCCCTAACATATCAGCTATCCCTGCTACTTTCTCGCCCTAACATATCAGCTATCCCTGCTACTTTCTCGCCCTAACATATCAGCTATCCCTGCTACTTTCTCGCCCTAACATATCAGCTATCCCTGCTACTTTCTCGCCCTAACATATCAGCTATCCCCGCTACTTTCTCGCCCTAACATATCAGCTATCCCCGCTACTTTCTCGCCCTAACGTATCAGCTATCCCTGCTACTTTCTCGCCCTAACATATCAGCTATCCCCGCTACTTTCTCGCCCTAACGTATCAGCTATCCCTGCTACTTTCTCGCCCTAACATATCAGCTATCCCTGCTACTTTCTCGCCATAACGTATCAGCTATCACCGCTACTTTCTCGCCCTAACATACTAGCTATTCTCGCTACATTCTCAACCTAACATTCTAGCTATCCTCGCTACTTTCATACTCTAACATACTAGGTGTCCCTGCTACTTTCTCACCCTAACATACTAGCTATCCCTGCTACTTTCTTACATTAACATACTAGCTATCCCCGCTACTTTCTCACACTAACATACTAGCTATCCCTGCTACTTTCTTACATTAACATACTAGCTCTCTTTACTGCTTTCTCACCCTAACATACTAGCTATCTCCACTATTTTCTCACTCTAATATACTAGTTATCCTCACTACTTTCTCACCCTAACATACTAGCAATCACCACTACTTTCTCACCCTACAATACTAGCAATCGCCACTACTTTCTCACCCTAAAATACTAGCAATCACCACTGCTTTCTCACCATAACATACTAGTTATCCCCGCTACTTTCTCGCTCTAACATACTAGCTATCCCAGCTACCTTCTCACCTTAACATACTAGCGTTCCTCACTACTTTCTCACACTAACATAGTAGCTATCCCCACTACTTTCTGACCCTAACATACTAGCTATCCCCACTACTTTCTCACCCTAAAATACTAGCAATCACCATTACTTTTTCACCCTAAAATACTAGCAATCACCACTACTTTCTCGCCTTAACATACAAGCTATCCCCGCTACTTTCTCACCTTAACATACTAGTTATCCCCTCTACTTTCTCGCCATAACATACAAGCTATCCCCGCTACTTTCTCGCCTTAACATACTAGTTATCCCCGCTACTTTCTCGCCTTAACATACTAGCTATCCTCGCTACTTTCTCGCCATAACATACAAGCTATTCCCGCTACTTTCTCACCTTAACATACTAGTTATCCCCTCTACTTTCTCGCCATAACATACTAGCTATCCCCGCTACTTTCTCGCCTTAACATACTAGTTATCCCCGCTACTTTCTCGCCATAACATACTAGTTATCCCCGCTACTTTCTCGCCTTAACATACTAGCTATCCCCGCTACTTTCACACCCTAACATACTAACTATCCTCGCTACTTTCTCGCCATAACATACTAACTATCCCCGCTACTTTCACACCCTAACATACTAACTATCCTCGCTACTTTCTCGCCATAACATACTAGTTATCCCCTCTACTTTCTCGCCATAACATACTAGTTATCCCCTCTACTTTCTCACACGAACATACTAGCTATCCTCGCTACTTTCTCACACGAACATACTAGCTATCCTCGCTACTTTCTCGCTCTAACATACTAGCTATCTCCGCTACCTTCTCACCTTAACATACTAACTATTCTCGCTATTTTCTCACCCTAACGTACTAGCGTTCCTCACTACTTTCTCACACTAACATAGTAGCTATCCCAACTACTTTCTCACCCTAACATGCTAGCTATCCCCACTACTTTCTCACCCTAAAATACTAGCAATCACCAGTGCTTTCTCACCCTAACATAATAGCTATTCCCGCTACTTTCACAACCTATCATATCAGATATCCCCGCTACTTTCTCATCCTAGCATACTAGCTATCCTCGCTAATTTCTACCCTAACATACTAGCTATCTTAGCTACTTTCTCATCCTAACATACTAGCTATCGTAGCTGCTTTCTCACCTTAACATACTAGCTATCGCAGCTACTTTCTCACTCTAACATACTAGCTATCCCAACTACTTTCTCACTCTAACATACTAGCTATCCCTGCTGCTTTCTCACCCTAACATACTAGCTATCCCAACTACTTTCTCACTCTAACATACTAGCTATCCCTGCTGCTTTCTCACCCTAACATACTAGCTATCCCAGCTACTTTCTTGCCCTAACATACTAGCTATCCCAGCTGCTTTCTCACCCTATCATACTAGCTATCCCTGCTGCTTTCTCATCCTAACATACTAGCTATCCCTACTACTTTCTCACCCTAACATACCAGATATCCCACTTATATATGTTTTTATAGCATTTGTATCATATCTGTATGTCTAACTCTATCGAATGCTTCCATAGAATAAAAAAACACACAAGTATAAACCTTTGTTTACTTCTGAAGATAATGTTATTATTGATCTTATTATAAAAATGTTATTGAAGCCTCTTATTTACCTAAAATAAAAACATTATCAATGAAGACAGAAGAGAACGGAAATTATAAATAAAGGAGCATATAGACTATCGCTCCATAACGTTGCAATGAATGTTTAACAAGTAACAAGCATCCATGAGATCAAGACGTACATGTGAAAAAATATATTCCTCTCTACAAAGACAAGTTAGTTCACAGAATTCTACCATAGAATGCTCCCCGTTTTTATTGATCACAACTTTAGCAGTTACCAACGTCTAGACATTTGTCTTCTGCCAAAAGCAAGACTTGACTTCATCGAGAAAATCCTTACTTTCTCTGCTGTGCACTTTGGAATAACTTTCTGTACCACTCAAATCCAAACTCAATATTTCTCTTAAAAGTTCAAACTTTGTCTATGTCTGATGTACAGATTATATCGGATGTAAACTTTGTCTATGTCTGATGTACAGATTATATCGGATGTAAACTTTGTCTATGTCTGATGTACAGATTATATCGGATGTAAACTTTGTCTATGTCTGATGTACAGATTATATCGGATGTAAACTTTGTCTATGTCTGATGTACAGATTATATCGGATGTAAACTTTCTCTATGATACCTCGCTACAGACGCTATACAATTATGAACGTACACTACAAAATTACGACTGAGTGGCGAAGTGGTTAGTGCACTGGTCTGTCATAGCGAAGGTCGGGGGTTCGAATCCGGCCCTGACTTCTTTTGGAGTTGGGGAAGGAAAGGCGGCCAGGTGTGATACTGACCATATCACCCTCTAGTGTGCTGACAGGTCAATGAAAATACGGGCACTAACACCATATCCCTATGTGCCTCTAGAGCATGACAGGATTACCTTTACCTTTTTTTTTTACTATAAAATTATGAACGTACACTATACAATATGAACATACACTATAAAATTATGAACGTACACTATACAATATGAACATACACTATAAAATTATGAACGTACACTATAAAATTATGAACGTACACTATACAATATGAACATACACTATAAAATTATGAACGTACACTATAAAATTATGAACGTACACTATACAATATGAACATACACTATAAAATTATGAACGTACACTATAAAATTATGAACGTACACTATACAATATGAACATACACTATAAAATTATGAACGTACACTATAAAATTATGAACATACACTATAAAATTATGAACGTACACTATAAAATTATGAACATACACTATAAAATTATGAACGTACACTATAAAATTATGAACATACACTATACAATATGAACATACACTATAAAAATATGAACATACACTATAAAATTATGAACATACACTATAAAATTATGAACATACACTATAAAATTATGAACGTACACTATACAGTATGAACATACACTATAAAATTATGAACGTACACTATACAATATGAACATACACTATAAAATTATGAACGTACACTATACAATATGAACATACACTATAAAATTATGAACGTACACTATACAATATGAACATACACTATAAAATTATGAACGTACACTATACAATATGAACATACACTATAAAATTATGAACGTACACTATACAATATGAACATACACTATAAAATTATGAACGTACACTTATTCTCACTTCATCTCATTTTTCTCACTCTTTCTATCTCTCTCAACACATGAATCGCCAACCATCAAGTACTAAAATGACATAGTTCGAAAAGTAACTTGTTAGATATTGTTAGAAATTATTTTAATGTTTGTTAAAAAATATATGTTAGAAGATCTGTATTTATAATGCATTTTTGTTTATGTATATGTCTGTGTGTGTATGTGTGCGTGAGAGCTATTTTATTAGGTTAATTACTTCTTCTCTTTTACTTCGAATATAATAGTTAAATCGTACACTCTTTTGATATGTTTTCTCCTAATTTAATTTATATATTTGTACTAAATCAAGAGTGTGGGAAGAATGAAAGATGGAATAATGAAGGGCAGAATGTAAGACGGGCCTGTGTGCCAATTCTTTACCCTGCAAAAATAAAGATCATTCATTCATTCATTCATTCATTCATTCACATCTTTTTGTAAAGCTTAAACAGACACCTCCATCTATCTTCATTACCAGAACCAGATTTACCGCAGTCGTAGTTTCAGCAAATCTCTCAGAACTGTAGAAATGCTCTGCAGTTTGGTAGACTTATGTACGTGTTAGAATGTCAAAGTGCTCCAAGTATTTGCTTAATTCACATCATTTGTCTGTCTTAATTCACATCATTTGTCTGTCTGTGTGGATAAGAGTGAAATGTCAAAGATTTGTACCGCAGGCTATGAGTTAACGTTTACCTGGTGCACATTTCTACCTATCTCATTTAGAATGTCTGTGTCTGTTCTTGAGAGATAAATGGTAGAATGTTTGTGAATGTATGAGAGATAAATGGCAGAATGTCTGTGACTGTATGATGGATAAGTAGCAGTATGTCTGTGACTATGAGAAATACATGGCAGACTGTCTGTGACTGTATGAGAGACAAATGGCTGAATGTCTGTGACTGTATTAAAATTGAGAGATAATTGGCTGAATGTCTGTGACTGTATGAAAAATGAGAGATGAATGGCAGAATGTCTGTGACTGTATAAATATAAATGAGAGAATGTCTATGACTATGAAAGTTGAGAGATAAATAGCAGAATGACTGTGACTGTATGAAAGTTGAGAGATAAATGGCAGAATGTCTGTGACTGTGTTAAAGAGAAACGGCAGAATGTCTGTGATTGTATGAAAGTTGAAAGATAGGTGGCAGAGTGTCTGTGACTGTATGAAAGTTGAGAGATAAACTGCAAAATGTCTGTGACTGTATGAAAGTTGAGAGATAAATGGCAAAATGTCTGTGACTACATCAACGTTGATAGATAAGTGGCAGAATCTCTGTTACTGTATGAAAGTTGAGAGATAAATGGCAAAATGTCTGTGACTGTATGAAAGTTGAGAGATAAGTGTCAGAATGTCTGTGACTGTATGAATATTGATAGATTAGTGGCAGAATGTCTGTGACTGTATGAACGTTGATAGATAAGTGGCAGAATGTCTGTGACTGTATGAAAGTTGAGAGATAAATGGTAGAATGTCTGTGACTGTATGAAAGTTGAGAGATAAATGGCAAAATGTCTGTGACTGTATGAAAGTTGAGGGATAAACGGCAAAATGTCTGTGACTGTATGAACATTGATAGATACGTGTCAGAATGTCTGTGACTGTATGAAAGTTGGGAGATAAATGTCAGAATGTCTGTGACTGTATGAAAGTTGAGAGATAAATGGCAGAATGTCTGTGACTGTATGAAAGTTGAGAGATAAATGGCAGAATGTCTGTGACTGTATGAAAGTTGAGAGATAAATGGCAAAATGTCTGTGACTGTATGAAAGTTGAGAGATAAATGGCAAAATGTCTGTGACTATATCAACGTTGATAGATAAGTGTCAGAATGTCTGTTACTGTATGAAAGTTGAGAGATAAATGGCAAAATGTCTGTGACTGTATGAAAGTTGAGAGATAAGTGTCAGAATGTCTGTGACTGTATGAATATTGATAGATAAGTGGCAGAATATCTGTGACTGTATGAACGTTGATAGATAAGTGGCAGAATGTCTGTGACTGTATAAAAGTTGAGAGATAAATGGTAGAATGTCTGTGACTGTATGAAAGTTGAGAGATAAATGGCAAAATGTCTGTGACTGTATGAAAGTTGAGAGATAAATGGCAAAATGTCTGTGACTGTATGAAAGTTGAGAGATAAATGGCAAAATGTCTGTGACTGTATGAAAGTTGAGAGATAAATGGCAAAATGTCTGTGACTGTATGAACATTGATAGATAAGTGTCAGAATGTCTGTGACTGTATGAAAGTTGAGAGATAAATGTCAGAATGTCTGTGACTGTATGAAAGTTGAGAGATAAGTGGCAGAATGTCTGTTACTGTATGAAAGTTGAGAGATAAATGGCAAAATGTCTGTGACTGTATGAAAGTTGAGAGATAAATGGCAGAATGTCTGTGACTGTATGAAAGTTGAGAGATAAATGGCAAAATGTCAAAGTTGTACATATGACCAGTTCTTCATCCTTTCAAAATAAAATGTCATTCTTTACTTATTTTCCACCTCTCTTTCTTACTATGTCACTCTCTTCCCGTCTCTCTAGTTCTCTATGTCTCCTTTTCTTGCTCACAAACACATTTAGACTATTGCTCAACAATCTGGGATGGTTGTTCAGCTCAACAATCTGGGATGGTTGTTCAGCTCAACAATCTGGGATGGTTGTTCAGCTCAACAATCTGGGATGGTTTTCAGCTCAACAATTGGGATGGTTGTTCAGCTCAGCAATTGGGATGGTTGTTCAGCTCAACAATCTGGAATGGTTGTTCAGTATCAAATACAAAAAGGCTTTGCTCACTCAAAAAAGCGAGCAGTAAAGCTTATTAGTGACAAAGATCAAGCACAAACAACTAACCAGCACAAACGTATCAAAATACTACCTCTAAGAACAGGTTCCTCTTCAACAAAGCCAAGTTAGTACATCAAATTCTTTCACTGCATGCCCCGCCTTATCTATGGAACCTGTTTAAATTTAGCCCAAAGTGCAGCCAACGCTTGAACAACATATGTCTTCCAAAACCTAGACTTGATCTTTACAAGAAAAGCTTTAGTTATTCTGCTGCTCATCTTTGGAATATCCTCATCCTGTATAAAAAATATAAATTATACTCCAACTACAAACTTTATCGACTACATGCCTCCATGAATGATAAAACTTAAAAGTTATCTTAGACTCACTTACAGACACCGAATACAGTTAATTGTTTTCTCTGAATAGTCCCGAAATTTTTGTTTATATATGTTTGTAGTTTCTTCTGTACTGAATGAATGGTTAAGAGCGAAACGTAAATGTTTTATTTTATGTCTCTCAGCTTCAATGTTAGTTATGTTTGTTATATGAACAGCATATTTGTAGAATGTCTGAAATAGAGTGAAAGATGTATGATAAAGGGCAGAATGTCAGACAGGCCTGCGTGCCCAGTTCTGAACCCTTTTGAAATAAAGATCAATCAATCAATCAACCAATCTCTCTCCTCTTTCACTCTCTCACTTTCTTTCTCTGTTTTTCTCTTTCACTTTCTTTTTTCCTCTCTCTTTCCTTATCACTCTTTCTCTCTCCATCTCTCTCCTTCTCTCTATTCATATCTCTCTTCCTCTTTCTCTCTAATTATACATCTCTCTTACTGTTTCTCTCTATTCATATCTCTCTCTTACTCTCTCTGTTACTCTCTATTCATCTCTCTCTCTTTCTCTCGATTTATATCTCTCTCTTACTCTCTCTTTCTCTATATGCATATCTCTCTTACTCTCTTTCTCCATATCCCTCTCTTTCTCTCTATTCATATTCCTACCTTACTCTCTCTTTCTTTCTAATTATACCTCTCTCTTACTGCCTCTTTCTCTCTATTCATATCTCTCTCTTACTCTCTCTGTTTCTCTCTATTCATCTCTCTCTCTTTCTTACTATGTCACTCTCTTCCCGTCTCTCTAGTTCTCTATGTCTCCTTTTCTTGCTCACAAACACATTTAGACTATTGCTCAACAATCTGGGATGGTTGTTCAGCTCAACAATCTGGGATGGTTGTTCAGCTCAACAATCTGGGATGGTTGTTCAGCTCAACAATCTGGGATGGTTTTCAGCTCAACAATTGGGATGGTTGTTCAGCTCAGCAATTGGGATGGTTGTTCAGCTCAACAATCTGGAATGGTTGTTCAGTATCAAATACAAAAAGGCTTTGCTCACTCAAAAAAGCGAGCAGTAAAGCTTATTAGTGACAAAGATCAAGCACAAACAACTAACCAGCACAAACGTATCAAAATACTACCTCTAAGAACAGGTTCCTCTTCAACAAAGCCAAGTTAGTACATCAAATTCTTTCACTGCATGCCCCGCCTTATCTATGGAACCTGTTTAAATTTAGCCCAAAGTGCAGCCAACGCTTGAACAACATATGTCTTCCAAAACCTAGACTTGATCTTTACAAGAAAAGCTTTAGTTATTCTGCTGCTCATCTTTGGAATATCCTCATCCTGTATAAAAAATATAAATTATACTCCAACTACAAACTTTATCGACTACATGCCTCCATGAATGATAAAACTTAAAAGTTATCTTAGACTCACTTACAGACACCGAATACAGTTAATTGTTTTCTCTGAATAGTCCCGAAATTTTTGTTTATATATGTTTGTAGTTTCTTCTGTACTGAATGAATGGTTAAGAGCGAAACGTAAATGTTTTATTTTATGTCTCTCAGCTTCAATGTTAGTTATGTTTGTTATATGAACAGCATATTTGTAGAATGTCTGAAATAGAGTGAAAGATGTATGATAAAGGGCAGAATGTCAGACAGGCCTGCGTGCCCAGTTCTGAACCCTTTTGAAATAAAGATCAATCAATCAATCAACCAATCTCTCTCCTCTTTCACTCTCTCACTTTCTTTCTCTGTTTTTCTCTTTCACTTTCTTTTTTCCTCTCTCTTTCCTTATCACTCTTTCTCTCTCCATCTCTCTCCTTCTCTCTATTCATATCTCTCTTCCTCTTTCTCTCTAATTATACATCTCTCTTACTGTTTCTCTCTATTCATATCTCTCTCTTACTCTCTCTGTTACTCTCTATTCATCTCTCTCTCTTTCTCTCGATTTATATCTCTCTCTTACTCTCTCTTTCTCTATATGCATATCTCTCTTACTCTCTCTTTCTCCATATCCCTCTCTTTCTCTCTATTCATATTCCTACCTTACTCTCTCTTTCTTTCTAATTATACCTCTCTCTTACTGCCTCTTTCTCTCTATTCATATCTCTCTCTTACTCTCTCTGTTTCTCTCTATTCATCTCTCTCTCTTTCTCTCGATTCATATCCCTCTCTTACTCTCTCTTTCTCTCTCATTCGATGTCGTGTCTGGTCTAGGAAAACTTTCTTATAAAGCTCTGGTTGAATGTCAGCTGCTACTAAAAAACGTCAGTTCTGACCTAGTATTTGCTTAATTGTAACAAATATTGACGCAACACAACGTGAACTGACATGCCCTGAAACTGATCCTAGTAAATCAAAATTTGTGTACACGTCAGAAGTATAATTGGGCTAAAATTAACTGAAATCAATTTTCTTCAATATCAAGTTTAGAATAGACATTTACAAGTTTATAACAGATATTATACCGGTTTAGAACAAACATTAACTAGTTTATAACAGATATTATACCGGTTTAGAACAAACATTAACTAGTTTATAACAGATATTATACCGGTTTAGAACAAACATTAACTAGTTTATAACAGATATTATACCGGTTTAGAACAGACATTAACTAGTTTATAACGGACATTAAACCGGTTTAGAATAGACATTAAACTGGTTTAGAATAAACATTAAGCCAGGTTTAGAACAAGCAGTAAACTGGTTTAGAATAAACATTAAGCCAGGTTTAGAACAAGCAGTAAACTGGTTTAGAATAAACATTAAGCCAGGTTTAGAACAAGCAGTAAACGGGTTTAGAACAGACATTAAGCCAGGTTCAGAACAGACATTAAACTACTGTAGGTTTAAAACCGACTTAGACAAGTTTATAACAGACATTTAACAGGTTTAGTAGAGATATTAAACTGGTCTAGAACAGGCGCCAAACAAATTTAGAGCAGATATTAAAAGTTCTAGAACAGACAGTAAATAGGTTTATAACAGACATTAAACTAGCTTAGAACAGTCATTAATCGGGTTTAGAACAGATATTAAGCAGGGTTATATCAGACACTAAACAGGTTTATAACAGACATTAAACAAGGTTTAGAACATACATTAAACCAAGTTTAGAACAGACATTAAACCAGGTTTAAAATATACATAAAACCAAGTTTAGAACAGACATTAAACCAGGTTTAGAACAGACATTAAACAATGTTTAGAACAGACATTAAACCAAGTTTAGAACAGACATTAAACCAAGTTTAAAATATACATTAAACCAAGTTTAGAACAGACATTAAACCAGGTTTAGAACAGACATTAAACAATGGTTAGAACAGACATTAAACCAGGTTTAGAACAGACATTAAACAATGGTTAGAACAGACATTAAACCAGGTTTAGAACAGACATTAAACAATGGTTAGAACAGACATTAAACCAGGTTTAGAACAGACATTAAACAATGGTTAGAACAGACATTAAACCAGGTTTAGAACAGACATTAAACAATGGTTAGAACAAATAGAAAACGGAGTTAGAATAATAAGTCAGTTAGAGAAAAAGTCCGTGTGTCACAGATGAGCTGCCAGTTAAATGAAGTGTAACAAATGCAATGCTTCGAATGAGAAGAATTAGACTCTAAGCTGGTGTTTGCTAGATGAAGCTATCAGCACTGACCTGTTTATTATAACCTGAACATGAGAGTTGGAGAGAGAGAAAACTTTGGCCACACCTCTGCAGTGAATTAACTAGCGCAGCTCGACATTCCTGACCAGGAAGGGAACTCCTAGCGACAGAAACGTTTGGCCGTACGAGAAAGTTTTCATTGAGAGCCTAGTCACCGTCACTGTATCTTGATTGAGGTTTTCAAACTTGTGTTACGTGCGTCACAGCAAGGTAGAGGAGAAAGTTTTCATTGAGAGCCTAGTCACCGTCACTGTATCTTGATTGAGGTTTTCAAACTTGTGTTACGTGCGTCACAGCAAGGTAGACGAGAGAAAGTTTTTAATGAGAGCCTAGTCACCGTCACTGTATCTTGATTGAGGTTTTCAAACTTGTGTTACGTGCGTCACAGCAAGGTAGACGAGAAAGTTTTCATTGAGAGCCTAGTCACCGTCACTGTATCTTGATTGAGGTTTTCAAACTTGTGTTATATGGGTCACAGCAAGGTAGACGAGAGAAAGTTTTCATTGAGAGCCTAGTCACCGTCACTGTATCTTGATTGAGGTTTTCAAACTTGTGTTACGTGCGTCACAGCAAGGTAGACGAGAGAAAGTTTTCATTGAGAGCCCAGTCATTATACCTTGACTGAGGTTTTCAAACTTGTGTTCTGTGGGTCACAGCAAAGTAGGTAAAAGCCACTAACCAAGTGTTCTTATCAATTGTTGTTAAACCTACTATAAGACGCTGATAGTAAAGGGACTTGGAGAATTATCTAGAAATCTGTATAGAGACGTGAGGAGAGATTTTGACCGAGCTTCGCTGTCATGTATGGTGCATGTCCAGGGAAGGCAAAGCAACCAGCAGAAGCTGGCCACACACGTCAGCGGGTCTCATTTCATTTCTCAAGTTGGCGCACTCGAAGCTCTCTGATCGTTATATAAACATTTGTGATTGAAGGATCTTATCGCTGCTCAAGCTGGTGCTGTTATCGCTACAATTTCCCACTTATCTCTCTCGAGGATTTCGTCTCCGATTTGTGATCACACTGTCTCTACCAGCCCTCCCTCTCCCCTTGGGCTTTGTGCTGGGAGACCGCAATAACACGTTGCCTAAACAGAAAATATCGATAAGCAGAACCATACAGACCTGACTACCGTTCTCTCGCTAACAGAAATGGCTTTCACTAAAATCTGATGGTCTTAACCTCAAATACACTTGCCATCTCTGGCTGGCGACCTCACAGTTGCTGGACTAGCTGCAACTTTCTGTAACTCTTTCATTCCACGCTTAGTAGAGTCGTGGTCACTTCTTGAATGTGGAGAATATAACCTTGTCACAATTCAGTGTTAATGTGTGAACTCACTTCTGAAGCATTCTTAAGTTACCATTAAAGTCATGTTAGAAAGACATCGACAGCTTACAAGACCTGTAGGTTCATTTGGATACATTTATTGGACGATCTGCAAGGATGCATAGACTGGATGACCTGGAAGAATACGTGAACTGAATGTCTAATCATGATTGGCCAACGTCTTTTAGGTGTTCACTTCACACAGCCTGGCTTTAGACGTGGAATCCTTTCATAAGTGGGCTACGATAGGTATGTTGCTGACTCTGCTAGGTATGTTGCTGACTTCTAATAATGCTTTCAGTTTTTATATCGCTGTCTGAAGGTTTTCAACATACAGCATTTCTGCTATACTTTACTAGTTTTTACTTATAAGTATATGCAGCAATAATACTATAGCTAGAAGTACATGAAGCAATAATATTGTAGCAAGAAGTACATGAAACAATCATACATAGCTAGAAGTACATGAAACAATATTACATAGCTAGAAGTATATGAAACAATAATACATAGAAGTACATAAAGCAATAATATTATAGCTAGAAGTACATAAAGCAATAATACTATAGCTAGAAGTTCATGATACAATAATACTTCAACTATAAGTATATAAAGCAATAATACTATAGATAGAAGTACATGAAACAATAATACATAGCAAGAAGTACATGAAACAATAATACATAGATAGAAGTACATGAAACAATAATACATAGCTAGAAGTACATAAAGCAATAATACTATAGCTAGAAGTACATGAAACAATAATACTATAGCTAGAAGTACATGAAACAATAATACATAGCTAGAAGTACATGAAACAATAATACTTTAGCTAGAAGTACATGAAACAATAATACTATAGCTAGAAGTACATAAAGCAATAATACTATAGCTAGAAGTACATAAAGCAATAATACTGTGGTATATCCCAGTGATGAATGAGACGGACAAATTGTGGTCGTTTCTAAGTCTAGAAAAAAAACAAAAACTCACAGCAATCACTTGACCTCGTTCCCTTGTGTGTTACACGATGATATTGAACACCGTGTACAAGACACAAGAAGGAAGCTAAAGTGACTTTTATTTCAAATATTTTCTATTAGATTCTTCTGAACTTTGCTCTGTCAAAAAGTTTGGCTTTTTTTTTCCTATTCGGTCTGACAAGAAAACATTTCTCCACGAACTTTTCAGCATAGGATGGGACATAGAGAAGAATTTTGTGTTGGGAGCAAAAGTCCAACCTGCCAATCTAAAGCAGTTATAATATTGGGTCTCGCCATTTAAGCTTGGGCTGTAGGCCGTCCTGCATCGAATGTTGTTCATTAAATTGCTCGTATCTCAGGGACGTGTCGTCATTTATTAAGCTGCTGGTGAAAGTCGTGTGTCCGAGATAGAAGGACATTTATAACTTGTGCTCTAGGAGAAGGCAAGCAGGAAAAACTTTCTTGCTTCCAGACCTGGCCCACTTCTGTGTCCCACTTTCTCATTTCATCAGAGGATCACTCAGGGAGGATCACTCAGCCCCAAGTTGTGTCCATTACTTACTGTCTGCAACGCACTTTTCACTGGGTCAGCAAGACGACATGTGATTTTTTATTTAATTTTCTAAAATATGTAAGTAACCTGGAAGTTAGAGCAGACTTAAATGATCTTTTTCTTGAAATAAAAAAAAAATCTTTGTTTTCTCACAGTTAAGAAAACATTTTATTATCGCGGCTTCCTTCAAGATTTCTTTGTTCTCTTGTTTTGTTTTTGTTGATTTCATTGTGTTTATTTTATTTCATTGTGTTTATTTTATTTCATTGTGTTTATTTTATTTCATTGTGTTTATTTTATTTCATTGTGCTTATTTTATTTCATTGTGTTTATTTTATTTCATTGTGTTTATTTTATTTCATTGTGTTTATTTTATTTCACTGTGTTTATTTTATTGTGTATGTTCATTGTATTGTGTTTATTTATTTTATTGTATTTATTTATTTTAGTGTGTTTATTTATTGTACTGTGTTTATTTTATTTTGTTGCGTGTATTTATTTTATTGCATTTATTTATTTTATTGTCTATGTTTATTTGATCTTGTTAATTGTTAGCTATATGTTACTGTCGCAATGTTACAATGTTAGTGCTATTTTCTTATAGTATGTGTGTATGTTATTGTCATTTTCCTACTGTACGTGTGTATGTTATTATTATTTTCTTACAGTATGTAAGTATGTTATTGCTATTTTTCTACCGTACGTATATATGAGTATTGCTGTCCACAACACAAGAAGGAATGGAAAAACTAATTATGTCAGTCCGCAAGAACAGCGAAGAGCAGAACCTCTATCTTAATGCAAAGAAAACTAAAGTGATGACAACTGACTAAACAAACAAGGCAACTGAAATATGTATCAATGAGGAAAAACTGGAAGAAGTGGAGAGTTTTGAATATCTTGGATCACTACTAACTAATAATGGAGATACAATGAGGGAAATTAAACGGAGGACATCTATTGCTCTTCAGAAAGTAAAACAAATAAAGAATCTGTGGAGAGGAGCAGACAGAACCACAAAAATAAGATTTTTAAGGGCATGCATCTTTCCTATCGCAACATATGCCTGTGAGACCTGGACACTTAACAAAACAGCTGAGAAGCACATAAATGCCTTTGAATGTAAATGCTATAGAAGAGTTCTCCAGATATCGTGGACACAAAAAAGAACAAATATATCTATACTACAAGAGCTTAATATTGAAGAAGGCTGGCTAGTAAAGAGGATTAAAGAGAGAAAACTGAAATATTTTGGACACATTAAACGTCATGATAATTTAGAGAAGACCGTATTGGAAGGATACATAATGGGAAAAAGAAAAAGAGGAAGACCGAAACGAAGATGGCTGCAAGACATCGTTGATGATCTGGAAATGGATGCAGCAGCAGCAGGCCATCTTGCTCACAACCGAGAGGCCTACAGGAGTGCTGTTTGGGAGGCAAAGTTCCGCAAGGGACATGCAAAGGAATGAATGAATGAATGACGTATATATGTTATTGTTATTTTCGTACAGTGTGTATATATTTATTGTTATTTTCTTACAGTATGTGTGTATGTTATTGTTATTTTCTTACATTGTGTGTATGATATTGCTATCTTACATGATTAATGTCCCATATGAATGTTGTCTTGTTTCAGTGTACATTATGTATATTCATGTTTTGTTACAATTTATTTTCTACGTTGTTGCTATTTTGTTACTCTGTATAAGTTTGTATGTTATAGCTATTTTGTTACTCTGTGTAAGTTTTATTTTGTTTACCATAGTGTATTTTTCAATGCTATTATTATGTTACATTGTATGTTATATGTTACAGTTTTTTATCAACTGTTTGTTGTAGGTTATTGCTGTTTTGGTACAGTGTGTGATGCACGTTAATTTTGCTTTTTTGTAGCGTATATTGTGTGTTATTTTATTGGGTGTTATGTTGAACAGAAAACATTAGTAGACCTTTCTTGCTGTATCACATGCCTAACCCTATTACTGGATATATAACCATAACTATAATCATAATTGTAATACAGTTTTCAGTCTTTCATAATAAATCATATAAGTGGTAAAAGTCATCACTGAAAGAGCACGTACTAGCAGATACAGGTCAGGATGTTTCACTTCTCCAAAGTTCTAGATGCGTGTCATATGTCCCATTAACCTTCCCGTTATCCATGGTCTTATCAGGCCATCTTCTTCCGCCTCATTTATGTCTTTATCATTTCAGATCACATGTTCACAAAAAGTTGTATTTCTGTGTCTCACATTGTACATTCAACAACTTTTCTTATTAACATATGTCTGATGTCTTGCATTAATCATCTTCACTGTTCTAGATAATATTAACGTTTATTTCAAGAAATTTACAATTTGTTTCCTAGGAGATTTTTTTTTTCTCTGACAATTATCTGTTTACTTTTCAAGATTCAAAAACACCGATTAAATATTGCATTTTATAACTCATTTTCTGATAGACAATGACAGATATCTTATATCCTTCCCGTGCCGTTAAACGTCACATAGGTCTCGCAAAGTAGTTCGCCAATTTTTCCTTTCTTCGGCGAGTCTTTCAACCTCATCAGAGGGTTTTATGCCTGTTAATTTGGCCTCTCTTAACAATGTCCTCCTCAGAGTTTCACGCGGTCTGCCTCTTTTTCTTTGTTGTGTTCCACTTGATACCTTGTTTTGGGATTCTCTGATCGTTTCTTCTCATCACGTGATCAACATATGTCCATCTTCTTTTCCTGATCACCCATGAGACTGGTTGCTGTTCAGTCATCTGTCTTATCTCTGCTTTGATCTTGAATTCGTTCCACTTGATGCCGAGTATTTTCCTTAGGCATTTCTTTTCAGAAGAGTCTAATTTCTTGTCTATTTCTTTAGTTGTTTTCCAGCTTTCGCGAGCATAAATGAGGGTGGATATTATATTTGAATTGAATAGTCTTAACATGGTTTTTGTGCTTATAACTTTTGAATGCCGTATGTTCTCAAGATTCTTGAAGATCGATGCTATTTTTGCAATTCTAATTCTAACTACCTTTCTGGTATCACCATCCTGGTCTATATAGCTGCCAAGGTATGCAAATTGGTTGACTTCTTCAATATCTGTCCCTTCTATGTGTATTTTTCCATTTTGATTGATGGGCATTTTCATTATTTTTGTTTTGTCCTTGTTAATTTCAAGTCCTATTTTGCTAGCCAGTGAAGACAGACTATCTGTTTTTTCTTGCATGGAATTCATATTATTACTGATAAGAGTTATGTCATCAGCAAAATCAAGATCTTCTAGTTGGGTCCCATGTACCCAGTCAATACCTGTGTTACCTGTGCAGCATTTTTTCATTATGAAGTCTATTGTAATTCCAAAAGGTAAAGGAGGCAGTATACATCCTTGTTTCACGCCTGTTTCAATCTGGAACCATTCACTAATCCCTTCTTCTGTCTTGACTGCACAAACATATTCATTGTAGAAGTCCTTAATGATGTTGACAATTTTAGATGGTATTCCATATAGACATAAATTTCTCCATAATGAATCTCTGTGTATGCGATCAAATGCCTTTTTAAAGTCTATGAAGTTCAGTATTAATGGTTTCTGCTTTTCAATATGTTCTTCAAGTATTATTCTTAGAGTCAAGATCTGGTCGAGACAGCTTCTCTCTTTTTGAAATCCTGCTTGTTCTTCTCTCATTGTGCTATCCACTGTATCTTTGAGTCTATTCAAAATGACCTTGCAAAATACTTTTGACACAACTGATATTAAGGTTACTCCTCTCCAATTGTCACAGTCACTAAGATTTTGGTATTTTAACAATGATTCCTTTCTTCCAATTAGAAGGGACCTTTTCTTCTTTCCAAATCTTGTTAAACATTCTCTGTAGTTGTCTCATATTGTCACTATTGATAGCTTTTAGCATTTCGGCTGTTATTTCATCTTCACCTGCAGCTTTGTTATTAGCCATTAAATTCACTGCTGTTTCAATTTCATGCAATTTAATTTCATCTAGGTTGACATTTAGTTGTGGGGCTGGTAAGTCAGTGTCAAGGTTTAACAATTCTTTTGGGTGTGGTCGATTGACTATTTCTTGGAAGTGTTCAGCCCATCTTTGCTTTTGGTCTTTATTTGATGTTAATAGGGTTCTAGTTTTGCTAAGGATTGGTCTTTCTTTAGGTGTAATAGTACCTGTTAGCCTCTTTTGTATGTTATATAAAGTTTTGCTGTCTCATGTTTTTGCTGCTTTCTCTGCCTCTTTCGCTATATTGTCTATGTATTCTCTTTCATCCACTGTAGCTGAACATTTTACTTTCTTGTCTATTTCTTTGTATGTTGCTTTTGCCAGATCTTTTCCAAGATCTGTTTTTACATTCAGAATATCTCATTTGGCTGCTCATCTTTCATGTATATACTTCCATGTGTTTTCTGATATCCATGCTTTTCTATTTGGTCTTTTTCAGACCAGCGCTTGCTTTTGCTGCTGTGATTATGGCTGTGCTGTAAGAATTCCGTAATTCATCTATATCTATCTCCTCTACTTCACTGGGTGTTTTGGAATGATTGGCAAGTTCCTGATTGAAATTAATGTTAGTATTTTCTTCTTGTAGGCTGTAGCTGTTTATCTTTCTGTGTACTGATTTCTCGTGTTGGCTTTTCAATTTTAGTTTTATTTTCCCTATGCACAGGTTGTGATCACTGTTGACATCTGCACCCCTATAAGCTCTTACATCCATGAGAGATGTTCTGTATTGCTTTCTAATACAAAAATGATCTATCTGGTTTCTAGTTCTATCATCTGGAGATATCCACGTTGTTTTATGTATCTTTTTGTGTGGAAATATTGTGACTCCAATGACCATGCCCTCTGTTAGACATATTTCAATTAATCTTTCTCCGTTCTGATTAACCACGTCAATTCCTTCTTTCCCCATTATTTTTTTTTCAACGTCGGAGTCCCCCATAGCAATTAGGATGTCGTGTTTAGGGACTTTGTTGATGATTTGTTGCAATTGGTGATAGAAGTCGTCTTTCACCTCATCATCTGCATCGTTCATGGATGCATAACACTGTATTATTGTCATTCTTCCGTGTCTTAGGTTGTATCGTGCTCTTGTTATACGACTGTTCACTGGTTCCCATTCTACAAGGCTCTTTGCTGCTACATTTGACATAACAATACCTACCCCATCTCGATGTTTACGGTCTTTTCTGCTGACTTATTATTAACTTACCCTTTTCCGCCGATCTTTTACCTTCTTCTGGCCATCGTATTTCACTGATGCCCAGTACGTCTATGTGGTATCTCTCCATTTCTTTGATGACCTGAGTAGTTTTTATTGGTACTGCCATTGTTCTTACATTGCAGAATCCAATCCTTGTCACATGTTTGGGGTCGACGAATGAGCTCCTCGGAGTTGGTATCCCTGATGCTCGGTTAGTTTCTTTGGAAGTTTCCATAACGATATCTTTTTTTCCATCTAGATAGGTCCCAGGATAAGGTTGTTAGCCTTATGCCCAACTCCCGGTACATGATATGTGACAGATCAAGCGGAATTCCGCTGATTTCTGCATGCCGGCCAAAGCGTTAAAAAAAACGTCCGCCATCTTGCACGTCACACAGATATAGGTCACAATATTATCATTTTCTTGGATATCTGACATAATTGTGATATTACTGTGATTTAGATATTTGTCTACAGTGTGATATTACTGTGCCTTAGATATTTCTCTATACTGTGATATTACTGTTATTTAGGTATTAATTATTTTGTGATATTATTGTGATTTTGTGATTTAGGTACTTAAATTATTGCGTAAATTACTACAGGAAAACGCGCATTCCGTTTTTTTTCTCTGACAAGAGTCACTCGTTAAGTGTTGATTTGATACACGCACAGGAATTTGTGGCTAATGTTCTTTATATCACAACTGACACAAGTACATGAATTCTACATGGCTAATGTTCTTTATATCACGACTGATACAAGCACAGGAATTCTACATGGCTAATGTTCTTTATATCACGACTGATACAAGTACAGGAATTCTACATGGCTACTGTTCTTTATATCACGACTGATACAAGCACAGGAATTCTACATGGCTAATGTTCTTTATATCACGACTGATACAAGCACAGGAAGTCTTCTTGGCTAATATTCTTTATATCACTAATGATATAAGCACAGGAATTCTTCGTGGTTTGTGTTCCTTATATCAAGACTGATACACGAACAGGAAGTCTTAGTGGCTAATGTTCTTTTATCACGACTTATGTAAGCACAGAAACTGTTTGTGGCTAATTTCCTTATATCACGACTGATACAAGTAGAAAATCTTTGTGGCTAATGTTCCTTATATCACGACTTCTATAAGCACATGAATGTTTTGTGGCTAATGTTCCTTATATCATGGCTGTTATAAGCACATAAATTCTATATGCCTAATGTTCCATATATCATGACTTAAAGAAGCACATGAATTATTCGTGGTTAATGTTCCTTACATCACGACTGATACAAGCAGACAAACTTTGTGGCTAATGTTCCTTACATCACGACTGATACAGGCAGACAAACTTTGTCGCTAATGTTCCTTACATCACGACTGATACAGGCAAACAAACTTTGTCGCTAATGTTCCTTACATCACGACTGATACAGGCAAACAAACTTTGTCGCTAATGTTCCTTACATCACGACTGATACAGGCAGACACTTGTACGTACATATGAGGGTTAATTAATAAATTCGCGGCCTAAGGTACAAATACTTGAAACACACAGTTGATAATAAGTGCATTCGCAGATCAGGTTAAGTAAGGTTAAACATCAACTTTCAAGAAATTAATTGCAACCAATTTTTTTTAACAGGCTACTGAAGTAGTAAGGGATGGCAGAAATTGAGAAGATGGACAAAATTTCTCACCGAGCAGTCATTCGCTATCTATATATCAAGGGCTTATCATCGAAGGAGATCCATGAGGATATGGTAGAGACTCTAGGGGAGAGTGCCCCTTCTTACAGCACAGTGAAGAAATGGGCAGCTCAATTCAAACATGGAAAGGAGAGTCTGGAAGATGATCCCCATCCAGGAAGACCAAGAACGGTAACCGCCGATGAAAACACTGACAGAATCCATGACATGATAATGAATGATTGACAACTAACTGAGCGGTACATTGCTACTGAGTTGGGCATCTCCCAGGAACGTGTTCATGCCATTATTCACAATGATCTTCAAATAACAAAGGTCTCTGCTCGATGTGTCCCGAAACTTCATGGAGCTGATCACAATCTACAGCGTCTCAACATGTCAAGAGACAATCTTGGCCATTTTTCTGCAGATCCTGAAAAGTTTCTTCAGAAATTTGTGACTATGGATGAGACTTAGGTTCATCATTTTCAATCAGAAACCAAAGAACAGTCAAAGCAGTGGAAACATGGATATCCACCTCCAAAGAAAGCAAGGGTGGTTCTGTCTGCAAGCAAAGTGGTGGCTTCCATCTTTTGGGATTTAGAAGGTGTGCTATTGGTAGACTATCTTCAAAAGGGCAGAACAGTCACCGGGGCCTATTACGCTAATATTGTGAAGCAACTGCGGGTCAAATTGAAGGAAAAGCGTCGAGGGAAACTGACGAGAGGAGTCATCTTTCATCAAGACAATGCTCCAGTTCACAAGTCGGCGGTGGTAATGGTTGCCATTCTTGAACATCCTCCTTATTCCCCAGATTTGGCCCCTTCGGACAATTACCTGTTTACCAAACTAAAAAAAGGAGCTAAATGGTCGCAAATTTGCACCAGATGATGACGTCATTCATGCTGTAGACCACTTTCTACTGGCACAAGATGCTGACTTTTACAAAGAAGGGATCCGTATGATCCACCATCGCTTGGCTAAGTGCATAAAGTTGCAAGGGGATTATGTTGAGAAATAACCTGTTGTACGTTAGGCCACGAACTTATCAATCATCCTTCCTTTACTAAAGCTGAGGGAAGGGAGATAATTAAGACAATATACAAGTTTTTAATAACATCCCTTGATAAGGTTGAAAAGCTCGCCGAAGACAGGAAATCTTGGTAAGCTACCATGCGAGCCCTATGTGATGTTTAGCGACACAGGAAGGATATACGATGTAATAACAAGTTTTCTAATATAAACTTGTGCTCTAATGTTTGCCACACACCCGAGCCGTCTTTTACTATAAAAAAACGTGTGCTATAATGTCATGTTACATACCCGTGATATAAAAATTTCCTATCATAAAAATATGCTATAACTGCCTTCTAAACTCCTGTAATGTATTTTTCTGTTGGAAATGTTTGCTGTCTTGTGTTTGTTACCGGCTCCAATCTGTGCTGTCTTGTGTTTGTTACCGGCTCCAATCTATACTATCTTGTGTTTGTTACCGGCTCAAATCTATGCTGTCT
The DNA here is from genome assembly GCA_009760885.1 of Achatina immaculata. Taxonomy (NCBI): domain Eukaryota; kingdom Metazoa; phylum Mollusca; class Gastropoda; order Stylommatophora; family Achatinidae; genus Lissachatina; species Lissachatina immaculata. The sequence goes on from CM019703.1 coordinate 40,736,049, forward strand.
TGTGTTTGGTACTGCCTCCAGTCTGTTCTGTCTTGTGTTTGTTACTGGCTCCAGTCTGTTCGGTCTTGTGTTTTCTACTGGCTCCAATCTGTGCTGTCTTGTGTTTGTTTCTGGCTCCAGTCTGTGCTGTCGTGTGTTTGTTACTGGCTCCAATCTGTTCTGTCTTGTGTTTTCTACTGGCTCCAATCTGTGCTGTCTTGTCTTTGTTACTGGCTCCAGTATGTGCTGTCTTGTGTTTATTACTGGCTCCAATCTGTGTTGTCTTGTGCTTGTTACTCCCTCCAATATGTGCTATTGTGTGCTTGTTACACCATCCAATCTCTGATGTCTTGTGTTTGTTACTGGCTCCAATTTGTGTTGTCTTCTGTTTGTGACTCCCTCCAATCTGTTGTCTTGTTTTTATTACTGGCTCCAAACTGTGTTGTCTTGTGTTTGTTACTGGCTCCATTCGGTGTTGTCTTGTGTTTGGTATTAGCTCCTTTCGGTGTTGTCTTGTGTTTGGTACTACCTCCAATCTTTGTTGTCTTGTGTTTGTTACTCCCTCCAATCTGTGATGTGTTGAATTTGTTGCTGGCTCAAATCTGTGTTGTCTTGTGTTGTTACTGGGTCCAGTCTGTGCTATCTTGTGTTTGTTTTATCCTTCAATCAGTGTTGTCTTGTTTTTGCTACTCTCTTCAATCTCTGATTTCTTGTGTTTGTTTTATCCTTCAATCAGTGTTGTCTTGTTTTTGCTACTCTCTTCAATCTCTGATTTCTTGTGTTTGTTTTATCCTTCAATCAGTGTTGTCTTGTTTTTGCTACTCTCTTCAATCTCTGATTTCTTGTGTTTGTTTTATCCTTCAATCAGTGTTGTCTTGTTTTTGCTACTCTCTTCAATCTCTGATTTCTTGTGTTTGTTTTATCCTTCAATCAGTGTTGTCTTGTTTTTGCTACTCTCTTCAATCTCTGATTTCTTGTTTTTATTACTGGCTCCAAACTGTGTTGTCTTGTGTTTGTTACTGGCTCCATTCGGTGTTGTCTTGTGTTTGGTATTAGCTCCTTTCGGTGTTGTCTTGTGTTTGGTACTACCTCCAATCTTTGTTGTCTTGTGTTTGTTACTCCCTCCAATCTGTGATGTGTTGAATTTGTTGCTGGCTCAAATCTGTGTTGTCTTGTGTTGTTACTGGGTCCAGTCTGTGCTATCTTGTGTTTGTTTTATCCTTCAATCAGTGTTGTCTTGTTTTTGCTACTCTCTTCAATCTCTGATTTCTTGTGTTTGTTTTATCCTTCAATCAGTGTTGTCTTGTTTTTGCTACTCTCTTCAATCTCTGATTTCTTGTGTTTGTTTTATCCTTCAATCAGTGTTGTCTTGTTTTTGCTACTCTCTTCAATCTCTGATTTCTTGTGTTTGTTTTATCCTTCAATCAGTGTTGTCTTGTTTTTGCTACTCTCTTCAATCTCTGATTTCTTGTGTTTGTTTTATCCTTCAATCAGTGTTGTCTTGTTTTTGCTACTCTCTTCAATCTCTGATTTCTTGTGTTTGTTACTGGCTCCAAATTTTGTTGTGTTGCGTTTGTTACTGGCTGCAATATGTGGTCTCTTGCGTTTGTTAATGGCTGCAGTCTGTGTTCTCTTGTATTTGTTAGTGGCTCCAAAAATGTCTTGTCCCGAGATTTTCAGGTTCTAGTATGTGCTGTGTTGAGTGTGTAGCTGGCTCCAATATGTGCTTTCTTGTATTTTTTCCTCGCTCAAATCTGTCCTGTGTTGCGTAAGTTACTGGCTCCAGTCTGGTATCTTGTGTTTTGTTATTGGCTCCAATTTCAGTTGTCTTGTGTTTCTGACTCCCTATTATATGTTGTCTTGTGTTTGTTACTGGCCCAAATATGTGCTGTCTTGTGTTTGTTACTCCCTTCAATCTACGTTATCTTGTGTTTTTTACTCCCTCCAATCTGTGCTGTTTTGTGTTTATTACTGGCTGCAATCTGTGCTGTTTTGTGTTTGTTCCTGACTCCAATCTGTGGTGTCTTGTGTTTGTTCACGTCTCCATTTTGTGTTGTCTTGTGTTTGTTACTGGCTACAATCCATGTTGTATTTAATTTGTTACTGGCTACAAACTGTGTTGTCTTGTGTTTGTTACTGACAACAGTCTATGCGGTCTTGTGTTTGTTACTGGCTACAGTCTATGCGGTCTTGTGTTTGTTACTGGTTACAGTCTATGCGGTCTTGTGTTTGTTACTGGCTACAGTCTATGCAGTCTTGTGTTTGTTACTGGCTACAATCTGTGCAGTCTTGTGTTTGTTACTCCTTTAAATCTGTGTTGTCTTGTTTTTGTTACTCTGTCCAATTTTTGTTTTCTTGTGTTGGTTAATAGATCAAATCTTCTGCTGTCTTGCGTTTTTTACTTCCACCATTCGGTGTTGTCTTGTGATTGTTGCTGGCTCCAATTTGTCCAGTCTTTTGTTTTTCCTGGCTCCAATATGTCCTGTTGTGTGTTTGTTACTGACCCCAGTCTGTGTTGTTTTGTGTTTGTTACTAGCTCCAATCTGTGTTGTCTTTCATTTGTTACTGGCTCCAGTCTTTGTTGTCTTGTGTTTGTTACTGGGTCCAATCTGTCCTGTCTTGTGTTTCTTACTAGCTCCAATCTGTGTTGTCTTTTATTTATTACTGGCTCCAATCTGTGGTGTCTTGTGTTTGTTACTGGCTACACTCTATGAGGTCTTATGTTTGTTACTCCCTTAAATCTGTGTTGTCTTCTTTTGTTACTCCGTCCAATCTTTGTTTTCATGTATTTGTTAATAAATCAAATTTTCTGCTGTCTTGCGGTTTATACTTCCTCTGTTCGGTGTTGTCTTGTGTTTTGTTGCTATCTCCAATCTGTTTTGTCCTGCGTTTATTAATGGCTCCAGTCTGTGTTGTCTTGTGTTTGATACTGGCTCCAATCTATGCTGTCTTGTGTTTGTTACTAGATACAGTCTATGCGGTCTTGTGTTTGTTACTCCCTTAAATCTGTGTTGTCTTGTGTTTGTTACTAGATACAGTCTATGCGGTCTTGTATTTGTTACTCCCTTAAATCTGTGTTGTCTTGTGTTTGTTACTCCCTTAAATCTTTGTTGTCTTGTGTTTGTTACGCCTTAAATCTGTGTTGTCTTGTGTTTGTTACTCCCTTAAATCTGTGTTGTCTTGTGTTTGTTACTCCCTTAAATCTGTGTTGTCTTGTATTTGTTACTCCCTTAAATCTATGTTGTCTTGTGTTTGTTACTCCCTTAAATCTGTGTTGTCTTGTGTTTGTTACTCCCTTAAATCTGTATTGTCTTGTGTTTGTTACTCCCTTAAATTTTTGTTGTCTTGTATTTGTTACTCCCTTATATCTTTGTTGTCTTGCGTTTGTTACTCCCTAAAGTCTTTGTTGTCTTGTGTTTGTTACTCCTTTAAATCTTTGTTGTCTTGTGTTTGTTACTCCCTTAAATCTTTGTTGTCTTGTGTTTATTAATAGCTCATTTCTGTGCTGTCTTGCATTTTTTACTTTCTCCATTCTGTTTTGTCTTGTTTTTGTTATTGACTCCAATCTGTGCTGTGTTGTGTTTGTTAGTGGCTCCAAACTGAAGTGTTTTGTGCTTGTTACTAGTTTGAATATGTGCTGTTTTGTGTTTGTTACTGCCTCCAATATGTGCTGTATTGTTGTGTTTGTTACTGCCTCCAATCTATGCTGTCTTGTGTTTGTTCCTGGCTCCAATCTGTGCTGTCTTGTGTTTTCTATTGGCTCCAGTCTGTTCTGTCTTGTCTTTGGTACTAACTCCAATCTGTTCTGTCTTGTGTTTGTTACTGGCTCCAATCTGTTCTGTCTTGTGTTTTCTACCGGCTCCAATCTGTGCTGTCTTGTGTTTGTTACTGGCTACAGTCTCTGCTGTCTTGTGTTTGTTACTGGCTCTAATCTGTTCTGTCTTGTGTTTTCTACTGGCTCCAATCTGTGCTGTCTTGTGTTTTCTATTGGCTCCAATCTGTTCTGTCTTGTCTTTGTTACTGGCTCCAATCTGTTCTGTCTTGTGTTTGTTAGTGCCTCCAATCTATGTTGTCTTGTGTTTGTTACTCCCACCAATCTGTACTGTCTTGTGTTTGTTATCTCACTCCAATCTGTGCTGCGTTAAAAGTGATGTTTCACAATTTAAGAGTTATTTCAGTGTGTTATGTGGGGATAATCATAATTTGAGAATGATTTAAGTCATAATTTGACAATGATTTAAGTCGTAATTTGAGAATGATTTCTTATGTTCTCCTTCTCCAAAGTATATATGCAGTCTAAACTCCGTGTACCAGCAACATCCTCCTCTTTATCTACATAATCCAAACTCCATGTACTAGCAACCTCCTCCTCTTTATCTACATAATCCAAACTCTGTGTACCAGCAACCTCGTCCTCTTTATCTACATAACTTAGACTCGATGTGCATGCAGAAAATGTTCTTCACTGTCCAGATTTCCATTTCTTTTGGCTTTTTTTTTTTCATCATGTGCATAGTCATGAGATCAAGTCTGTCTAAAACTGTCTCAAGTGTCAGTAAGATAGTCTATCATATCGTTAACATTGTCTCCAGTGTCACTGATATTTTCCATCATATCACTAATATTATCTCCAGTGTCACTAAGATTATCTGTCGTGTCATTAAGATTGTCTCCAGTGTCACTAAGACTATCTGTCGTGTCATTAAGATTGTCCCGAGTCTTGCCATGATTTCACGTGTCCATTGATTTAACTGACACTAAAGTTCAGTACAAAGACCCGTCAGATTTCCAGGTCGGTTGTCGCTTGCTGTTCATGGACTCATTTCATTCATTTAAATTTCGAAAAGTTTATTTCACGAAACGCGAAAAAAACTATTTTCACGAGACGTAAAAGGTTATGTCAAGTTTATTTTACTTGACATAAAAGTTTTTGTTTCACATAATATAAAATATGTTTCATGTGATGTCAACAAAAATTTTCACGTCACAGAAATTTTTCTTTCAAGAGAAGTAAAAGTTTATTTCATATCACAGAAATTTGTCTTTCCAGAGATGTAAAAGTTTATTTCATATCACAGAAATTTTCTTTCCAAGAAATGTAAATGTTTATTTCGTGTGAATGAAAAGAAATGCTGTGAGGAAGAATGTGGAAAATAGAGACAAAGTTTCCATCGTTATATAATTCATATTTCACAATAAATTCTCTACGTGACAAGACTGCCCGTGATCTTTGTGCCAGCGGCTTTCATCCCCCGCCCCCCCCCCCCCATATGAAACATTTACATCAGTTTATCTTCCCATGGACGTTGTCCTCAAATAATATTTCTCACAATCTCACTCACTCTTACACAACCACTACAACAATTTAAAAAAAGCATAAGGACATGGACACTTTGAAATAAACTTTATCAAAAGCGAGCACTAAAAAGCAATGAGCCATACAATGGATACATACTGGCAGTAACGTCTTGGGATGGAAGAAACAGATTGTTTTGGCAAAAAGGAAGGAATAATGCAATATATGAATAGAAGAAGCTTAACATACGAAGAAGAAAAACAAAGAGATTACAAGCTACATTTATATAAGAATGGATGAAATAGTAGTCGAATGATGAGAAAGAAAACGAAAATACTATACTTTCTAGAACTCCGAATGATGAGAAAGAAAACGAAAACACTATACTTTCTAGAACTCCGAATGATGAGAAAGACGATGAAAATAATACACTTTCTAGAACTCCGAATGATGAGAAAGACGACGAAAATACTATACTTTCTAGAACTCCGAATGATGAGAAAGAAAAAGAAAACACTACACTTTCTAGAACTTCGAATGATGAGAAAGAAAACGAAAACACTATACTTTCTAGAACTCCGAATGATGAGAAAGAAAACGATTTAAGTCATAATTTGACAATGATTTAAGTCGTAATTTGAGAATGATTTCTTATGTTCTCCTTCTCCAAAGTATATATGCAGTCTAAACTCCGTGTACCAGCAACATCCTCCTCTTTATCTACATAATCCAAACTCCATGTACTAGCAACCTCCTCCTCTTTATCTACATAATCCAAACTCTGTGTACCAGCAACCTCGTCCTCTTTATCTACATAACTTAGACTCGATGTGCATGCAGAAAATGTTCTTCACTGTCCAGATTTCCATTTCTTTTGGCTTTTTTTTTTTCATCATGTGCATAGTCATGAGATCAAGTCTGTCTAAAACTGTCTCAAGTGTCAGTAAGATAGTCTATCATATCGTTAACATTGTCTCCAGTGTCACTGATATTTTCCATCATATCACTAATATTATCTCCAGTGTCACTAAGATTATCTGTCGTGTCATTAAGATTGTCTCCAGTGTCACTAAGACTATCTGTCGTGTCATTAAGATTGTCCCGAGTCTTGCCATGATTTCACGTGTCCATTGATTTAACTGACACTAAAGTTCAGTACAAAGACCCGTCAGATTTCCAGGTCGGTTGTCGCTTGCTGTTCATGGACTCATTTCATTCATTTAAATTTCGAAAAGTTTATTTCACGAAACGCGAAAAAAACTATTTTCACGAGACGTAAAAGGTTATGTCAAGTTTATTTTACTTGACATAAAAGTTTTTGTTTCACATAATATAAAATATGTTTCATGTGATGTCAACAAAAATTTTCACGTCACAGAAATTTTTCTTTCAAGAGAAGTAAAAGTTTATTTCATATCACAGAAATTTGTCTTTCCAGAGATGTAAAAGTTTATTTCATATCACAGAAATTTTCTTTCCAAGAAATGTAAATGTTTATTTCGTGTGAATGAAAAGAAATGCTGTGAGGAAGAATGTGGAAAATAGAGACAAAGTTTCCATCGTTATATAATTCATATTTCACAATAAATTCTCTACGTGACAAGACTGCCCGTGATCTTTGTGCCAGCGGCTTTCATCCCCCGCCCCCCCCCCCCCATATGAAACATTTACATCAGTTTATCTTCCCATGGACGTTGTCCTCAAATAATATTTCTCACAATCTCACTCACTCTTACACAACCACTACAACAATTTAAAAAAAGCATAAGGACATGGACACTTTGAAATAAACTTTATCAAAAGCGAGCACTAAAAAGCAATGAGCCATACAATGGATACATACTGGCAGTAACGTCTTGGGATGGAAGAAACAGATTGTTTTGGCAAAAAGGAAGGAATAATGCAATATATGAATAGAAGAAGCTTAACATACGAAGAAGAAAAACAAAGAGATTACAAGCTACATTTATATAAGAATGGATGAAATAGTAGTCGAATGATGAGAAAGAAAACGAAAATACTATACTTTCTAGAACTCCGAATGATGAGAAAGAAAACGAAAACACTATACTTTCTAGAACTCCGAATGATGAGAAAGACGATGAAAATAATACACTTTCTAGAACTCCGAATGATGAGAAAGACGACGAAAATACTATACTTTCTAGAACTCCGAATGATGAGAAAGAAAAAGAAAACACTACACTTTCTAGAACTTCGAATGATGAGAAAGAAAACGAAAACACTATACTTTCTAGAACTCCGAATGATGAGAAAGAAAACGAAAACACTATACTTTCTAGAACTCCGAATGATGAGAAAGACGATGAAAATACTAAACTTTTTGGAACGGCGAAATGTGTTTTTTTGGCTGAGAAAAAACTATCTTGAGGAAATAAACCTTGATGGTAAAGACATCTAAATTATAACAAGTAAATCTTGATAGTAAAGATATCCAAATTATAACAAGTAAATCTTGATAGTAAAGACATTCAAATTATACCAAGTAAATCTTGATAGTAAAGACATCCAAATTATAACAAGTAAATCTTAAATGTAAAGACATACAAATTATAACAAGTAAATCTTGATGGTAAAGACATCCAAATTATAACAAATAAATCTTGATAGTACAGACATCCAAATTATAACAAATAAATCTTGATGGTAAAGACATCCAAATTATACCAAGTAAATCTTGATAGTAAAGACATCCAAGTTATAACAAGTAAATTTTGATGGTAAAGACATACAAATTATAACAGGTAAATCTTGATGGTAAAGACATCCAAATTATAACAAATAAATCTTGACGGTAAAGACATCCAAATTATAACACGTAAATCTTGATGGTAAAGACATACAAATTATAATAAGTAAATTTTGGTGGTAAAGACATCCAAATTATAACAAGTAAATCTTGATAGTAAAGACATAAAAATTATAATAAGTAAATCTTGGTGGTAAAGACATCCAAATTACAAGTAAATTTTGATAGTAAAGACATCCAAGTTATAACAAGTAAATTTTGATGGTAAAGACATCCAAATTATAACAGCTAAATCTTGATGGTAAAGACATCCAAATTAAAACAAATAAATCTTGACGGTAAAGACATCCAAATTATAACAAGTAAATCTTGATGGTAAAGACATACAAATTATAATAAGTAAATCTTGGTGGTAAAGACATAAAAATTATAATAAGTAAATCTTGGTGGTAAAGACATCCAAATTACAACAAGTAAATCTTGATAGTAAAGACATCCAAATTATAACAAGTAAATCTTGATAGTAAAGACATCCAAATTATAACAAATAAATCTTGATAGTAAAGAGATCCAAATTATAACAAGTAAATCTTGATAGTAAAGGCATTCAAATTATAACAAGTAAATCTTGATGGTAAAGACATCCAAATTATAACAAGTAAATCTTGATTGTAAAGGCATCCAAATTATAACAAATAAATCTTGATGGCAAAGACATCCAAATACATCCAAATTATAACAAGTAAATCTTGATAGTAAAGACATTCAAATTATAATAAGTAAATCTTGATAGTAAAGACATCCAAATTATAACACGTAAATCTTGATAGGAAAGACATCCAAATTATAACAAGTAAATCTTAAATGTAAACACATGCAAATTATAACAAGTAAATCTTGATGATAAAGACATCCAAATTATAACAAATAAATCTTGATAGTAGAGACATCCAAATACATCCAAATTATAACAAGTAAATCTTGATAGTAAAGACATCCAAAGTATAACAAGTAAATCTTGATAGTAAAGACATCCAAATTATAACAAGTAAATTTTGATGGTAAAGACATCAAAATTATAACAAGTAAATCTTGATGGTAAAGACATCCAAATTGTGAGAAATAAATCTTGATGGTAAAGACATCCAAATTATAACAAATAAATCTTGATGGTAAAGACATACAAATTATAACAAGTAAATCTTGATGGTAAAGACATTCAAATTTTAACAAATAAAATCTTGATAGTAAAGACATCCAAATTATAGCAAGTAAATCTTGATAGTAAAGACATCCAAATCATAACAAGTAAATCTTGATGGTAAAGACATCCAAATTATAACAAATCTCTCCTGGGAGCAGGAAGCATGAGTAAGATACGGCACAGTGAGATCAGCAGATCAGCAGATGTAGCCATAAAGAGGAGAGTGAGACAAGGATGTGTTCTATCTCCATGTCTACTCAACCTGCACACAGAGAACATCTCCATGTCTACTCAACCTGCACACAGAGAACATCTTCATGTCTACTCAACCTGCACACAGAGAACATCTTCATGTCTACTCAACCTGCACACAGAGAACATCTTCATGTCTACTCAACCTGCACACAGAGAACATCTTCATGTCTGCTCAACCTGCACACAGAGAACATCTTCATGTCTACTCAACCTGCACACAGAGAACATCTTCAGACACTCAGATGACCTACCAGGACTGAACATGTAGGGGAGGAGGGGGGAGAGATGTCAGCAATTTAAGATATGCAGATGATACAGTCCTTCTAGCAGAGAATCCACAGAACATACAGAAATGAACGGATATGATACACAACACAAACCAAGAATGAGGACTTGAGATCAATATCAAGAAGAATAAAGTAATGGCGTTCTGCAGGAAAGACTAGAAGCCACAGATGGATATAACCATAAACAAAGAGAGCTTGGAACAAGTGACAAACTACAGCTACCCAGGTCACACATTAACTGAAGATATAACCATAAACAAAGAGAGCTTGGAACAAGTGACAAACTACAGCTACCCAGGTCACACATTAACTGAAGATATAACCATAAACAAAGAGAGCTTGGAACAAGTGACAAACTACAGCTACCCAGGTCACACATTAATTGAAGATATAACCATAAACAAAGAGAGCTTGGAACAAGTGACAAACTACAGCTACCCAGGTCACACATTAATTGAAGATGTGAGATGTGAGATAAAGAAAATAATAGGAATGTCAAAAAATACAATCAACACAATGAAGACATTGCTGTTATCTAGAAATCTGCCCATACAAACAAAACTAAGATTTGTAAAATGTTATACCTACTCTGTTTTACAGTACGGAACAGAAACCTAGACTCAAGCAAGAAAGATGGAGAGAAAGAGTAATGCAGCAAAAATGTGGTTCTACAGAAAACTAGGTCATATAACATGGAGAATGAAAAGAACAAATGCACAAGTTTTAGAACAGCTCCAAGTGCAATGCGAACTTCTCAAAGAAAACAAAAAATACTTCGGCCAGATCAAAAGACATAACATTATACTGAAGACCACGCTAGAATGAAAGGTGGAAGGAAAAAGAGCAAGAGGAAGACAGAGATGTAGAAGGGAAGATAACTCCAAGAACTGGCAGGACACAGCCTGGCTGAGTGTACCATCAAGTCCAGGGAGCCAGTGAGCCAGGGAGCCAGGGAGCCAGGGAGCCAGTGAGCCAGGGAGCCAGTGAGCCAGGGAGCTGGAGACTCATTAATGCCAGCCTTCCTTCTGGTAAAGGCACTTGATGATGATGATGATGATGATGAGAACAGGGCATTGCATGCCAGGACACCATCTATACTGCAAGCTGAAAATTGTATGTGCAGGCTTAGAGGTCTGCGTAGAGTTTATACAGACATCACAACGTGCTCCCATACAGACAGCACAACGTGCTCCCATACAGACACGACAACATGCTCCCATACAGACATCACAACATGCTCCCATACAGACATCACAACATACTCTCATACAGACATCAAAACGTGTTCCCATACAGACAACACAACATGCTCCCATACAGACATCACAACATGCTCCCATACAGACATCACAACATGCTCCCATACAGACATCACAACATGCTCCCATACAGACATCACAACATGCTCCCATACAGACATCACAACCTGCTCCCATACAGACATCACAACATGCTCCCATACAGACATCACAACATGCTCCCATACAGATATCACAACATGCTCCCATACAGACATCACAACATGCTCCCATACAGACATCACAACATGCTCCCATACAGACATCACAACATGCTCCCATACAGACATCACAACATGCTCCCATACAGACATCACAACATGCTCCCATACAGACATCACAACATACTCTCATACAGACATCACAACCTGCTCCCATACAGACATCACAACATGCTCCCATACAGACATCACAACATGCTCCCATACAGACATCACAACATGCTCCCATACAGACATCACAACATGCTCCCATACAGACATCACAACATGCTCCCATACAGACATCACAACATGCTCCCATACAGACATCACAACCTGCTCCCATACAGACATCACAACATGCTCCCATACAGACATCACAACATGCTCCCATACAGACATCACAACCTGCTCCCATACAGACATCACAACCTGCTCCCATACAGACATCACAACATGCTCCCATACAGACATCACAACATGCTCCCATACAGACATCACAACCTGCTCCCATACAGACATCACAACATGCTCCCATACAGACATCACAACATGCAGCTGATAGAACGTCCTGGCCAGATCCCCAGTTCCCACCAGAAGACAAGTTGTATGGTCACGCTGAAAACCAGAGGTCAACTGACACATTTCTTACACACACTACCTGACACATTTCTTACACACACTACCTGACACATTTCTTACACACATTACCTGACACATTTCTTACACACATTACCTGACACATTTCTTACACACACTACCTGACATATTTCTTACACACATTACCTGACATATTTCTTACACACATTACCTGACACATTTCTTACACACATTACCTGACATATTTCTTACACACACTACCTGACATATTTCTTACACACACTAACTGCCACATTTCTTACACACATTACCTGACATATTTCTTACACACACTACCTGACATATTTCTTACACACACTAACTGCCACATTTCTTACACACATTACCTGACATATTTCTTACACACATTACCTGACACATTTCTTACACACACTACCTGACATATTTCTTACACACACTACCTGACATATTTCTTACACACACTAACTGCCACATTTCTTACACACACTACCTGACACATTTCTTACACACACACACACACTACCTGACACATTTCTTACACACATTACCTGACACATTTCTTACACACATTACCTGACACATTTCTTACACACATTACCTGACACATTTCTTACACACACACACTAACTGACACATTTCTTACACACACTACCTGACACATTTCTTACACACACTACCTGACACATTTCTTACACACACTACCTGACACATTTCTTACACACACTAACTGACACATTTCTTACACACACTACCTGACACATTTCTTACACACACTAACTGACACATTTCTTACACACACTACCTGACACATTTCTTACACACACTACCTGACACATAACTTACACACACTACCTGACACATTTCTTACACACACTACCTGACACATTTCTTACACACATTACCTGACACATTTCTTACACACACTGAGTGACAGATTTCTTACACACACTGACTGACACATTTCTTACACACACTACCTGACACATTTCTTACACACACTAACTGACACATTTCTTACACACACTAAATGACACATTTCTTACATACACTACCTGACACATTTCTTACACACACTAACTGACACATTTCTTACACACACTAAATGACACATTTCTTACACACACTACCTGACACATTTCTTACACACACTACCTGACACATTTCTTACACACACTAACTGACACATTTCTTACATACACTACCTGACACATTTCTTACACACACTACCTGACACATTTCTTACACACACTAAATGACACATTTCTTACACACACTACCTGACACATTTCTTACACACACTGAGTGACACTTTTCTTACACACACTAACTGACACATTTCTCACACACACTAAATGACACATTTCTTACACACACTGACTGACATTTATGTTAGAGTCGACTAGGGGAAGAAAAATATCAGAAAAGTCGTAATCAAATTCTTTTTATTTTTATAAAAGTCTGTCATTTTCATGCTGACATATCTGTCAGTGAGGACATATCTTTCAGTGTGGACATATTTGTCAGTGAGGACATATCTGTCAGTGAGGACATATCTGTCAGTGAGGACATATCAGTCAGTGGGGACATATCTGTCAGTGTGGACATATCTGCCAGTGTGGATATATCTTTCAGTGTGGACATATCTGTCTGTGAGGACATATCTGTCAGTGTGGACAAATCTGTCAGTGTGGAAAGGTCTGTTTGAGCAGCTGTTTTCTTTCATATGTCATTCTAGATGGATATGTCTATATGTATGGATATGTCATCACGTGTCTTGTTATTTCATACTATTTTGATCTAGTTGGTAAAAGCCTTTGAATGTAAATGCTACAGACGAGTTCTTCAAATATCATGGACACAAAAAAGAACAAATATATCTATAGTATACGAACTTAATATTGAAGAAGGCTGGCTAGTAAAGAGGATTAAACAGAGAAAACTTAAATATTTTGGACACATTAAACACCATGATAATCTAGAGAAGACCATCTTGGAAGGGTACATAATGGGAAAAAGAAAGAGAGGAAAACCAAGGCAAAGATGGCTGCAAGACATTGTTGAGGATCTGCAAATGTATGCATTAGCAGCAGGCCATCTTGCTCACAACCGAGAGGTCTACAGGATTGTTGTTAGGGAGGCAAAGTTCCACAAGGGACATGCAAATGAATGATGATGGTAAAAGCTGAGATTTTACTTGTAGTGGTCTCGTCCATGAAATTGTTGTCTGTGTCACAATGGAAGCTGTAGATTGTTAACAAGTCAGCCCCGTGCAGGCCATCAAACTTGCAGGCTTTGTAACAACTCAGTGAAATTCTCGTAACTGTTAGGTCTTTGATGGTTTAAATAGTGAAGTTATTGTTTTGCTTTGTAACAACTTAGTGAAGTTCTCGTGACTGGTATGTCTTTGATGGTTTAAATAGTGAAATTATTGTGCTGGTTTAAGAAGCATAGAGAACAAAAATCAAGACGCACTTTCCTACCACCACTTTTTTTTTCCCTACAATTTATTTTGAGACATGGAACAAGGTAACTTGACACTGAAACTTGTCCAGAGTTTGATCACATCCTCACCCCCGGCTCGCCGCTGGGAGTTTAGAGCGTTGGCTGTCAGGGTTTTTGTTACATAGAAATACTGCTTGCTGTGTCACGTAGACAAACATCTTTGTTTGGTGTGAGGGCCTGCCGTCTTTATCTTGGCGAGAACATTAAAAAAAAACAAACTACAGATATCTTGTATGACCACCTTAAATATCATTACAGTACAGAAGTATCTTCACGATACACAAATACCATTACAGTACAGAAAGTACAGAAATATCATTACAGTACACAAACATCTCTCTCTCTCTCTTTCTCTGAAATTAAGTTCCCAAGGCACATGGGGCTTCCGCATGGTTTTCCACAAATGCCTGTCCTTCGCCTTTTTTTCCGCTCTTGCCCAGGTGAGCCCTCTATTGTTAATCATCCTCTCTGTTGTTCTTCTCCATGTCTCTTTTGGTCTACCCTTACCTCTGTTCCCCTGTGGTGTCCATCTTAGTGCTATTTTTGGTAGTGAGTTGTCAGTCATTCGGAGCACATGTCCCAACCATCGACCAGCGTCTTTCCTAAAAAATTGTTGTCAGTGGCTTCATCTGCATTTCTGCCAACAAGATGTTATTTCTTATGGTGTTTGGCCAAAATATTTTTTCTAATTTTTCGTAAACATTTAGTCTTGGAAGAATTCAGCTTTTTTAAAAATAGTTTTGATGATTTTCCAACAGTCACATCCTTAGAGTAGTACATTTAAAAATTAATGTCCTGATTTTCATATTCATGCTAGGTTTTTTTTTTAATTTCCGGATTGTCTGCTGCATTGCAAAAGCCTTATTTGCTCTAGTAAGTCTGCTGTTGATTTCCTCTGTGCTGGTTTGCTCTAGTAAGTCTGCTGTTGATTTCCTCTGTGCTGGTTTGCTCTAGTAAGTCTGCTGTTGATTTCCTCTGTGCTGGTTTGCTCTAGTAAGTCTGCTGTTGATTTCCTCTGTGCTGGTTTGCTCTAGTAAGTCTGTTGTTGATTTCCTCTGTGCTGGTTTGCTCTAGTAAGTCTGCTGTTGATTTCCTCTGTGCTGTCTCCATTTTCTACTACTCTATTACTAAGATATACAAATTCATTGACCTCCATCGAGAACTTGCTATCTATATTTATGTTGTTCACATTTTGCTTCATTAAGCAAAAACTAACAATGCAAAAATATATTCCCTTTTTAAATCTGGTTCGGAGAAAAATCCCTCAAGACCCATTTCCATTCTATCGACTTTGTCAAAACCACTAGAAAAACAGAAAGAAACATTACAACACATGCAAGAAAATGATGATTGTTGACTGTCAGTCAGGTTTTAGGCCGAAACATTCCTGCCAAACAGCTATCACAAAAATGACAGGATGTTATTTCATCTTTTCTTTACAACAGACAACAAGTAGTTTGCCTCAAAAACTCAAGTCAAATTCATCTGTGGTTGATAATGGCGATCCACATGGATCTATTCTTGGTCCTCTCCTGTTTACCATCTACATCAATGATATTCCACTTCATCTAAAAAAATCATCTTGTGACCTTTTTGTTGATGACTGCACAGTGTACACTAGTGACAATGAATGTATTAATCTTAAGTCAACTTTTCAAATTGAAATAAACAGTCTAATTAACTGGTGCAATAACAACAGAATACTAATAAACACCAGCAAAACAAAATCCACTCTCATTACAACAAGACAGAAATTAACAAAATTCACCAACAACAACACTACAGCTCCATGCTGGAACTTCACAGATAGAGAATGTTAGTGAACATAAAACTCTAGGTCTCATGATTGACCACCACCTCAGCTGGAATCATCATGTAGACAATCAAACCAAACTCATTGCACAAAAAGTTTACTAATTTACTCAAATTAAACATTTTCTTGACATAGACACCAGAAAAATATGCTACATATCACAGATACAAACAGACCTTGACTACTGTTCAACAGTTTGGGAAGGTTGTTCCATGTCAAACGTGAAAAGACTTTACTCACTTCAAAAACGAGAAGTAAAGCTTATAGATGACAAACGTACAGCACGTAATGCAAATAAGGACAAACATCTTGATATTCTACCCCTCAAGAGGGGATTTCTTTTCAATAAGGCCAAGTTAATTCACAAAATTATATTACACAATGCTCCACCCTATCTGTGGTCGTTGTTCAAATCCAAGCCAAAACACAGTCGCTTAAGCAATTGTATTCTCCCCAAACCAAGGCTGGACATGTTTAAAAAAAGCTTCTCTTATTCAGCTGCCCACCTTTGGAATGCCCTACCAATTCATGTAAAACTTATAAGTAATATTCGTTATTATAACTTTAAACGTTGTCAACATCTGTTTGATATTGACTATATGCCTTCCTAAGCATAGTCTAAATTAGTTTAAATAATGGCTTGATTGTTGTAATTTAAAATATTTTTTATACTGCTTTTCTATAAATTTGTTAGTTTTGAATGCATGTAAGATTGCAAGTTTATTTCAAGTTGTTGCATAAATCAGAGTCTAGAGTGTATGGACATGAGATAAGTGTATTATTTATTTATGTAATCATTTAATTGTGTCTTCATGATTATTATTCTCATTAACAAATGCTGAATGACTGTGACTGAGTGAAAGCTGTATGATGAAGGGGAGAATGTTAGACGGGCCTGCGTGCCCAATTCTTAACCCTTTTGAAAATAAAGCATGTTCGTTGGTTCGTTCATTAACATTGTCTTTCCTACATTGATCTTTAATCCTATAATGCTAGCATTCTGAGTTAGCTATATAAACATCACTTCCAATTAAATATCATTACAGTACAAAAATATCACTATAGTTCACAAAACTGTTTTTGTAAACATATAAGGAAAATACATGTATGAACACATATTGTCATGAAAAATGCTTGTGGGAACATATCAAGGCCAAGGATATACATCTGTGAGGAACATATCAAGACCATGACATACATCTGTGAGGAACATATCAAGGTCAAGGACATACATCTGTGAGGCACATATCAAAGCCAAAGACATACATCTATGAGGAACATATCAAGGTCAAGGACATACATCTATGAGGAACATATCAAGGCCAAAGACGTACATCTGTGAGGAACATATCAAGGCCAAAGGCATGCATTAGTGAGGAACATATCAAGGCCAAAGACATACATCTGTGAGGAACATATCAAGGCCAAAGACATACATCTGTGAGGAACATATCAAGGCCAAAGACATAAATCTGTGAGGAACATATCAAGGCCAAAGACATAAATCTGTGAGGAACATATCAAGATCAAAGACATACATCTGTGAGGAACATATCAAGGCCAAAGACATAAATCTGTGAGGAACATATCAAGGCCAAAGACATACATCTGTGAGGAACATATCAAAGCCAAAGACATACATCTGTGAGGAACATATCAAGACCATGACATACATCTGTGAGGAACATATCAAGACCAAAGACATACATCTGTGAGGAACATATCAAGACCATGACATACATCTGTGAGGAACATATCAAGGTCAAGGACATACATCTGTGAGGCACATATCAAAGCCAAAGACATACATCTGTGAGGAACATATCAAGGTCAAGGACATACATCTATGAGGAACATATCAAGGCCAAAGACGTACATCTGTGAGGAACATATCAAGGCCAAAGGCATGCATTAGTGAGGAACATATCAAGGCCAAAGACATACATCTGTGAGGAACATATCAAGGCCAAAGACATACATCTGTGAGGAACATATCAAGGCCAAAGACATAAATCTGTGAGGAACATATCAAGATCAAAGACATACATCTGTGAGGAACATATCAAGGCCAAAGACATACATCTGTGAGGAACATATCAAGGCCAAAGACATAAATCTGTGAGGAACATATCAAGGCCAAAGACATACATCTGTGAGGAACATATCAAAGCCAAAGACATACATCTGTGAGGAACATATCAAGACCATGACATACATCTGTGAGGAACATATCAAGACCAAAGACATACATCTGTGAGGAACATATCAAGACCATGACATACATCTGTGAGGAACATATCAAGGTCAAGGACATACATCTGTGAGGAACATATCAAGGTCAAGGACATACATCTGTGAGGAACATATCAAGGCCAAAGACATACATCTGTGAGGAACATATCAAGACCATGACATACATCTGTGAGGAACATATCAATGTCAAGGACATACATCTGTGAGGAACATATCAAAGCCAAAGACATACATCTGTGAGGAACATATCAAGGTCAAGGACATACATCTGTGAGGAACATATCAAGGTCAAGGACATACATCTGTGAGGAACATAAAGAGCTGGGGGAGGGGAGAGCAGGACAGGGATAAAATGTGCGAGTTAAAATATTTGACAAGATTATGACAGATATATCACCAGTTCTGCCCGAAACTTTCACACATCTTACACCAATACTACAGATTTTGACAAAATTTCAATTCTATACTACAGATTTTGACAAAATGTCAATGATATAATACATATTTCGACACAAATGGCAATGCTATATTACAAAACATTTTAAAACGTCAATGCTATATTACATATTTAAAAAAAAACTCTCAATGCTATGTATACATTTTAACAAAATGTCAATGCAATATTATATATTTCGACAAAAATGTAAATGCTATATTGCAGATTTTTACAAAATGTCAATGCTATACTACAATTTCTGAAGGTGATATTATGAGTTAACAAAGTCTGAAACGGATCGAAAGGCAAGTGTGTGAAATAACAAATGTTGGAAATAGTACACATGTTTGAAATACCACACGTGTTTGAAATAGCACAGATGTTTGAAATAGCACATGCGTATGAAACAGCACACGTGTACGAAATAGTACACGTGTATGAAATAGCACATGTGTATGAAATAGCACACGAGTATGAAATAGCACACGTTTATGAAATAGCACACGTGTATGAAATAGCACATGTGTATGAAATAGCACACGAGTATGAAATAGCACACGTTTATGAAATAGCACACGTGTATGAAATAGCACACGAGTATGAAATAGCACACGTTTATGAAATAGTAAACGTGTATGAAATAGCACATGTGTATGAAATAGCACACGAGTATGAAATAGCACACGTTTATGAAATAGCACACGTGTTTGAAATGGCACACATATTTGAAATAGCACACGCGTTTGACAGTTCTTATAATTGTATCTTATTTGACCCGTATTATTAGTATGACAGATCATGTGACATATGTCTAGGCAACATTCAACTGGCAACTTTTGAATAAACTCTCAAATAAACTTTTGCTGTAGGAAGACTGCTTACATGTTCAACTTGTATTCGAAAATAATAGTCGATTTCGTCAAAAGAAAAATAAGTGTATTGAATTATGCACTAAAAAGTAGCAACAGAAAGTAAGTTCAAAATGAGTTTTAATTTAACAAAAAATACATTTGATTTAAATTATTTTATTAAAGGCACTTAAAAGGTAAACAGAAACATTTGTAAAAATAATAATATCGGTAAACAAAACACAACATTTAATATGTAAACAGATCTTATCATATATCTTATATCTTATATCCTTCTCGTGCCGTTAAACGTCACATAGGACTCGCAAGGTAGTTCGCAAATTTTTCCTGTCTTCGGCGAGTCTTTCAGCCTCATCAAGGGATTTTCTGCCTGTTAATTTGGCCTCACTTAACAATGTCTATACTATTTCAAGATTTTCAAGCAGTCTGCCTCTTTTTCTTTGGCCTGTTGTGTTCCATTTTATATATTGTTTTGGGATTCTCTGACTGTTTCTTCTTATCACGTGACAAACATACGTCCATCTCCTTTTCCTGATCACCCATGAGACTGGATGTTGTTCAGTCATCTGTCTTATCTCTGCATTGTTCTTGTATTTGTTCCACTTGATGCTGAGTATTTTCCTTAGGCATTTGTTCTCAAAAGAGTCTAATTTCTTGTCTATTTCTTTAGTTGTTTTCCAGCTTTAATGTGCATAAATGAGGGTGGATATTACATTTGAATTGAATAATCTTATAAGTTTTGAATGCCATATATTCTCAAGGATTCAGATCGATGCTGCTTTTTCAATTTTAATTCTAACTTCCTTTCTAGTGTCACCATCCTTGTCTATGTAGCTGCCAACGCATGCAAATTGATTGACTTCTTCAATATCTATCCCTTCTATGTGAATTTTTCCATTTTGATTAATGGGAATTTTCATTATTTTTGTTTTGTCCTTGTTAATTTCAAGTCCTCTGTAAACATAACAGTACATTTAATATGTAAACAAAACACTACATTTAATATGTAAACAAAACATTACATTTAATATGTACACAAAACACTACATTTAATATGTAAACAAAACACTACATTTAATATGTAAACAAAACACTACATTTAATATGTAAACAAAACACTACATTTAATATGTACAGAAAACACTACATTTAATATGTAAGCAAATACTACATTTAATATGGAAACAAAACACTACATTTAATATGTAAACAAAACACTACATTTAATATGTAAACAAAACACTACATTTAATATGTAAACAAAACACTACATTTAATATGTAAACAAAGCACTACATTTAATATGTAAACAAAACACTACATTTAATATGTAAACAAAACACTATATTTAATATGTAAACAAAACACTACACTTTATATGTAAACAAAACACTACATTTAATATGCAATCGTGAAAGCAAGCAAATTATTGAAATTTATTTTAAGACTAAATGAAATCTATTGAAAATATGATACAAAAGAAGCAATACATCATCATCATCATCATCATTATCATTATCTATAGCAGCAGGAATATCATCATCATTATTATATGTAGCAGCAGGAATATCATCATCATCATCAATATCTGTAGCAGCAGGATCATCAGTATCGTCTTTAGCAGCAGGAGTAGCGTCATCGTCATCATTATTATATTTAGCAGCAGGAATATCATCATCATCATCATTATCTGTAGCAGCAGAAATATCATCATCAACATTATCTGTTCATTCATTCACTCATTTGCATGTCCCTTGTGGAACTTTGCCTCCCTAACAGCACTCCTGTAGGTCTCTCGGTTGTGAGCAAGATGCCCTGCTGCTGATGCATCCATTTGCAGATTATAAACGATGTCTTGCAGCCATCTTTGCCTTGGTCTTCCTCTCTTTCTTTTTCCCATTATGTATCATTCCAAGACTGTCTTCTCTAGATTATCATGACGTTTAATGTGTCCAAAATATTTAAGTTTTCTCTGTTTAATCCTCTTTACTAGCCAGCCTTCTTCAATATTAAGTTCTTGTAGTATGGATATATTTGTTCTTTTTTGTGTCCATGATATTTGAAAAACTCTTCTCTAGCATTTACATTCAAAGGAATTTATGTGTTTCTCAGCTGTTTTGTTAAGTTTCCAGGTCTCACAGGCATATGTACAGACAGAACTACATTATATGTAGTAGCAGGAATAATCATCATCATCATCATCATTACATGGAAGGTAGCCAACCTGCCTACAGCTCGCTCACATGTAAGCCCGGGGCAATGTCAGAAGTGAACCACAAACGTCAGGTAACAGCGTGACCTGGTTAGGAGCGGGTTTTGGGTATGAAGACAGAAGTAGACATAGACCAGTGAGGAAATTTCCAGAACCTGAACATTTGTTTAGTAGAAACATCTCTCATCAAAATCTTCACCATAAATATCGACTTTCGTCCTTGAACCTGTATCCTGTATTTAGCCGCTTGTCTTCATAATCATTGTTGTGGGTTGTCTTCATAATCATTGTTGTGGGTTGTCTTCATAATCATTGTTGTGGGTTGTCTTCATAATCATTGTTGTGGGTTGTCTTCATAATCAGTGTTGTGGGTTGTCTTCATAATCAGTGTTGTGGGTTGTCTTCATAATCATAGTTGTGGGTTGTCTTCATAATCATAGTTGTGGGTTGTCTTGATAATCATAGATGTGGGTTGTCTTCATAATCATAGATGTGGGTTGTCTTCATAATCATTGTTGTTGGTTGTCTTCATAATCATAGTTGTGGGTTGTCTTCATAATCATTGTTGTGGGTTGTCTTCATAATCATTGTTGTGGGTTGTCTTCATAATCATTGTTATGATTTCTTCATTGACAGTCTGGGAACTGATGCAAGCTTATTTAAGAGACTTACTTCATAGCAACGCCTGGTTCCTATCCCCATGGTAGAAGAACCTACTTCGCCATATTTGATCAATGAAAATATCAAAATACTGGGCTCTACAAAATCCTTTAAAATCAGTGGACAATATCTAATGTAGAAATAAAGATGAAATATAGTACTGAAACTTTATAAAAAGAAGATAGCCCAACCACGTGGCCTATCTTAACATCCAGTTAACAACGGAACACTATTTCTACACTAAAATAGCACGAAATACATAGCACAATCACCTTAAAATGTTCTCAGTGCACAAGATGAATTTAAAATATCGTACGTAACGTTTTCACTTCTTCTAGTGCAGACTAGACCCGACTGAATGGAATTAAATTTACTGCTGGAGTCTCATCAGTGATCACAGGTGCAGGTCGTGCCAAGCTGCGTCACGTCCCGGCGCCATCCGGCCCACTTCGCTCTTACACTTCAATGTAGACAAGACTTAAAGTTGCCACAGTCCCCAGGCTGTCACACCTCCATTTTTTTTTTATCTTAAAAACTGTTTAAAACAGAAGTAGGAACAGCTTTATGAGTTAACGAGCATACAGTTGTAATATTTACAACTTAATCATAGATAAACACACAGGGTAAGCATATAGGAAAAGAAGATAGAAAAATAAATTCACTTCAACGATATGTAGCAAACAAAAATGGAAAAAAACAAATAGAAAAAAGGAGCACTTAGTAGTGATTTACGTCTGGGAGTGCGAGTGCTGAAGTACTGTGAAAGTTTAAATGAAGACTTGTGTGATGGCAACCTGGCTAGACATATTCCCCGTAGGCAACGTTTCTCTTCAAACCATGTGACCCTGTGATCTTCATAGATGGGTCAGTGACACCAGGCCTAAAAAGTGAATGGGCCTGTATTGTCTACCATAATGGCGAGCAGATTGCCAGTAAATCAGGAACCTGTACAACCATCACTTCGAGATAGAGAATGGGGATGCAGGCAGCAACAGAAGCAGCTTCCTGGCTGCTGGAGCACGGTGACTCGCATGGGGTCAGTGTAACAGACTTTCAAAACATGTTAGGGAGAATTGAGAGACTTCTTTCGTAGGGAGTGGGTCCAGCTTCTAGAGGGCTCTTGGTTATCTTGTTTGACGTGGATCTAGTGCCCGGGTCTTGCCAGAGTCAGAGGCAGGGAGAGAGCAGACAAGCTGGCCAAGCGTGGCGTTAGTTCAGAGAACTCTAAGAACAGACAAGCTGTCCAAGCGTGGCGTTAGTTCAGAGAACTCTAACAACAGACAAGCTGTCCAAGCGTGGCGTTAGTTCAGAGAACTCTAAGAACAGACAAGCTGGCCAAGCACGGCTTTAGTTCAGAGAACTCTAAGAACAGACAAGCTGTCCAAGCGTGGCGTTAGTTCAGAGAACTCTAAGAACAGACAAGCTGGCCAAGCACGGCTTTAGTTCAGAGAACTCTAAGAACAGACAAGCTGGCCAAGCGTGGCGTTAGTTCAGATAACTCTAAGAACAGACAAGCTGGTTAACCATGGCTTTAGTTTAGAGAACTCTAAGAACAAACAAGCTGGCCAAGCATGGCTTTAGTTCAGAGAACTCTAAAAATAGACAAGCTGGCCAAGCATGGCGTTAGTTCTAGGAATCCTAAGAGCAGACAAGCTGGTCAAGCATGGCGTTAGTTCAGAGAACCCTGAGAACAGACAAGGAGGAGACTGCAAGAGCCATCTTCGATAGGCTGGGTATTGAGGACGGCATCGGGTGGAATAACGATAATTACATCAGGGGGATGATCGAATTAGGGGAGGAAAGGGAAGTGGACGTTTTTCCAAAGTTGTAGTTTAGCGCATGTTACCCACAACAAGTGTGTGACTGTCTCCATCAGCAGGCGAACACTTCAGTGTGTGACTGTCTCCATCAGCAGGCGAACACTTCAGTGTGTGACTGTCTCCATCAGCAGGCGAACACTTCAGTGTGTGGCTGTCTCCATCAGCAGGCGAACACTTCAGTGTGTGGCTGTCTCCATCAGCAGGCGAACACTTCAGTGTGTGGCTGTCTCCATCAGCAGGCGAACACTTCAGTGTGTGGCTGTCTCCATCAGCAGGCGAACACTTCAGTGTGTGGCTGTCTCCATCAGCAGGCGAACACTTCAGTGTGTGGCTGTCCCCATCAGCAGGCGAACACTTCAGTGTGTGGCTGTCTCCATCAGCAGGCGAACACTTCAGTGTGTGCTGGAACGGAAGGCCGATCAAGTATGGGAATGCCCGGAATGCGGGGATGCTAGTCTCTGATTACAGATTACAGATTACAGATTACAGACAGCTTTTCGGATCTTTTAAACATGTTTTCACATGTTTTGAAGAAAAGAAATTCACGTAATCACGCTTTATAAAGTTAAATATTTTTACTATAGTTTTGTTTTTCGATTAAAAAAAAAACTAACTAAATTTAACTTGACCTAAACTAACCTAATTTTGATTTCTGAAGTTCGGCAAGCTTTGGTTCAAGTTAGTGCACCCATTTCCTGAGTCTGGCTTTCACAAAATATAATCTAAAGAAAATAATAAATTCTGTCATTCCCAATTAAAAAATATCAAATGCATTGATATTTTACTAACAAATATTAACTTTTTGATAAAAATCATACTTCTGCACGGTGTTGACGATACACTCTTGGATCGAGAGGTGTACGACCTTGACCGAAGCGCCATCGTCCACGTGATTTGGCAGTTGGTTCCGGGGGAGGGGGGGTCAAAATTGAAACATTGGCTTGCATCAGATTAGATGCTATGGCCGGAGATGTCGTGTCTCCGTTGTGCTTATACTATTGTGCGTGTTTAGTATACTCTGCCCGAGTCCACCTCATGTGGTGAAGATTATGTAGTTGTGAATTAATCTGTGA
Organism: Achatina immaculata; assembly: GCA_009760885.1. Lineage (NCBI taxonomy): Eukaryota > Metazoa > Mollusca > Gastropoda > Stylommatophora > Achatinidae > Lissachatina > Lissachatina immaculata. The sequence goes on from CM019703.1 coordinate 40,761,597, forward strand.
TGTAGGGTTCTTGTATTTACGTATCGATATTGAAATTCTGTGTATGATTTCAGTGTGATTTATCGGTATCTTGGATGGGAACATGTATGATTTCAGTGTGATTTATCGGTATCTTGGATGGGAACATGTATGATTTCAGTGTGATTTATCGGTATATTGGATGGGAACATGTATGATTTCAGTGTGATTTATCGGTATATTGGATGGGAACATGTATGATTTCAGTGTGATTTATCGGTATATTGGATGGGAACATGTATGGTTTCAGTGTGATTTATCGGTATATTGGATGGGAACATGTATGGTTTCAGTGTGATTTATCGGTATATTGGATGGGAACATGTATGGTTTCAGTGTGATTTATCGGTATATTGGATGGGAACATGTATGGTTTCAGTGTGATTTATCGGTATCTTGGATGGGAACATGTATGATTTCAGTGTGATTTATCGGTATATTGGATGGGAACATGTATGGTTTCAGTGTGATTTATCGGTATCTTGGATGGGAACATGTATGATTTCAGTGTGATTTATCGGTATATTGGATGGGAACATGTATGGTTTCAGTGTGATTTATCGGTATCTTGGATGGGAACATGTATGATTTCAGTGTGATTTATCGGTATCTTGGATGGGAACATGTATGATTTGTTTATTAAGCTTTTCATGTAGACTGATGGTGTGCTGCAGAAGCACGGTTATACGGAGATGTGTCATGGCAGCCATAGCTGGGGGGATAAGCGCTACCGCACATTATATTCTTAGTGCAGGCTACGTGGAGGGCCAAGAGCGCCCGGGACCTCAGGTCCCTCAAGTTTCAATATTCAAACCTGAGAAATCATTATCATATGATCCTATGTTTAATTATCATATGATCCTATGCTTAATTATCATATGATCCTATGCTTAATTATCATATGATCCTATGCTTAATTATCATATGATCCTATGCTTAATTATTATATGATCCTATGCTTAATTATCATGTGATCCTATGCTTAATTATCATGTGATCCTATGCTTAATTATCGTGTGATCCTATGCTTAATTATCATATGATCCTATGCTTAACTATCCGGCATTGCGTTGGTATTGTTCATCAAATTCTTTTATGTTATTGATGACTGCTTGAAGTATTTTGCGTGCATTGACATTTGTTCATCATTTGTTTTTCTGTCATTGAAGGTTGTTGAAGTATTTTTCTGTATTGCATTAATATTGCTTATCAAACTGTTCGTTCATTATGACGGCGCCTATCTTGATGTTATGCTGATATCATTGTCAGTTGTATGCGCTGTTGTGGCGTATAGTGAGATTAAAATGCCGTGTCCTGTAATTCCAGACTTGGTGATTTGTACTGCATGTCAGTGTATTGTTGTATTGGTTAAACGTTAGGATTTATGCATATTTAGCATACAACATAACAAGGAGGGGAGAGCCTGGGTTGGCGGTCATGATGGGGGAGCTAAATTGGCCTCGAGTACGGAGTACACTGCCAAGGAATGTTGCTCTGTATATTCCTCCCACTAATTATAAATGTAAACTCGCAGCAACAAGGTTTACAACAGTATCAATGTTCAATGTGACAGGTCAAGCCGACCTGCTGCATGAACCGAGCAATGATGATCGGTTTCTGTCTGTTCCAGTCCACAAGATGAACGTGATAAGAAGTTGTCATACTACTTCTATAGCGGTTCTTGATAAACTCATCCTACAGAACATATTTTCACATCGTATGGAATATATATGTATATATATATGTATATATATATATATATATATATATATATATATACGAACATCGATGTCACTTTACATCAGTGTTTCCACAATTTTGGAAAATGTTTATTTGAAAGACGTTTGTGGTCCTTTTTCATACCTGGTCTGAAGGAGTGCATCAAAGTACACATCACATAATTCAGGTTCAAGGAGTGCATCAAAGTGCACATCACATAATTCAAGAATGCATCACAGTGAACGTCACATAATTCAATTTCTCAGAATTGCATCAAAGTACACGACATAATTCAAGTTCAAGGAGTGTATCAAGGTGCACATCACATAATTAAAGTTCATAAAGTGTATCAAAATGCACATCACATAATTCAAAGAGTGTTTCAAGGTGTACATCACATAATTCAAGAAAAGCGTCAACATGCACATCAAATAATTCGAGGAGTGTATCAAAATGCACATCAAATAATTCCAATTTAAGGAGCGCATCAAAGAGCACATTACATAATACAATGAGTGCATCAAAATGAACGCTACATAATTCAAACTGAAGGTAGGTTATTACTTTGTGATGTCAATACCAAAGGAACTTTTGTAAAGCAGGAGTCTGTTTTTTTCAGTCTGCCACATTCAAAATTCTTTAAATATTGTGTTAAACTTCACATTCAACATTCTTTAAATATTTTGTTAAACTTCACATTCAACATTCTTTAATTTATTTTAAACTTCACATTTAACATTGTGTAAATATTGTGTTAAACTTCACATTTAACATTCTTTAAATATTTTGCTAAACGTCATATTCAACATTCTTTAAATATTTTGTTAAACTTCACATTCAATATTCTTTAAATATTTTGTTAAACGTCATTTTCAACATTCTTTAAATATTTTCTTAAACTTCACATTCAACATTCTTTAATTTATGTTTAACTTCATATTTAACATTCTTTACATATTGTGTTAAACTTCACATTTAACATTCTTTAAATATTGTGTTAAACACATTCATGGTTTCTTGAATATTTGCCCTGATTTCTGAAACTCCGGAGCTCTTTAAGTTGTAAAACTAGTCACTGACATCTTGTAACGTAGGCGAGGTCACCGAAATATTGTAAAGTGAGCGAGGTCACCGACATATTATAAAGTGGGGGAGGTCACCGACATATTATAAAGTGGGCGAGGTCACCGACATATTATAAAGTGGGTGAGGTCACCGACATATTATAAAGTGGGCGAGGTCACCGACATATTAAGTGGGTGAGGTCATCGACATTTTATAAAGTGGGCGAGGTCATCGACATGTTATATAGTGGGCAGGGTCACCGACATATTTTAAAGTGTAAGGTCACCGACATATTATAAAGTGGTCGAGGTCACCGACATATGTTAAAGTGGGCGAGGTCACCGACATATTATAAAGTGGGCGAGGTCACTGACATATTATAAAGTGGGCGAGGTCACCGACTTATTATAAAGTAGGCGAGGTCACCGACATATTATAAAGTTTGCGAGGTTACTGACGTCGTGTAAAGTGCCCGACTTAATTTTTTTAAAAATCCTCAGCAAATTTGAAAATTTATAATTTTTTGCGAAACACATTTACGCTTTCCATTAGATGTGAGACCTGCTATTTCCTTCCTTGTAAGTTAAGAATTCATTCAGATGACCGGTGATGCAGGTAAAAACTGGCAGTTGTTTAAGAAAGTGTCTACAGTGAAACATACTGAGCAGGAAATGCAGGGCTCTTCTTTCCTTCATCCAAACAATCGCTCTAAACACGCTCAGACACATATTTACCTTCTTAGTTATAAAGACAATTTCCTGCACTCATTCACCTAACTTGGTTATTAACTAATTTATTGCACTCATCCACCTCACCTGGTTATAAAGAGACTTTTTTGCACTCATTAACCTCACTTGGTTACAAAGGCACTATATTGCACTCATCCACTTCACTTGGTTATTAAGACACTTTCCTGCACTCATCCACCTAACTTGGTTATAAAGACACTTTCTTGCACTCATACACATCACTTGGTTATAAAGACACTTTCTTGCACTCATACACATCACTTGGTTATAAAGACACTTTCTTGCACTCATACACATCACTTGGTTATAAAGACACTTTCTTGCACTCATACACATCACTTGGTTATAAAGACACTTTCTTGCACTCATACACATCACTTGGTTATAAAGACCTTTTTGGCATTCACCCACCGCACTTGGTTACAAAGATAATTTTCTGCACTCATCCACCTCACCTGGTTATAACGACACTTTCCTGCACTTATCCACCTCACCTGGTTATAACGACACTTTCCTGCACTTATCCACCTCACTTTAGTTATAAAAGTACTCTCTTGCACTCATCCACTCACTTTGATTATAAAGACACTTTCCTGCCAACATCCACCTCAATTAGTTATAAAAACACTTTCCTGCAACCATCTGTGACTCACATGGTTATAAAGACACTTACTTCATCCATCCATCTCACATGGTTATAGGGACAATTTTTTGCACTTATCCACCTCATATATTTATAAAGGACCTTTTTTGCACTCATCCACTTTACATGGTTATAAAGACACTTTCTTGCAATCATCGACCCCAATTGGTTATAAAGACATTTTCCTCCATTCATCCACCTCACTTGGTTATAAATACACGTTCCTGCACTCATCCTCTCACTTTGTTATAAAGACACTTTCCTGCACTCTTCCACCTTACTTGGTTATAAAGACATTTTCTTGCACTCATCCACCCCGCTTAGTTATAAAGACACTTTCTTGCTCTCATCCACCCCGCTTGGTTATAAAGACACTTTCTTGCACTCATCTAACCCGCTTTGTTATAAAGACACTTTTGCACTCATCCATCCCGCTTGGTTATAAAGACACTTTCCTGCACTCAACCACTTAACTTAGCTATATATAAGCACTTTCCGATGTTCTGTCTCCACATCCCTTACAAAACCTGCACTATTAAACTAACTAGAATTGAGAAAATAAATATAAAAAAACAGGACATCTAAGATACTTTGAGCATGTTAAGAGGCATAATGATGTATTGAAGACCCTCTTGAAAGCTAGATCGAAGGGAAGAAACTCTTGAAAGCTAGATCGAAGGGAAGAAACTCTTGAAAGCTAGATCGAAGGGAAGAAACTCTTGAAAGCTAGATCGAAGGGAAGAAACTCTTGAAAGCTAGATCGAAGGGAAGAAAACAAGAGGACAATGGTGACGTTGATGGGCCGGCAACATCAAGAGATGGACAGGGACAAGCTTGGCTGAGTGCTCTAGGAAGCAAGAAACAGAGTCACTGCAGCTACCCTTCCCAGGGGAGACGGCACGAGATGATTATGATGACGACGATAAAGATGATGGCGAAAACGACAATTTCTCTAATTGTATAGTGTACTTCTGCTAAATTATAAGTACTTGTGCTCTAACTGTATAGAGTGGTTCTGCTAACGTCCTCTATATAATAACCCTATTAACTGAACAACACCCGTCTTCTCACTGTACAGAGTAACTGTTAACATCCTGTAAGTATATAGAATAACTATGTTAACTGAACAACACCCGTCTTCTCACTGTACAGAGTAACTGTTAACATCCTGTAAGTATATAGAATAACTCTGTTAACTGAACAACACCCGTCCTTTAAATGTATAGAGGAATTCTGCTAATGTCATATAACCATATGGAATAACTCTGTTAACAAACACTGCTACACTAACTGTATAGAGTAACTGTTAACTGAACAACAACTGTCCTGTAACTGTAAAGAGTAACTTTGCTAACGTCCCCTAACTATATAGAATACCTTTGTTAGCTGACAAAACCCGCCTTCTAAATGTACAGAGTAACCCTGCTAACGTCCTCTAACTACATAGAATAACTGAAACACTCGTCTTCTGACTGTATAGAGTAACTGTTAACTGACTAACATCCATCCTATAACTGTACAGAGTAACTCTGGGAACGTTCTTTAATTATATAGAATAACTCTGATAAATGACCAGCACCTATCTTCTAACTGTTCAGAGTAACCCTGCTAACGTTCTCTAACTATACAGAATAACCCTATTAACTGAACAACACCCGTCTTCTCACTGTACAGAGTAACTGTTAACATCCTGTAAGTATATAGAATAACTATGTTAACTGAACAACACCCGTCTTCTCACTGTACAGAGTAACTGTTAACATCCTGTAAGTATATAGAATAACTCTGTTAACTGAACAACACCCGTCCTTTAAATGTATAGAGGAATTCTGCTAATGTCATATAACCATATGGAATAACTCTGTTAACAAACACTGCTACACTAACTGTATAGAGTAACTGTTAACTGAACAACAACTGTCCTGTAACTGTAAAGAGTAACTTTGCTAACGTCCCCTAACTATATAGAATACCTTTGTTAGCTGACAAAACCCGCCTTCTAAATGTACAGAGTAACCCTGCTAACGTCCTCTAACTACATAGAATAACTGAAACACTCGTCTTCTGACTGTATAGAGTAACTGTTAACTGACTAACATCCATCCTATAACTGTACAGAGTAACTCTGGGAACGTTCTTTAATTATATAGAATAACTCTGATAAATGACCAGCACCTATCTTCTAACTGTTCAGAGTAACCCTGCTAACGTTCTCTAACTATACAGAATAACACTACTAACTGACCAACACTCGTCCTGTAACTGTACAGAGTAACCTAGCTAACGTCCTCTAACTATATAGAATGACTCTGTTAACTGACAACCACCAGTCCTCTAACTATATATAATAACTCTGTTAACTGACAACCACCCGTCCTCTAACTATATAGAATAACTCTGTTAACTGACAACCACCAGTCCTCTAACTGTATAGAATAACTCTGTTAACTGACAACCACCAGTCCTCTAACTGTATAGAATAACTCTGTTAACTGACAACCACCAGTCCTCTAACTATATAGAATGACTCTGTTAACTGACAACCACCAGTCCTCTAACTATATAGAATGACTCTGTTAACTGACAACCACCCGTCCTCTAACTGTATAGAATAACTCTGTTAACTGACAACCACCCGTCCTCTAACTATATAGAATAACTCTGTTAACTGACAACCACCCGTGCTCTAACTATATAGAATAACTCTGTTAACTGACAACTACCAGTCCTCTAAATGTATAGAATAACTCTGTTAACTGACAACCACCAGTCCTCTAACTATATAGAATAACTCTGTTAACTGACAACCACCCGTCCTCTAACTATATAGAATAGCTCTGTTAACTGACAACCACCCGTGCTCTAACTATATAGAATAACTGTGTTAACTGACAACCACCAGTCCTCTAACTGTATAGAATAACTCTGTTAACTGACAACCACCCGTCCTCTAACTATATAGAATAACTCTGTTAACTGACAACCACCAGTCCTCTAACTGTATAGAATAACTCTGTTAACTGAGAACCATCAGTCCTCTATCTGTATAGAATAACTCTGTTAACTGACAACCATCAGTCCTCTAACTATATAGAATGACTCTGTTAACTGACAACCATCAGTCCTCTAACTATATAGAATAACTCTGTTAACTGACAACCACCAGTCCTCTAACTATATATAATAACTCTGTTAACTGACAACCACCCGTCCTCTAACTATATAGAATAACTCTGTTAACTGACAACCACCAGTCCTCTAACTATATAGAATAACTATGTTAACTGACAACCACCCGTCCTCTAGCTATATAGAATAACTCTGTTAACTCACAACCACCAGTCATCTAACTATATAGAATAACTCTGTTAACTGACAACCACCAGTCCTCTAACTATATAGAATAACTCTGTTAACTGACAACCACCAGTCCTCTAACTGTATAGAATAACTCTGTTAACTGACAACCACCAGTCATCTAACTATATAGAATGACTCTGTTAACTGACAACCACCCGTCCTCTAACTATATAGAGTAACTGTAAACTCACCAACACTCGTCCTCTAAATATATATAGAAACTCTGTTAATTCGCTTTTATTATATGGAATAACTCAGGTAACTGACCAACACCCGTTCTCTAACGAATATAGAGTAGCTCTGCTGAGGTCTTTTACATAGGACATCTCTGTTAACTGATCAACACCCATCTTATAACTGTATAGAGTAACTCCGCTAAAGTCTTCTAACTATATAGAATAACTCTGTTATATGAACAACGCTATTCCTCTAACTGTATAGAGTAAATCTGCTAAAGTCCTCTATAGAATAATTGTTATAATTAGAGTGTAGACTAACTGTTACTGAACAACACCCGTCCTCTAACTATGTAGAGTAAGTGTTAACTTACCAACACCCCTCCTCTGTTTGTAAAGAATAGTTCTGTTAACTGAAAAACATCCGTTTTCTGTGTAGCATAATTGTTCATTGACCAACACGCCTCCTCTATTTGAAAAGAATATCTCTTAACTGACCAGCACTCCTCCATCATTTGTAAAGAATAGCTCTGTTAACAACATCCGTCGCCTAAATGTATAGAAAAATTCTACTAACGACATCTAATTGCATATATTAATTCTTTTACCTGACAACCACCAGTCCTCTAACTGTACAGAGTAACTCTGTTAACGTCCTCTAACTATATAGAATACATCTGTTAACTGACCCACACCCTTCCTCTAACTGTATAGAGTAAATGTTAACTGACCAACACACGTCCTTTAACTGTACACAGTAACTCTGCTAACGTCTTTTAACTATATAGAATAACTCTGGTAACGTTTGCTGGCTATTCAGAATAAATCCGTTAACTGTTCAACACTCGTTCTTTAACTATATAGAGTAACTCTGCTAACGTCCTCTCACTATATAGGGTAACTCTGGTAACGAGCAAATATGTATATAGAATGACTGCTGATGTCATTAAATATATACAGTAACTTTGCTATGTCCTCTAACTATATAGTATAACTCTGATGACGTCGTCTAACGATATTGATTAACTCTGATGTCGTCGTCTAACTGTAGAATAACTCTGTTATCTCACAAACACCATTCATCCAACTGTATAGATTAACTCTATTAGCGCTTTATAACTATATATTAACTCTGTTCTCTGACCAACACCATTCATATCACTGTACAGAGTAACTCAGCTATCGTCCTCTAACTATACATAATAACTCTGTTATCTGACAAACACTCATTCTGTAAATGTATAGAGTAACTATACTAACGACTTCTAACTATCTAAATTAACTTTGTTAACTTCCACCATCCGTCCTCTAACTGTATAAACTCTGCTATGTCCTCTAACTATATAGAATAACCCTGTTAACTGACCAACAACCATTCTCTAACTGTATAAGATAACTCTGCAAATGTTCTCTAACTATATAGGGTAACTCTATTAACGTCCTCTTTCTATACAGAGTAACTCTTGAAACATGCTATAACTATTGAATAACTCTGTTACCTGATAACTGGCCAAAACCCGTCCTCTAACAGCGTAGATTAACTGTTACTGAACAACATCTATCTCCTAACTGTATAAAGTTCCTGTTTACTGACCTCTGTTACTAAAGAATAGTTCTGCTAACTGACAAACACCCGTCCTCCAACTGTGCAGTAACTGTTAACTGATCAACACTACTACCCTATTTGTAAAGAATAGTTCTGCTAACTGAACAACACCCGTCCTCCTACTGTGCCTAGTAACTGTAAACTGATCAACACTCTTCCTCTATTTGTACAGAATAGCTCTGTTTACTGACGAGCAGTCCTCCTCTAATTTTAAAGATTAGCTCTGTTTACTGACTAACATCCATCCTCTCACTAAACAGGGTAACTCTTCTAACATACATTATCTATATTGACTAAGTCTGCTGATGTTCTTTAACTAAATACACTAACTCTGCTAAGTCCTCTGACTATATAGACTAACTCTGCTGACATCCTCTAACTATATAAAGTAACTCTGCTAACGTCGTCTAACTGTAGAATAACTCTCTTGTCTCACCAACACAATTCATTTACTGTAGAGAGTAAATCTACTAGTGTTCTATATCATCATCATCATCATCATCATCATCATCATCATCATCATCATCATCATCAGGTGCCGTGCCAACTAGCGTTGGCTATTATGCTTCTCCAGAGTACACGATCCTTCATGCAGGCCATCAGTTCAGTTGGTGATCTCCTCTCACACCATCCCGTCAGACTGTCCAGTATCATTTCTTTTGGTCTTCCTCTAGATCTTCTTCCTTCTATTTTTCCTGTTCTTATAATATTTCAATGCCCCCTCTTCTCATTGCATGTCCTATGAAAGTACACTGTCTCTCTCTTATCTTTTTGACAATGTTTTTTGTCTCTCCAGCTCTTCTCATACATTCTTCATTAGTTATTTTTGCTGTCCTAAAGGATTCGCAACATTCTTCTAATAAACCACATTTCTGCTGCTTCCAATGATTTTTGTGCAGACTTGCCTATTGTCCATGATTCACTTCCATATAACAAGATAGGTTCAATATAGCATTTTAGGACCCGTTTTCTAACATTCATTGATAAGGATGTGTTAGCTAATATGTTTCTCATTCTCTGAAATGCAGTCTTTGCTTGGCCTATTCTGTTCCTAGTTTCTGTTCTGCATTTCCCATCTGAAGTTATTACTGCTCCAAGGTATTTGAATTTCTGCACCTGCTTTAGAATGGTTCCGTTTAATTTAATACTGCATGCTGGTGGATTCTGTTTCTTGGATATAACCATAGTCTCTGTCTTTTTGATGTTCAAAGTAAGGCCTTTCTGTTCACTTTCTTTGGCGACTTTATCCAAGAGATTTTGCAGGTCTTGTTGGTTATCAGCTATCAGTACTGTGTCGTCAGCATACCGAAGGTTGTTAATATTGTATCCTCCAATTTTTAATGCCTGGTTCTGTGATGATTGTTCTTAGAATATTCTCGCTGTACAGAGAAAAAAGGTCTGGAGATAGTACACATCCTTGTCGCACCCCTTGTTTTATAGGTTGATATTTTCTAATTCTATTTTCAACTCGAACTGCTGCTTCTTGCTGCCAGTATAGATGTTTTACAATCCTCAGGTCTTTGCCGTCTATATTGATGTCTTCAAGCACTTTAATAATTTCATTATGTTTCACCTTGTCGAATGCCTTGGTGTAATCAATGAAGCATAAGTAGAGATCTTTCTGTACTTCTAAAGCTCTTTCTGTTAGTGTTCGTAAAGCATAAATGGCATTGTGTGTTCCCTTTCCTTCAACAAATCCAAACTGTTCATCTGCTATTTCCATTTTCATCTTTTTCCTTGTTCTTCTCATAATTATTCTCAGAAGTAGCTTCGTTATGTGACATGAGAGGCTGATAGTCCGGTGGTCGTCACATTCCTTTGCACCGGTTTCTTTGGTAGTGCTATAAACGTGGATTTAATCAGGTCACTTGGAATATAACCACTGGTGTAAATGTCATTCAGTAACTTGGTTATTATTTTTATTCCTGTCTCCTCTAATGACTATTTCTTCTATTGTTATATTATCAGGCCCAGTCGTTTTTCCTTTCTTCATGTGTTTGATGGCATCTATGATTTCATCTTCAAGTATTGGTGGTCCATCACAGTTTTCAGTATCTGGTGTTAATTCTGGTCTTTCTCCTCCATATAGCTCACCGATATACTCTGTCCACCTGTCCACAATGTCTTCTTTTCCCATTAACATTTTACCTTCTTTCGATTTCAGGCATCCTGTGGTATATTTTGTTTTCCTGCCTGTGAGTTCATTAATTCGTTTGTGCATGTTTTTGCTGTCTTTAATATGATAGTCCTCTATCTGTCTGCACTGCTCATTTAACCACACTTCTTTTGCTTCTCTGCATTTGCGTCTTATTTCTTTATTTATCTTGTTATATTTTTCCTCGTTATTTTTACTCCTCCTCCTCTTGTCCATCAGTCCTAAGATGTCGTCTGTCATCCATTTATTTTTAGGGGCTTCCTTTTTTGGTGGTATTATCTCCTTAACAGTTTGGTGGATAGAATCTCTTAACATTTCCCATTGTTCATCTATACTATTTATCTTTGCTATTGCATTGTATCTATTTGTTATAATAACTTTGTATTGTTCTCGCAGTTCTTGGTCATTTTTAAGAAGTTCTATATTCAGTTTGATGTTTCTCACTTTTCTGCCTGCTTTCTTTAGTTTTATTCTAACTTTTCCACAGAGTGGATCATGGTCACTATTGCAGTCAGCTCCTGGCATGGTTTTTGTTGCCAGTAATGCATTGCGGAATCGTTTGTTGATTAATATGTAGTCTATCTGGTTAAATGTCTTTTTGTCTGGGCTGCACCACGTTGCCAGTCTTCGAGGATGTTGTTTAAACCAGGTGTTTCCTACAACCATGCTGTGTATTCTTGCCCATTCAATTAATTTATAACCTCTGTCATTCCTCTCCCCCAGTCCATAGTCACCAACGATGTCAGAATTTCTTCCTTTACCAACTTTGGTATTAAAATCTCCCATGACTATAGTAACTTCATGTGACTTTGTGTGTTTTAGTGCTGTCTCTATGTCATTATAAAATATCTGTACATCTTCTTCAGAACTTTCAGATGTTGGAGCGTACACTTGTATAATATTTATGTTTATTGGTTGTCCTTTCAGTTGGGCTAGCAGGACTCGGTCCGAGATGTTCAAATATCCTACAATTGTCCTTGCTGTTTGTTCGTCAAATATTATTCCTACTCCTCGTTCATGTTTCTCACTTCCTGAATTTATTATTGTATATTTATCTGAGTTTATCTTCCCTGCACCTGTCTATCTAACTTCACTCATTCCTAATATGTTGATCTTCATCCTTTCCATTTCCATCTTTACATTTTCTAATTTTCCAGCCTGGAATAAAGTTCTAACATTCCATGTTGCTATTTTGAACTTGTTAGTTTTGCCACCAGTAGCTTGATGACGATCTGGCCTCACCTGTGGCTCGTGAGCTGCCCTACCGGACGAGGCTGTTCCAGAGGAACATCCATTAACGTCGTTCATGATGAAACGATTATTCTGTTCAAATATAACTATTCTTGGGAACTACAACAGTGGTTTCCCGTTGCTTTCTGTCGGTTTGTGTACGGACTCTCCGCTAGCCTTTGGACTCCCTGTCCTACCCGCAAGGCAGCGGGAGCGAGAGGTTTTAAGGCGCCTCTAACCCGCCTGGTATTTCCTTCACTGAGCACCTGAGGCACTTTATAGGAGTAGTAGAGCCACCTACTACCCCACCTCGCTCTCTGAGTCTACCGCCAGTTGGTCCGCGCCTGCTTATTTGGATAACTCCTTATTCACAGGGATCTTCCATATCTGGAGGACTTTCACCATCCGCCACCTGTGACGCGCTGGGTTGGGGATGGTCACCCCAGCTTTACCCAGAGTGTTCTATAACTAAAGAATATCTCTGTTCTCTGATCAACACCATTCATATCACTGTATAGAGTAACTCTGCTATCGTCCTCTAACTATATAGAATAACTCTATTATCTGACAAACACCCGTCTTGTAAATGTATAGAGTAACCTTACTACCATCTTCTAACTATCAAGATTAACTCTGTTATCTGTCCACCACCCGTCCTCTAACTGTATAAACTCTGCTATGTCCTCTAAGTATATAGAAAAACCCTGTTAACTGACCAATAACCGTTCTCTAACTATATAATGTAACTCTGCTAATGTTCTCTAACCATATAGGCTAGGTCTATTAACGTTGTATTAATATGCAGAGTAAATCTTGAAACGTGCTATAGATACTGAATAACTATGTTGCCTGAGTAACATCATTCATCTAAATGTACAGAGTAACTCTGCTAACGTCCTATAAATATATAGAATAACTGTTAATAGACCAGTACACATCCACTAACTGTGTAGAGAGCTCTGCTAACGTCATCTAACTATATAGAATAAAAATGTTATCATACCAACACCCGTTTCCTAAGTGTATAGAGGAACTGGTAACTGACCAATACATGTCCTCTAACTATATAGATAACTCTGTTAACTAACCACCACTTGTCCTCTATAGAGTAACTGTTAACTGATCAACAGTCGTCCTCTAGCTGTATAGAGTAACTCTGCTAACGTTCTCTGTTTATGTAGAATAACTCTATTAACTGACGAAAACCCGTCCTTTAAGTGTACAGAGTAATTGTTAAATGACCAACACTGTTCCTCAGTGTAACTGTGTAACCTCCTCTACGCATATAGAATAACTCTGTTATCTTACCAACACCCGTCCTCTAATTGTTTAACTTATCTATGCTAACGTCCTCTAACTATATAGAATGCTTTTGTTAACTAAACAATACCTATTCTCTAACTTTATAGAGTAATTCTCTTAACGTCCTCTAACTATAAAGAGTAATTCTGCTAACGTTCTCGAACTATGTAGAGTAACTCTGCTAAAGTACTCTAACTATATAGACTAACTCTGCTAACGTCCACTAACTATATAGAAAGAATCTGTTAACGTCTCTCTCTATATAGAGGAACTCTGCTAACTTCCTCTAACTGTATAGAGTATCTCTGCTAACGTCATATAACTATACAGAATAACTGTGCTATATCACCCGTACTCATCCTATAACTTTAACACAGCTAACGTCCTCTAACTATATAGAAGAATTATGTTAACTGAAAAATACTCGTCCTCCAACTGAGTATAATAAATATATTAACGTCCTCTATAGATTAACTCTGTTAACGGATCAACATCCATCCCCTAACAGTTTAGAGTAATTCTGCTATCATCCCCTAAATAATTGGAATAACTATGTTAAATGACCAACACCAGTACTCTGACTGTACAGAGTAACAGTTAAATGACCAACATGTGTCACCCAACTATAATGAGTAACTCTGCTAAAGTCCTCTAACTATATATAATAACTCTCATAAATGATCAACACCATTCTTCTCTCTTGAAAGAGTAACTCTGCAAACGTCCTTTAACTATACAGAATAACACTTTTTACTGACCAACACCTGTCCTCTAACTGTACACGGTAACTCTGTTAACGTCCATTAACTATATAGAATGACTCTGTCAACTGACCAACACCCGTCCTCTAACAGTGCAGAGTAACTGTTAACTGACCAACACTCCTGTTTTTGTAAAGAATAGATCTGTTAACTGGCCAACATTTCTCCTTTATTTGTGAATAATAGTTCTGTCAGCTGACAAACAATTCTCACATATTTGTAAAGAATAGCTCTGTCAGCTGACCAACACTTCTCACATATTTGTAAAGAATAGCTCTGTCAGCTGACTAACACTTCTCACATATTTGTAAAGAATAGCTCTGTCAGCTGACCAACACTTCTCACATATTTGTAAAGAATAGCTCTGTCAGCTGACCAACACTTCTCACATAGTTGTAAAGAATAGCTCTGTCGGCTGACCAACACTTCTCACATAGTTGTAAAGAATAGCTCTGTCGGCTGACCAACACTTCTCACATATTTGTAAAGAATAGCTCTGTCAGCTGACCAACACTTCTCACATATTTGTAAAGAATAGCTCTGTCAGCTGACCAACACTTCTCACATATTTGTAAAGAATAGCTCTGTCAGCTGACCAACTCTTCTCACATATTTGTAAAGAATAGCTCTGTCAGCTGACCAACGCTTTTCACATATTTGTAAAGAATAGCTCTGTCAGCTGACCAACGCTTTTCACAAATTTGTAAAGAATTGCTCTGTCAGCTGACCAACACTTCTCACATATTTGTAAAGAATAGCTCTGTCAGCTGACAAACACTTCTCACATATTTGTAAAGAATAGCTCTGTTAACTGACCAACATTTCTCCTTTATTTGTGAATAATAGTTCTGTCAGCTGACCAACACTTCTCACATATTTGTAAAGAATAGCTCTGTCAGCTGACCAACACTTCTCACATATTTGTAAAGAATAGCTCTGTCAGCTGACCAACACTTCTCACATATTTGTAAAGAATAGCTCTGTCAGCTGACCAACACTTCTCACATATTTGTAAAGAATAGCTCTGTCAGCTGACCAACACTTCTCACATATTTGTAAAGAATAGCTCTGTCAGCTGACCAACACTTCTCACATATTGTAAAGAATAGCTCTATCAGCTGACCAACACTTCTCACATATTTGTAAAGAATAGCTCTGTCAGCTGACCAACACTTCTCACATATTTGTAAAGAATAGCTCTGTCCGCTGACCAACACTTCTCACATATTTATAAAGAATAGCTCTGTCAGCTGACCAACGCTTCTCACATATTTGTAAAGAGTAGATCTGTCAGCTGACCAACACTTCTCACATATTTGTAAAGAATAGCTCTATCAGCTGACCAACACTTCTCACATATTTGTAAAGAATAGCTCTATCAGCTGACCAACACTTTTCACATATTTGTAAAGAATAGCTCTGTTAACTGTCCAACACCCGTCCTCTCAATCATTCACTCATTTGCATGTCTCTTGCGGAACTTTGCCTCCCTAACAGCACTCCTGTAGACCTCTCGGTTGTGAGCAAGATGGCCTGCTGCTGATGCATCTATGTGCAGATCGTCAACGATGTCTTGCAGCCATCTTCGTTTTGGTCTTCCTCTCTTTCTTTTTCCCATTATGTACCCTTCCAATACAATCTTTTCTAGATTACCATGAAGTTTAATGTGTCCAAAATATTTAAGTTTATTCTCTTTAATCGTCGTTACTAGCCAGCCTTCTTCAATATTAAGTTCTTGTAGTATAGATATATTTATTCTTTTTTGTGTGCATGATATCTGAAGAACTCTCTGTACCATTTACATTCAAAGGCATTTATGTGTTTCTCAGCTGTTTTGTTAAGTGTATAGGTCTACAGCCATATGTTGCGATGGGAAAGATGCATGCCCTTAAAAATCTTATTTTTGTAGTTCTGTCTGTTCCTCTCCACAGTTTCTTTAGTTGTTTTACTTTCTGAAGAGCGATAGATGTCCTCCTTTTAATTTCCCTCATTGTATCTCCATTATTATTTAGTAGTGATTCAAGATATTTAAAACTCTCCACTTCTTCCAGTTTTTCATCATTGATATATATTTCAGCTGCCTTGTTTGTTTTGTCAGTTGTCATCAATTTAGTTTTCTTTGTATTAAGATAGAGGTTCTGCTCTTCGCTGTTCTTACGGGCTGACATAATTAGTTTTTTAAATTCCTTTTTGTGTTGTGGACAGTAACACTGTGTCATCAGCATATCTAATCTCTGGTATTTCATAACCTCCAATTGTTATGGCATCGTAATATTCTTTGTCTACATCTTCTCTAACATTCCTCATTATATTTTCAGTATACAAGTTCAATAAGTAAGGTGACAATATGCACCCCTGACGGACCCCTTGTTTTATGTCAAACCAAGTTGTTGTTTCACCATTTATTCTTACTGCTGCTTGTTGGTCTAGATATAGAAGTGATGTTAATTGTATCAAATGTGTTGGAAATCGCATGTTTTCCATTATTTCCCAAAGTTTCTGGCTTTGTACACAATCAAATACCTTTGAGTAGTCTATAAAGGATAAATATAGATTCACATTAAACTCTCTGCATTTCTCTGTTATTAATCTTATATTGAATCTCTTGATCCTCTTCCTTGTCTGAAACCAGCTTGGACCATATTGACTTCTTCTTCTAGTTTCTTTCGAAGTCTACCCATTATGATTTTTAACAGAATTTTACTGGCATGACTAATCAGGGCAACAGTTCTGTAGTTTGTGCATAATTTCAGGTTACCCTTTTTGGCAGTGGTATGAATACAGTTTTTAAAAATCTTTTTGCCAAATACCTGTATGCCATATCTTTTTTACATAGTGCATGATAGATTGTTGCACACTCCTTTCTTCCTGCTTTAATAAATTCAGCTGTTATCTCATCACGTCCTGGTGATTTACCATTTTTCAGATTCTTTATTGCCCATAAAACTTCTTCTATTGTTGGTTCAGGTTTTTTCTCCTCCAACAGGAATTCACACTTTGATTTCTGCTTTCACAGTCGGTTGTTTCATACATTCCTCTGCAATATTCCTTCCATCTTTCTACAATTTCCTTTGTCTCTGTCAAGGTATTCCCCATCTCATCACAAATTACATTTAGCTTAAGTGTGAAATTTCTCGTCTTGTCTTCATTTCTTTAAACCGTCCTCTAAGTGTATATAGTAACTCTGTTAACTGACAAACACCCGTCCTTTCACTGCACAGAGTAACTCTGTAAACGTTACTTATCTAAATAGTATAATTCTGTTAACATCACCTCTCTAAATAGTATAACTCTGTTAACATCACCTCTCTAAATAGTATAACTCTGTTTACTGACCAACACCCGTCTTATAACTGTACAGAGTTACTCTGTTAACGTCATCTAACTATAAATAATAACTCTGTTAACAGACCAACACACGTAATGAAACTCTCTAAATTAACTCTGCTAACGTCCTCAAACTATATAGAATAACTCTGCTATCTAATCAACAATCTTCCTCCAGTTGTGTAGAGTAACTCTGCTAACGTCCTCAAACTATATAGAATAACTCTGCTATCTAATCAACAATCTTCCTCCAGTTGTGTTAGAGTAACTCTGCTAACGTCCTCAAACTATATAGAATAACTCTGCTATCTAATCAACAATCTTCCTCCAGTTGTGTAGAGTAACTCTGCTAACGTCGACCGAATATGTAGAATAACGTTTTTAACTGACCACCACACGTCCATTAACTGTATAGAGTAACTGTTAAATCACCAACACTCCTCCTCTAACTATATAGAATAACTCTGTTAACTGACCAACACCCATCTTCCACATGAACAGAGTAACTCTGCTACTTTCCCCTAACTACATAGATTAACTCTGTTACCTGACCAACACCCGTCCTCTAACTGTACAGAGTAACACTGCTACCGTCCTCTACGTATATTGAACAACTCTGGTAACTGTCCTACATCCGACGTCTAACTGTGCAGAGTAACTGTTAAATGACCAACACTCCTCTATTTATAAATAATAGCTCTTTTAACTGACCAGTACTCCTCCTCTGTTTGTAAAGAATAGCTCTGTTATCTGACCACAAATCCTCCTATATTTGTAAAGAATATCTCTGTTAACTGTCCAGCACTCCTCCTCTATTTGTAAAGAATAGCTCTGTTTACTGGCCAACACCCGTCCTCTAAATGTATAGAGTAACTGTTAACTCACCAACATTCCTCCTCTAACTATGTAGATAAAGCCCACTAACGTCCTATAACAATTTCGAAGAACTATGGTAACTAACCAGCACCTGTCCTCTAACTGTATAGATTAATTCTACTAACGTCCTTTACTATATAAAATAAATCTGTTAACTGACAAACACCAGTTCTCTAACTATATAGAGTAACTCTGCTAACGTCCTTTTCATTTCATTCATTTGCATGTCCCTTGCGGAACTTTGCCTCCCTAACAGCACTCCTGTATGCCTCTCGGTTGTGAGCAAGATGGCCTGCCACTGCTGCATCCATTTGCAGATCATCAACGATGTCTTGCAGCCATCCTCGCCTTGGTCTTCCTCTCTTTCTTTTTCCCATTATGTATCCTTCCAAGACGGTCTTCTCTAAATTATCATGACGTTTAATGTGTCCAAAATATTAAAATTTTTTCTCTTTAATCCTCTTTACTAGCCAGCCTTCATCAACGCCTCTTACTATATAGAATAACTCTGTTGTGTGACCAGCGCTAGTCCTCTAACTGTACAGAGTAACTCTTCTAACTGTACAGAGTAACTCTTCTAACTGTATAGAGTAAGTCTTCTAACTGTACAGAGTAACTCTTCTAACTGTACAGAGTAACTCTTCTAACTGTACAGAGTAACTCTTCTAACGTACCCCATAGTGTAACAGACAGCTTGCCAACACCTGTCCTCTGACAGTGTAGACTAACTGTTAATGAACAACCCTCCTCTTTTAACCGTGTAGAGTATCTATTAACTGACCAACACTCCTCCTCTATTTGTAAAGAATAGTTCTCCTAACTGACCAACGCCCGTCCTCAACTGTTTGGCGTAACTGTTAAATGACAAACACTCCTCATCTATTTCTAAAGAATAATTCTGTTAACTCAGCAACACTCCTCCTCTATTTATAAAGAGTAGCTCTGTTACCTGACCAACTTTCTTCCTCTAAATGGAAAGATTAGCTCTGTTAACTGACCTACATCCGTCCTCTAACTGTGTAGAGTAACTGTTAACTGACCAACACTGCCCTATTTGTAAAGAATAGCCCTGTTAACTGACTAAATATGTCCTCTAACTGTGTAGAGTAAATGTTAACTGACTAACACCCCTCCTAAAACTGTAAAGAATAGTTCTGTTAAGTAATCACACCCGTCCTCTTACTGTGTAGAGTACCTGTTAACTGACCAACACTCCTCCTATATTTGCAAAGAATAACTCTGTTAACTGACCAACAGTCTTCTTTATTTATAAAAAAATAGCTCTGTTAACTTACAAATACTTCTCTTTTTTTAAAGAATAGCTCTACTAACTGATTAGCGTTCCTTCTCTATTTGTAAAGAATAGTTCTGTTAACTGACCAACACTCATCCTATGTTTGTAGAGAATAGCACTGTCAGCTGACCAACACTTCTCCTCTATTTATAAAAATAGCTCTGTTTACTGACCAACACTCCTCCTCTATTTGTAAATAATATCTCTATTAACTGACAAGCACTTCTCATTTATTTGTAAAGAATAACTCTGTTAACAGATCAATACGTCTCCTTTATTTGTAAAGAATAACTCTGTTAACAGATCAATACGCCTTCTTTATTTGTAAAGAATAACTCTGTTAACAGATCAATACGCCTCCTTTATTTGTAAAGAATAGCTCTGTTAATTGGCCAATCCTCCTGCTCTATTTATAAAGAATAGCTCTGATAACTGACAAACACCCGTCCTCTAACTGTGTAGAGTAACTGTTAAATGACCAACATTCTTCCTATATTTGTAAAGAATACCTCTCTTATCTAAACAATACTCCTTCTCTATTTATAAAGTATAGCCCTGTTACCTTACAAACACTACTCCTCTTTTTGTAAAGATTAGCTCTGTTTACTGACGGACACTCCTCCTCTATTTGTAAACAATATCACTGTTAAGTGGCCAATACTCCTCCTCTATTTGTAAACAATATCACTGTTAAGTGACCAATACTCCTCCTCTATTTGTAAAGAATAGCTCTGTTACCTAAACAAAACCCGCCCTCTAACTGTGTAAAGTAAGTGATAACTTACCAACATCTTCCCCTATTTGTGAAGAATAGCTCTGTTCACTGATCAAAACTCTTACTTTATTTGTAAAGAATAGCCCTGTTGACTTACAAACATTTCTGCTCTGTTCGTAAACAATAGCTTTATTTACTGACCAATACTCCTCCTCTATTTATAAATAATATCTCTATTAACTGACAAGCACTCCTTCTCTAGTTGTAAATAATACCTCTGTTATCTGACCAACACTCCTTCCTATATTTAAAGAATAGCTCTGTTAACTGACCAACATTTCTTCTATATTTATAAAGAATATCTCTGTTAACAGACCAAAATGCTTCTTCTATTTATAAAGAATAGCTCTGTTACCTTAGCAGCACTCCTCCTCTAACAATAAAGAATAGTTCTGTTAACTGAACAACACCCGTCCTATAACTGTGTAGAGTTACTGCTAACTAACCAACACTCTTCCTCTAAAGAATAGCTGATTTAACTGGCCAACACTACTTATCTGTTAACTTAAGAACACTTCTCTTTTATTTCTAAAGAAAAGCTCTGTTAACTGAACAACCCTCCTCCTCTATTTATAAAGAATACCTCTGTTAACTGACCAAAATTCCTCCTCTAACTTTAAAGAATAGCTCCGTTAACTGACCAACACCCGTCCTCTATCTGAGTAGAGTAACTGTTAACTGACCAACACTTCTCTTCTATTCGTAAATAATATCTCTCTTAATTGACGAGCACTCCTCCTCTATTTGTAAAGAATAGTTCTTTTATCTGACCAGCACTTCTTCTCTATATGTTAAGAATAGCTCTGTTAACTGAGAATCACTCCTCCTATATTTGTAAAGAATGACTCTTTTAACTGACCAACATCCGTCTTCTAAATGTATAGATTAATTCTGCTAGCGTCCTCTAATTGTATATAATAACTTTGTAACCGACCAACACCCGTCCTCTAACTATCTAGAATAACTCTCATAAATGATCAACACCCGTCTTCTGCCTGTACAGAGTAACTCTGCAAACGTACCCTAGTTATACAGAATAACACTTTTAACTGACCAAGACCAGTCCTATAACTGTATAAATTAACTCTTCTAACATCTTCTAACTATATAGAACAACTCTGTTAGCTAACCAACACCCGTCCTCTAACTCTAAAGAGTAACTCTGGTAACGTCTTCTAAGTTTATACAATAACTCTTATAGCTGACCAACACCCGTCCTCTAACTGTACAGAGTAACTCTGCTAACGTCATCTAACAATATAGAGTAACTCTTTTAACTGACCAGCTGCTGTTCTATAATTGTACAGAGTAAATCTGCTAACTGATCAACACTCGTTCTCTACCTGTATAGAGTAACTCTACTAATTTTGAACAACATTTGTCCTCTAGTAGTGTAGAGTAACTTTGCTAACGTACTGTAACTGTATAGAATAGCAATGTTAACTGAGCAACATACGCCCTCTATTTGTATAGAGTAACTTTTAATTGACTAACACTCATCCTCTAACTGTATAGAGTAACCCTGCTAACGTCCTCTAACTATATAGAATAACTCTGCTAACTGACTAACACTCGTCCTCTAACTGTATAGAATAACTCTTGTTACGTCTTCTAACTATGTAGAATAACTCTGTTAACTGTCCAACACCCGTTCTTTATCTATATAATGTAACTCCTTCAACGTCTTCTCACTATATAGGGCAGCTCTACTAACGTACTTTAACTATATAGAATAACTCTTAACTGGTAAAGACACGTCTTATAACTGTATAGAGTAACTCCAATAACGTGTTCTAACTATCTAGAGTAACTTTGTTAAATGTCCACCACCCGTCCTCTAACGTCCTTTAATTATATAGAATAACCCTGTTAACTGACCAACAGCCGTTCTCTATCTATATAGGGAACCTTTGCAAATGTTTTCTAACTATATAGAGTAACTCTGTTAACGTCCTCTAACTATACAGAGTTACTCTTGAAACGTCTTCTAACTATTGAATAACTCTGTTACCTGACCAACACCATTCATATAACTGTACATAGTAACTTTGCTAACGTCCTCTAATTATATAGAATAACTCTGTTAATAGACCATTACTCGTTCTATAACTATAAAGAGGAACTGTTAATTGACCGATACTCGTCCTCTAACTATATAGATAGTTCTATTAACTGGCCACTACCTGTTCTCTATAGAGTAATTGTTAACTGACCAAAACCCGTTCTCTAACAATATAGAGTAACTCTCCTAACGTGCTTTAACTATATAGAATATCTCTGTTAACTGATCAACACCAGTCCTATAATTATGTAGAGTAGCTCTGCTAACGTCCTCTATCTAGAATAACTCTGTTATCTGACAAACACTAGTAGTCTAACTGTATAGAGTCACTCTGCTAACGTCCCCTGTAGAGTAACTGTTTACTGGCAAACACCTGTCCTCTATTTGTGTAGACTAAATGTTACTGAACAACACCCTTCCTCTAAATGTGTAGAGTACCTGTTAACTGACCAACTCTGCTCCTCTGTTTGTAAAGACTCTTCTTCTTCTGATCCTATATCTCTCCCGTGCCGTTAAACGTCACATAGGGCTCGCAAAGTAGTTCGCCAAATTTTCCTATCTTCGGCGAGTCTTTCAATCTCATCAAGGGGTTTTATGCCTGTTAATTTGGTCCTTACAATGTTTCACGCGGTCTGCCTCTTTTTCTTTGGCCTGTTGTGTTCCACTTGATAGCTTGTTTTGGGATTCTCTGATCATTTCTTCTCATCAAGTGACCAACATATGTCCATCTCCTTTTCCTGATCACCCACGAGACTGGTTGTTGTTCAGTCATCTGTCTTATCTCTGCACTGTTCTTAAATTCGTTACACTTGATGCTGAGTATTTTCTTAAGCATTTGTTTTCAAAAGAGTCTAATTTCTTGTCTATTTCTTTAGTTGTTTTCCAGCTTTCGCATGTATAAATGAGGGTGGATATTACATTTGAATTGAATAGTCTTAACTTGGTTTTTGTGCTTATAACTTGAATTCCATATGTTCTCAAGATTCTTTAAGATCGATGCTGCTTTTACAATTCTAATTCTAACTTCCTTTCTAGTGTCACCATCCTGGTCTATGTAACTGCCAAGGTATGCAAATTGATTGACTTCTTCAATATATGTCCCTTCTGTGTGTATTTTTCCATTTTGATTAAGGGGAATTTTCATTATTTTTGTTTTGCCCTTGTTAATTTCAAGTCCTATTTTGCTAGCCAGTGAAGACAGGCTATCTGTTTTTTCTTGCATGGAATTCACATTGTTACTGATAAGAGTTATGTCATCAGCAAAATCAAGATCTTCTAGTTCGGTCTCATATACCCAGTCATTACCTGTGTTACCTGTGCAGCATTTTTTCATTATGAAGTCTATTGTAATCCCAAAAAGTAACGGAGACAGTATACGTCCTAGTTTCAATCTGGAACCATTCACTCATCCCTTCTTCTCTTTTGACTGCATAAACATATCCATTGTAGATGTTGACAATTTTAGATGGTATTCCATATAGACTTAAAATAGCAAAGAATTGTACAGAATAGTTATGTTAAATGACCAACACCCGACTCCTAACTGTGTAGCGTAACTGTTAAGTGACCAACACTTCTCCTCTATTTGTAAAGAATATCTCTGTTAACTGACCAACCCTCTTCCTCAATTTATAAAGAATAGCTCTGTTACCTGACCAACTCTCTTCCGTTAACTGTAAACTATAGCTCTGTTAAGTGACCAACATCCGTCCTCTAAATGTGTAGAGCAACTGTTAACTGACCAACACGCCTGTATTTGTAAAGAATAGGTATGTTAACTGTCTAACATCCGTCCTTTAACTGTGCAGAGTAACTGTTAACTGATCAACACTCCTCCTATTTTTACAAAGAATAGCTCTATTAAGTGACCTACCCTCCTATTTATAAATAATAGTTCAGTTATCTGAACAACACTCCTCCTCTAACTGTAAAGAATAGCTAACTGACCAACACCCGTCCTCTAACTGTGTAGAGTAACTTTTAACTGACCAATACTTATACTCTGTAAAGAATAACTCTGTTAAGTGACCAACACTTCTCTATTTGTAAATAATAGCTCTTTTATTTGACAAACACTCCTCCTGTTTTTGTATAGAATAGCTCTGTTAAATGACTACCACTCCTGCTCTATTTGTGAAGTATAGCTCTTTTAAATGACCAGCACTCCTCCTCTGTTTGTAAAGAATAGGTGTCAACTTGTCTAGTTTCCATGACTGGCTTTGATAATACCCAGCTAGAGCACAGAAAGCCTGCAATTTTCTGCCATCTTAGACATTTTTGTAATGAAAATAATAAGCTGGAGCTTGCTAGCCAGTGCAAAATCTTTCCCACTTAGCAGACAGCAGGACAAGTAGCCTAAGTAAGTAACTGGCTAGATCTAACCAAAAACAGACATCTTACATTATCAAAAAGAAAACATATCTGGAAAGTCTAAAGCTGGAATAAGGCGATAATCTTGAAGTAAAACAATGATGAATTGATGACACAATATGCTTTTCATCAAGGTGATATTTAATAGTGTTATTTCATCTCTATCTAGGTGATATTTAATGGTGTTTTTTCTTCCCTATCTAGGTGATATTTCATGGTGTTCTTTCTTCTCTATGTAAGTGATATCTAATTGTGTTATTTCTTCTCTATGTAAGTGATATCTAATGGTGTTTTTTCTGCTCTATCTAGGTGATATTTAATGCTGTTCTTTCTTCTCTATTTAAGTGATATCTAATGCTGCTATTTCTACTCTATTTAAGTGATATCTAATGTTGTTATTTCTACTCTATTTAAGTGATATATAATGTTGTTATTTCTTCTCTATTTAAGTGATATCTAATGCTGTTATTTCTTTTGAATCTAGGTGATATTTAATGGAGTTCTTTCTTCTCTATGTAAGTGATATCTAATGTTGTTATTTCTACTCTATTTAAGTGATATCTAATGTTGTTATTTCTTCTCTATTTAAGTGATACCTAATGCTGTTATTTCTTTTGAATCTAGGTGATATTTAATGGAGTTCTTTCTTCTCTATGTAAGTGATATCTAATGTTGTTATTTCTACTCTATTTAAGTGATATCTAATGCTATTATTTCTTTTGAACCTAGGTGATATTTAATGGTATTCTTTCTTCTTTATGTAAGTGAAATCTAATGGTGTTATTTCTCCTTTTTGTAAGTGAAATCTCATGGTGTTATTTCTTCTCTATGTAGGTGAAATCTAATAGTGTTATTTCTTCTCTATGTAAGTGAAATCTAATGGTGTTCTTTCTTCTCTTATCTTATATCGTATATCCTTCCCGTGCCGTTAAACGTCACATAGGGGTCGCAAAGTAGTTCGCCAATTTTTCCTGTCTTCGGCGAGTCTTTCAACCTCATCAAAGGATTTTATGCCTGTTAATTTGGCCTCTCTTAACAATGTCCTCTTCAGAGTTTCACGCGGTCTGCTTCTTTTTCTTTAGCCTATTGTGTTCCATTTGGTAGCTTGTTTTGGGATTCTCTAATCATTTCTTCTCATCAAGTGACCAACATATGTCCATCTCCTTTTCCTGACCACCCATGAGACTGGTTGTTGTTCAGTCATCTGTCTTATCTCTCCATTGTTCTTGAATTCGTTCCACTTGATGCCGAGTATTTTCCTTAAGCATTTGTTTTCAAAAGAGTCTAATTTCTTGTCTATTTCTTTAGTTGTTTTCCAGCTTTCACATGTATAAATGAGGGTGGATATTACATTTGAATTGAATAGTCTTAACTTTGCTTTTGTACTTATAACTTTTGAATTCCATATGTTCTCAAGATTCTTTAAGATCGATGCTGCTTTTACAATTCTGATTTCAACTTCCTTTCTAGTGGCACCATCTTGGTCTATGTAACTGCCAAGGTATGCAAATTGATTGACTTCTTCAACATCTGTCCTTTCTATGTGTATTTTTCCATTTTGATTAAGGGGAATTTTCATTATTTTTGTTTTGTTCTTGTTAATTTCAAGTCCTATTCTGCTAGCCAGTGAAGACAGACTATCTGTTTTTTCTTGCATGGAATTCACATTGTTACTGATAAGAGTTATGTCATCAGCAAAATCAAGATCTTCTAGTTGGGTCCCATGTACCCAGTCAATACCTGTGTTACCTGTGTAGCATTGTTTCATTATGAAGCCTATTGTAATTCTAAAAAGTAACGGAGACAGTATACATTCTTGTTTCACACCTGTTTCAATCTGGAACCATTCAATCATCCTTTCTTCTGCTTTGATAAACATATCCATTGTAGAAGTCCTTAATGATGTTGACAGTTTTAGATGATATTCCGTATAGACTTAAATTTCTCCATAATGAATCTCTGTGTATGCTATCAAATGCCTGTTTAAAGTCTATGAAGTTCAGTATTAATGGTTTCTGCTTTTCAATATGTTCTTCAAGTATTATTCTGAGAGTAAAGATCTGGTCGAGACAGCTTCTCCCTTTTCGAAATTCTGCTTGTTCTTCTCTCTTTGCAGTATCCACTATATCTTTGAGTCTATTCAAAATGACCTTGCAAAATACTTTTGACACAACTGATATTAAGGTTACTCCTCTCCAGTTGTTACAGTCACTAAGGTTGCCATTTGTTTGGGTATTTTAACAATGATTCATATTTTCTGTTTAGAAGGGACCTTTTCTTTTTTCCAAATCTTGTTAAACATTCTTTGTAGTTGTCTCATGTTGTCACTGTTGATAGCTTTTAGAATTTCGGCTGTTATTTCATCTTCACCTGCAGCTTTGTTGTTAGCCATTAAATTCACTGCTGTTTCAATTTCATGCAATTTAATTTCATCTAAGTTGAATTTAGTTGTGGGGCTGGTAAGTCAGTTTCAAGGTTTAACACTTTTTTTGGGTGTGGTCGATTAAGTATTTCTTGGAAGTGTTCAGCCCATCTTTGTTTTTGGTCTTTATTTGAGGTTAATAGTGTTCCAGTTTTGCTAAGGATTGGTCTTTCTTTAGATGTAATAGTACCTGTTAGCCTCTTTTGTATGTTATATAACGTTTTGCTGTCTCCTGCTTTTGCTGCTTTTTCTGCCTCTTTCGCCATATTGTCTATGTATTCCCTTTTATCCCTTCTAGCTGAACTTTTTACTTTCTTGTCTAGTTCTTTGTATGTTGCTTTCACCAGATCTTTTCCAAGATCTGTTTTTACATTCAACATGTCTAATATGACTGCTCGTCTTTCATGTATGTACTTCCATGTGTTTTCTGATATCCATGGTTTTCTATTTGTTTGTTTCAGTCCAGCGCTTGCTTTTGCTGCTGTGATTATAACTGTGCTGTAAGAATTCCATAATTCATCTATACCTAACCCCTCTACTTCACTGGGTGTTTTGAAATTATTGGCAAGTTCCTGATTGAAATTACTGTTAATATTCTCTTCTTGTAGGCTGTGGCTGTTTATCTTTCTGTGTACTGAATTCTTGTGTTGGCTTTTCAATTTTAGTTTTATTTTCCCTATGCACAGGTTGTGATCACTGTTAACATCTGCACCCCTATAAGCCCTTACATCTATGAGAGATGTTCTGTATTGCTTTCTAATACAAAAATGATTTATCTGGTTTCTAGTTCTATCATCTGGAGATATCCACGTTGTTTTATGTATCTCTTTGTGTGGGAATATTGTGCCTCCAATGACCATGCCCTCTGTTAGACGTATTTCAATTAATCTTTCTCCGGTCTGATTAACCACGCCAATTCATTCTTTCCCCATTACTTTTTCAACGTCGGTGCTATCTTTCCCTACCTTAGCGTTGAAATCCCCCATAGCAATTAGGATGTCGTGTTTAGGGACTTTGTTGATGATTTGTTGTAGTTGGTGATAGAAGTCGTCTTCCACATCATCATCTGCATCGTTCGTGGGTGAATAGCACTGTATTATTGTCATTCTTCCGTGTCTTATGTTGTATTGTGCTCTTTCTATACGACTGTTCATATTTGACATAATAATACCAACCCCATCCCGATGTTTACCAACATTTCTGCCTGAATGTATTATTAATTTACCATTTTCTTCTCTATATAAGTGAAATCTAATGGTGTTCTTTCTTCTCTATGTAAGAGAAATCTAATGGTGTTATGTCTTCTCCAGCACAGATTTTAGTTGCAAGTGCACGTAATTAAACACACACAGTCCATTTGATCAACTCCGGCACAAGTCAAGTCAAAGATGAACTACTATTATCACACGTTGATATTTGACGCTGCTAATTCACCACTGTAACAACAGCAGACTGTTAGGCCATGATATCCTGGCAATGACACCATTCTTAAATATGCTTCGTGAATCTATTGTTCCATATTTTGTCAAATGAAAATGAAAAAACAGGATAAAAGATGCCATATACAGGAAATGTCATGAGAGAATTTATCTTGATTTCAGAAAGGAAATGTTAGAGGAGATTTTATCATCCTGATACCATAAAATGAATGTTAGAAGAGAATTTATCTCTATGTCATAAGAGAAATGATAGGACAGAATTTTTCATCTTGATACCATAAAAGGAATGTTAAGACATAATTTATCTTGATGTCATAAAAGAAATGTTAGGAGAGAATTTATCTTGATGTCATAAAGGGACTGTTAGGAGAGAGTTTATGTTGATGTCACAAAGGAAATGTTAGGAAAGAATTTATCATCTTAATACCATAAAAAGAATGTTAGGTGAGAATTTATCTTGATGTCATAAAGGAAATGTTAGGACAGAATTTACATTGATGCCATAAAAGAAATGTAAGGACAGACTTTATTATTTTGACACCGTAAAAGGAATGTTAGGAGAGAATTTATTATCTTGATAACATAACATAAATGTTAGGAGAGAATTTATTATCTTGATAACATAACATAAATGTTAGGAGAGAATTTATTATCTTGATAACATAACATAAATGTTAGGAGAGATTTATTATCTTGATAACATAACATAAATGTTAGGAGAGAATTTATTATCTTGAAAACATAACATAAATGTTAGGAGAGAATTTTTATCTTGATAACATAACATAAATGTTAGGAGAGAATTTATTATCTTGAAAACATAACATAAATGTTAGGAGAGAATTTATTATCTTGATAACATAACATAAATGTTAGGAGAGAATTTATTATCTTGATAACATAACATAAATGTTAGGAGAGAATTTATTATCTTGATAACATAACATAAATGTTAGGAGAGAATTTATTATCTTGATAACATAACATAAATGTTAGGAGAGAATTTATTATCTTGATAACATAACATAAATGTTAGGAGAGAATTTATTATCTTGATAACATAACATAAATGTTAGGAGAGAATTTATTATCTTGATAACATAACATAAATGTTAGGAGAGAATTTATTATCTTGATAACATAACATAAATGTTAGGAGAGAATTTATTATCTTGATAACATAACATAAATGTTAGGAGAGAATTTATTATCTTGATAACATAACATAAATGTTAGGAGAGAATTTATTATCTTGATAACATAACATAAATGTTAGGAGATAATTTATTATCTTGAAAACATAACATAAATGTTAGGAGAGAATTTTTATCTTGATAACATAACATAAATGTTAGGAGAGAATTTATTATCTTGAAAACATAACATAAATGTTAGGAGAGAATTTATTATCTTGATAACATAACATAAATGTTAGGAGAGAATTTATTATCTTGATAACATAACATAAATGTTAGGAGAGAATTTATTATCTTGATAACATAACATAAATGTTAGGAGAGAATTTATTATCTTGATAACATAACATAAATGTTAGGAGAGAATTTATTATCTTGATAACATAACATAAATGTTAGGAGAGAATTTATTATCTTGATAACATAACATAAATGTTAGGAGAGAATTTATTATCTTGATAACATAACATAAATGTTAGGAGAGAATTTATTATCTTGATAACATAACATAAATGTTAGGAGAGAATTTATTATCTTGATAACATAACATAAATGTTAGGAGAGAATTTATTATCTTGATAACATAACATAAATGTTAGGAGAGAATTTATTATCTTGATAACATAACATAAATGTTAGGAGAGAATTTATTATCTTGATAACATAACATAAATGTTAGGAGAGAATTTATTATCTTGATAACATAACATAAATGTTAGGAGAGAATTTCTATCCTGTCGTAGGACTGGATATGCCAAGGTTTTGTGATGTGTGATATTGAATGTCCTATATGTAAAGATTTTGTAGTGTGAGATACTGAACGTCCTATATATAAGGATTTTGTGATGTGTGATACTGAACTTTCTGTATGTAAGCATTGTGTGATGTGTGATATTGAAAATTTTATATATAAGGATTTTGTGATGTGTGATATTGCACGTCCTATATGTAAGGATTTTATGATGTGCTTTATGGTTTATGAACTGGATCATCATCATCATTGCACCCATTTCCATAGGTCTTCAGATTCTTGGATCTGTCCGTGTGTACAGCATACTCTTGGGTCTGTCTGTGTGTACAGTTTATTCTTGGGTCCGTCCGAGTGTACAGTTTATTCTTGGATCCGTCCGTGTGTACAGCTTATTCTTGGGTCCGTCCGCGTGTACAGTTTATTCTTGGGTCCGTCCATGTGTACAGCGTATTCTTGGGTCCGTCCGTGTGTACAGTTTATTCTTGGGTCCTGTCATGCCTTAGAGGCACATAGGGATATGGTGTTAGTGCCCATATTTTCCTTGACCTGTCAGCACACTAGAGGGTGATATGGTCAGTATCACGTCTGGCCGCCTTTCCTTCCCCAACTCCAGAAGAAGTCGGGTACCCATTTCTACAGCTGGGTGATTGGGGTGCTTCCGGCCTGATTAAGGGTCTGTCCATGTGTACAGCTTATTCTTGGATCTGTCTGTGTGTACAGCTTATTCTTGAGTCTGTCTATGTATACAGCTTAATTTTTAGTCTGCCTCTGTATACAACTTATTCTTGGGTCTGTCTGTGTGTACAGCTCATTCTTTAGTCTGTCCGTATGTACAGCTTATTCTTGTATCTGTCTATGTATACAGCTTAATCTTTAGTCTGCCTATGTGTACAGCTTATTCTTGGGTCTGTCTGGGTGTACAGTTTATTCTTGGATCTGTCTGTATACAGCTTATTCTTGGGTCTGCCTGTGTGTACAGTTTATTCTTTAGTCTGTCTGTGTGTATATCTTAATCTTGGCTCTATCTGTGTACAGTCTATTCGTGGATCTGTCTGCATACAGCTTATTCTTGGGTCTGTCTGTGTGTACAACTTATTCTTGGGTCTGTCTGTGTGTACAGCTTATTCTTGGGCATGTCTGTGTGTACACCATACTCTTACATGTGTCTGTACGTGAAAGTAAAGAAAAAAAAAAGTAACAGAAACTGATCCTTGTTTTCGACGGATTATTCAATAATGAAAGAACCATGAACTTACACATTTATCTAGCCATTGCCACACTTTGACCTCGGGGCTGTTACACTTTTTCTCGCAGCTGTTAAACTTTGTTCTGTGACTGTAGTACGTTAAAATAAAAACTCTTAGACTTTGGTTCAACAAATCTGACATTTAGATTTTAGAGCGTGGTTAAGATGTGAGAATAGTGTTAACAAGCAAGAAAATGAGAATGATGTTAACATGTGAATATGTGAAAATAATGTTAACACTGAGAGTGTTTAGTGAAGGTAACAGGTGAGAGTATTACAGTGATGTTAACATAAGGAGAATGTTAGCGTGAAGTTAACATGTGACAGTGATGTTAACATTTGAGCCGGTTAAACTTAGCATCTGGCAGTGTGAGTGATGCTAACATGAACAGCTTTCTAAAACGTCTAGAACTTTGCTTGATAAATTAACCTTTTCCAAATCTTTTTTTTACCATCATCCTGTGTCACGCCATTAGTAAAATTTAGATATACTTTAATTTTTTTGCCATAATATTCTGTGCATTTATCATCGTTCAGTCTTTCATTAAGATTTTTCTCATTGTAATGTTATATTGTCGTAGAACACAAGAATAAAACTTCTTCTTCTTCTTCTTCGTTCGCTTCTACCATCAAGATCGTCCGTGATCCTATTGAATTTACTCCTGTGGTTCTCGCGCTAGTCTCATTTAGGATGGAGGCTCAGAGCATCGTGGGGCTTGGGCCTATGTTCTCGGTGGGTCACAGAAGCAGGATTGCGTGACACTGTGGTTTTACTGCCTTAGTTTAGTCTAGAGTTGTAATTTCTCACTGGAAAACCTCGACGTGGTTTGGATGTGAATATATTCCCACCGGGTCAGAGGTGGGTGCCCATCTAGCCTAGAGTTTGACTTTCTCACAGGAAAACCTCGATGTGTTTTGGACATCAGCCGGGTGAGAGGTGGTTGCCCATCAAGTCTAGTGTTGGACTTTCTCACCGGAAAACCTCAGCGTGATTAGGATATGCATATATCCCCGTTTGGTGAGAAGTGGTTGCCTATATAGATTGCACTGGTCCAGTGTCTCTGAATTCAACATTTTGTGGTCGTGGCCGCTAGCCTTCCTGGTGGTGACCAGGACGTAGTTTTTGTCCAGGAGGACGAATCCTCGCCACTAGTAAGTTTCACCCCTGGGTTAAGCTGGTTTAGGTGTGTTATCCCAGTATGGGTGTATATAGGACGTGACCGGCCTCTAGAGCGGAGGCACCGTGATATGCGTAGCCATCGAGTTTCACCCCTGGTGTAAGCCAATGTAGGCATATTTCACCAGTATGGGTGTATATAGGACGTTGCCGGCCTCTAGAGCAGAGGTGCCATGGTATGAGTAGCTCTTGCCGCGAGACTACTGGACACTCTTTAAGCTTCACTTTATCCTTTCCATCGCCTTTTCCACAGCGGCGCCGCACGGCAACCCTAGTCGCATTTTCGCATTTTCTTCATTGGCCGGGAGGAGTTTCAACCCCACGCGCGGTAGCCGAAAAAACCTCGCCAGCAGTGTCTTAATTTAACCTCTGTGTTAAGTCGGTTTAGGCAATCTGCCCCAGTATGGGTATATATAGGACGTTGCCGACCTCTAGAGCAGAGGTGCCGTGATATGAGTATCCCTGACCTCGAGACTACTGGTTACTTCACTTAATCCTTTCCATTACCTTTTCCATGGCGGCACTGCGCGGCAACCCTAATCGCATTTTTCTTCATTGGCTGGGAGATGTTTCACCTCACTCACGGCTGCTGAAGAATCTCTCCAGCAGTGGGTTTTAAATCAAGTTTTCCTTCTCTTAGATGTACCAACCAAGACTCTCATCTACTTGAAACGTCTGGTTTTCAGGCGCCAGATATTCACCTTTCGCCCCTTCTCCTGTCAGTTTAAACAGTTCCGCCACGAGAAGGCCAGGAGCTGGACGTGGACTGTCAGAGGCTATTTGAGACGCACGCCTTGGAGACATTTAATTGGAGTGGAGAGCGTATCCCTCACCCCACGTCCGGCTATAACAGATCTTAGAACCAGTAAAACATCAAAACAGAAGGTAACATTCTCATGAGCACTGAACATGAACCAACGAAAAGGTGACAATACAGTGTATGAACTATTAATTAGAATGTAAATCAAATAGAGCACTTAGAATGTAAGTTACATAGAGAACCTAGAATGTAAGTTAAATAGAGCACTTAGAATGTAAGTTAAATAGAGCACTTAGAATGTAAGATACATAGAGAACCTAGAATGTAAGTTAAATAGAGAACCTAGAATGTAAGTTAAATAGAGCAGTTTGGCTGTGTATTTTTACAGAGTACTCTGGCTTTGCATATTTTTAAATCATGAGAATGATACTCTTTCAGTGCATTCATGTCCGTCATGATGGAAGAACACACTAGTTTCTACCCAGTTTGTACGTATAATCAAGGAATTTGTAACTCCAGCATCGATGATACCATTGTTGGTGAAACTGGCACAGAAGCAGCATCTAGTATTGGTGGAGGGACACGATATATACATAATTTTATACCTCCACAATCAACAGCCTGCTATTACGCATGCGCAGAGATTTACAAAGGTGTTGGTGGACAAACCATGTCAGTTGTGGAGGAGGAACAACATTTCCATCCAGCTTTTTCCCAGCAATCGCCACAACAGCATCTTCACCTACAGCAAGCACATCCTGTCCTGGGACATGCCAGTAGTCCTAGCGTATACGCCATCAGAGAACGACTCTCGTGTCTACATCAGCACCAGCACTCAAACATTCCACGTGCCAGTCTCCTAGAGCCTCGAAGCTCACAGTCCACTCACGTGACCTCTCAGTCCACTCACGTGACTTCTCAGTCAGGCGGAGATCACGCAGTCACTCCAACTCCCGCTCACGTGATCTTCGCTTGCACAAAAGCCAGAGCAGATCTTGAACAACACACTCTTCCTACGGTCCACACCCCTGGAGAAACACTACCAGGTCATAACCAGAATGCTGACCATACACCGACCTCAGCTAACGTCGCTTCCGCTGAAACTGAGTCATCACAGCAACAGCAGCAACAACCATTGCCGTATCCTTGGATGAAGACAACCAAGTCACATGCTCATCAGTGGAAGGCGCATTGGCCAGGTGAGGTTATCAAATTCCTAAAACCCCCTACCAACATTACAACACACAGTCTAACCCCCTACCAACATTACAACACACAGTCTAACCCCCTACAAACATCACAACACACAGTCTAACCCCCTACCAACATCACAACACACAGTCTAACCCCCTACCAACATCACAACACACAGTCTAACGTCCATAGTCTAATTCTCTACTGCAGATATGACTGACATTACATGTTTAATCTAATCCTCTATTTATCGCTCATATGACAAACATTAAATGTTAAAATAATCTTTTGTTTACTGCATTTATGACAGACATTACCTGCTTGATCTAATCACTTATTTATTGCAGATATTACAGACCTTAAATGTTTGATCTAATCTTCTGTCTACTGAAGAAATGGCAGATAATACATATACTGTTTAAAAATAGATAAAGACATGTCATAGATTATACACATACACAAACACACTCACACAAAAATGTATTGAAGACGTTTAATGAAACAGAATGAATTGTTGCATATACATTTTGTTATTATCATGAACATGTCACTAAACCTTCGAGTCAGAGACTTCTGTCCGCTTCTTTCTGCTTCTTATTCAAAGCGTCACCCTCGCAAAATTAAAGATAACATTAACAGAACTTGATCTTGAAGAACGGCCATGCTCTGCTGGTGACCTAGAGATGGAGCTCCTTGCACTCAGGACACTCCCATATGAGCTCAGTCGTTAACCTCCGTGTTGTTCATAGTGTGTGCTGGCTGACAGTGCCAATGGCACACTGACTGAATATAGCTCGATCTTTTCCACAAAGTTCTGATTGTCTGTCACTGCCCTTCGTTATTCCCCTCTTGGTGATAGGTTCACATTCAATTTTTTTTTCATTTCGCTGTAATTTTGATAGGACGACTATTATAACGTCTTCTTTGTCCATTTGTAAGTTTCCCAGGGTTGTTGCTTTGTTTGCCAGTAGATCCGCCATTTTATTACCTTTGATACCAGCATGTCCTGGGCAATAAATCCACATTAAGGAGGAGATTTGTGACTCTTAATTTGGCCAACCTCTCGCGACGCATCACCTACTTTTCCATGTTTTTTTAATGGCATGCATTGTGTGTCTGATACTATTATGGCTTGTGATGCTTGCTTGTTTGCTACCCAGTTTATGGGTTGCGATGCTTGCTTGTTTGCTAGCCACTTTATGGCTCGAGTGATTGTAACTGTAATCTGGGGCTGGTGCCGGTAAGTCAGAGTCAAAGTAGGTTGTATGTGCTACTGCTTTAGGAGTTTAAGTGGAGTAAGATATTTCGACTGTTAGTTATGAAAGTATGAGCAAGCGTTTCTTTGATATACGCAGAGAAACGATCACGCCCAGGTACACAACTCCAGCTTAAATAACAACAGCACAGGATGAAAACCTCTGACTCTCTTCACAACTACAGAAAACATAGTGTAGTAACTTGAAAAGATGTGGAGTACAAATAGCAAGTTTTATTGATGGGTATTGATCAAAACAGAGTCACGATACCACTAAAGTATTATCACTGCACTACTAAAATAGTGACACGGTAACACTATTACAAGATTCTTCCTTCGTGTACTGTGTACTATTACATTTACATGAGCATTAGGCTCAGAGACTCAACAGACGTTACATTGATATACATTATGTAACAAGACAACCCAGGTAACAATAACTCAACTACTCATCAGTACACGACATGACCAGTTACATGTAAATCAATAAACTCTACACCACAGTTGACACTTAACATGAATCCAATAACCACAGGATTCATCAGACACAATTCCAAGAATGTTTAATGATGAAAGCCCATTTGTTAGATGTGTGTTGCAATGATGTGAAGTGTAAACTTGATGAGAATAATACAAACGATTACAAGAAATATGTCCGGGCGACTAACATCGCCATGGGACTAAATCAGACATTCAAATCTTGTCCATAACGGGACAATCAACACACAATATACATGCTACTATGACCCTTTTCCTAAAAGAACAATACATCCACTACAACAAATTGTCCTAACAAGGACAATTCAACAACTTACATACTGAACTCAAGAAAAACTACATTCCTACTAGAATTGAACATCAGGACCTATCATTACAACATTCTGACACAAAACTCCCTCACAACTCGTTCACACATCCCGCCTAACATAATTCACGTGACTCAGTTGTGCCAGGGAAACACGTGATACTTTCACTGTGCTTCACATAAACAGAATGAGTTGTTTGACCACAACAACAGGGTTTCTCACAACAATCTGTACATAATAACATTCTGTTACACTGATGATAGATGACGAATGAGGTGAAGAACGTCAACAAGAAACAAATTACACATAGGCTCCACTCGTGGCAAGACAGCAGTTTGCCACATTAGAGGGAGTGATGTACATTCTCACTCAACCAGAAAAGCAATTTAATGATGAACAAAGAGTTGCAACTTACAGATATCACGAATACGCATCACTGTGTCTCATACAAATCACGCACATAATTTGAGAACCACTGGTCTCAACACAATCTCAAAAGATAGAATTAATTCTAAATTCTGAGTGGCGAAGTGGTTAGTGCACCTGTCTCTCATGATGAAAGTCGGGGGATCGGATCCTAGTCACCCAGCTGTAGAAATGGGTACCCGACTTCTTCTGGAGTTGGGGAAGGAAAGGCGGCCAGGCGTGATACTGACCATATCACCCTCTAGTGTGTTGACAGGTCAAGGAAAATATGGGCACTAACACCAAATCTCTATGTGCCTCTAAGGCATGACAGGATTACCGTTACCTTTTTTACCTACATTCTTTAGTTCTACACCTTCTAGTGAACAAAACTATGAGCCAAATTCAGCACAGCACAAATAATTACAGTAACAGCTAGATCAAACATCCTATCCAACGCATGCTAAACTGAATGAAACTGAACCGATCTCTAACAGATCTGATACTCATACTAATACTCTCTCAAAAATTCTGTCCCTTAAATACTCAGTACATTTTCTCACCATAAACTTCCAGAACTTTCTTGAAATGTATTTCTCACGAGACTTCTGACCGCTGTTCAGCGCAAAGAAAAAAAAATCATACCACGCATAAAATCTTTGGGGCCGCACAGGAACTGCTACTTTTATTTTCCAGTTTCCAGATGTTACTCCATGCTATAATTACGATCAAGAAAAATACAAAGATAGTACTTGTACTTTACTGTTTCTTGTAGAGAAATTACTTTCGGATCGGGTGTTTCAAGTGGGCTTTTATCTCGTAGTCAGAATCATTGAATAAGTAAACAAAGAAATCATCATTGCAATTAACTAAGTAAGGTAAATAGAAGGTTTATCCTGTTCTTAAATGTATAAGCTGTTATAGTGCATGTATGTACGTATATATATATATATATATATATATGTTACTATGCACATTTGGACACACAGTATTTTTTTGTCACATGAGCTGAACATTTTGCACACAGATCGCAACCCCTTACAGGGAACATTACCATCTGACCCTTTTGAAATTGCCTGTCCAGACAAACAATCCTTACCCTAAAATTATTTTTAGTTGCTCCTTTCGTCTGGTTATGTCGACCGAGACATCCACTTTTTGACCCTTCCAACTTTTCTTAACTATCACGTGAGATTCAGACGTCAAGGTTAAG
Source organism: Achatina immaculata (assembly GCA_009760885.1). Classification (NCBI taxonomy): domain Eukaryota; kingdom Metazoa; phylum Mollusca; class Gastropoda; order Stylommatophora; family Achatinidae; genus Lissachatina; species Lissachatina immaculata. The sequence continues at coordinate 40,800,949 of CM019703.1, forward strand.
TGGGCTGAGAAACTTATCACGTGGCACGTGGGCTAAAAAATCAATACTACAAACAAGGGCATAACCAAGTAGCTTAACTATTAAAGTTAATTACTTCCCTTGCAATATACCATCACATGGTTGCTTCAGTCTCAATCCTCATGCTGGAGGTGGTTGTGGTGAAGTAGCAAAGTCCCTGATGATGGAGCGTTCACTGTGATAGAACACGAAACCCCATCCGCCCCTTTGTCCGCGCGTAACCTATATATATATATATATATATATATATATATATAAAATAGGATTATCTGGATTTAAGTGCTTACTAATTGGCTATTTGATCTGCTTATTCTGCCATCCAATTTCAACATTCTCGACTGAGCTATATATGAACTTTGTTAAGATGTGGATGTTTTCTGGCATCAATCCAGTCAGCATCCATGAAGATTTCTTCAGGGATGGATATCTGTCCTATGGTCTTTTCAGCCTCCGCTATCTACGACTAACCTGGGTTTATTCGTGTACCTTTTTGTGTTTCAATCTCCTTTTTTAAATGAGTGGTTTTCCATGCTCTCGGTTCGTATGTACTCCTTTACTTGGGATCATTTAAGCTGACTTTTCAAGCTGGGTATGTTCAGTAGGTGTCGTGTGCCAACCCTGGGGGGAGATCCGAGCAACGTCCTCGTTGCTTTATTCTGAGTTCTCTCCAGCAGCCAGGTTATATGAGTTGTTGATAAAGTGAGAATGCAGATGCCATGTTTTAGTCTTGACACTACCAGCGCTTTCATTGTTGAGAATAAATTTGTTTGTGATAGACCCATATTTGCTACTATTTTTAGTGCTGCTAAGATTTTCTTTGCTTTCAATACCGTCTCTCCACGTGCTGTCTGAAGGATAGGTTTCTGTGGAAGGCAGTCCTCAAATATTTAATTGTGTGACATCTTTCTATGCTGGTATTTTCACAGTGCACCGCTGACAATTCGGCTTTTGGTGTTTGGTTATCCAAGGAACACCATAATAGTTTGACTTTTGGTGCTCAGTTACCCAAGGAACACCATAATAGTTTGGCTTTTGTGTCTGGTTATGCAAGGAACACCATAAGAGTTTGGTTTTTTTTTGTTTTGTTATGCAAGGAACACCATAAGAGTTTGGCTTTGGTTGGGTTAACTGGCCTGTTGTAATCTTCGCATCATGTCGTGACGAGATTCACTTGTCTCTGCAGTATGTTGCTACTTCCTTGTCGTTTCGATCTTGTACATAAATTGCTATGTCGTCCACAAAGGTTAAAAGCCAATTAGGGTCCGTCTGATCCAATTGATCTAGTCTAACAGTGTGTATGCTGAATAATATTCGTGAAAAGTTGATATTTGAAGTAGACAAAAGCTAGTTTAACTGTATGTATGCTGAATAATATTTGTGAAAAGTTGATATTTCAAGTAGACCAGAGCTAGTCTAACAGTATGTATGCTGAATAATATTTGTGAAAAGTTGATACCTGAAGTAGACCAGAGCTAGTCTAACTGTATGTATGCTGAATAATATTTGTGAAAAGTTGACACTGGAGGTAGGCCAGAGCTAGTTAAATGTATGTATGCTGAATAATATTTGTGAAAAGATGATACTTGAGGTAGGCCAGAGCTAGCTTAAATGTGTGTATGCTGAATAATATTTGTGAAAAGTTGATACTTGAAGTAGGCCAGAGCTAGTCTAACTGTATGTAGGCTGAATAATATTTGTGAGAAGTTGATACTTGAGGTAGGCCAGAGCTAGTCTAACTGTATGTATGCTGAATAATATTTGTGAAAAGTTGATACTTGAGGTAGGCCAGAGCTAGTCTAACTGTATGTATGCTGAATAATATTTGTGAGAAGTTGATACCTGAGGTAAGCTAGAGCTAGTCTATGTATGCTGAATAATATTTGTGAGAAGTTGATGCTTGAGGTAGGCCAGAGCTAGTCTAACTGTAATAATGCAGAATAATATTTGTGAAAAGATGATACTTGAGGTAGGCCAGAGCTAGTCAAACTGTATGTATGCTTAATAATATTTTTGATAAATTGATAGTTGAAGTAGGCCAGAGTTAGTCTAACTCTGTGTATGCTGAATAATATTTGTGAGAAGTTGATACTTGAGGTAGGCCAGAGCTAGTCTAACTGTATGTATGCTGAATAATATTTGTGAAAAGGTGATACTTGAGGTAGACCAGAGCTAGTCTAACTGTATGTATGCTGAATAATATTTGTGAGAAGTTGATACTTGAGGTAGACCAGAGCTAGTCTAACTGTATGTATGCTGAATAATATTTGTGAAAAGGTGATACTTGAGGTAGACCAGAGCTAGTCTAACTGTGTGTATGCTGAATAATATTTGTGAAAAGTTGATACTTGAGGTAGGGCAGAGCTAGTCTAACTGTATGTATGCTGAATAATATTTTTGAGAGGGGATCATAAGGGAGGCTAGGATGGGTATTGGTTGGTTTGGATGTTCAGGATCATGACCCAGTTCTGCTGAAGAGTGCTGCGGCTGTGTATCTGGCAAGTCACGTGTCAGTAGCTAGATTGAGCATCACTCTAAGTAAGAAGGTGTATTCCACTTGGCTATAAGCATCATCTAGGTCCAGGGTCACCAGTGACGCTTCTTCCTTTTAGAACTCTTCATATACTTACACGCATTATGGCTGTGTTCATGGTGGTGTTTCTTCCTTTTAGAACTCTTCATATACTTACACGCATTATGGCTGTGTTCATGGTGGTGTTTCTTCCTGGTCGGCACCCTTGCACTGTGTTAAGCAGTTTGTCACTCTTTTCAAGGGCTTGTGTGGTTTTCCTGGCTACAGTGTTTTCCATCAGTTTTCCGTATGTGTCTTGAAGCGCTATTGTTGTTGTTGTTGGTGTTGTTGGTGTTGTTGTTGTTGTTGTTCTTCTTCTTCTGAGTTCGAGGTTGTTGGTCACTGTGATTTCTGTTTGCTTTAGTTAGAGCTATGAGATGGCTATGGCTCCAGTCATCTGTGAGTACTCCCGTTTTTTATACTGCGACTGAAGTCTGTGATTATATCTTTAATCTCTGATTCCAGATTTTGTTTCAAGTTTATATCTTACTCCGCCAGGTCCTGGTGCTGTCATTAGAGAACTTGATGGTTTGTCTCACCTTTTATGATGTTTGTGTACTACAGTAAAATAATTATTGCTAATACAACAACAAAATAAAAAGAATCATGCCAACTTAACAGCAACAGAATTAATGTTAATACAACAACAAAATCAAAAGAATTATGACAATTTATCAGCAACAGAATTAATGTTAATTTAAGAAGAAAATAAACAGAATCATGCTAAATTAACAACAACAGAATGTTAAGGTCAACGTGACGTCAGCGGATGCCATGAAGCACATATGGGCAACTTTTGGTCAGCGGACCACACTTTAGCCGCGACAAAGTTCTCCAGGCATGCATAAAGTCTCAGCAGTTTCTTTATAAACCGCACATTTGCTGGGCACATGAACAAACTTGATGTTACATTGTAGAATTATTCAACTTTGTGACATAAGGACTTAATAACTCCACAATAAACTATATAAAGCACATCTAGTTCAGATCCATCACAAATTAATTCTGTGTGTTTTGCTACTACGAGGTTCGTCAATGTGGCACGTGAATGGCCCGTGTGAAGTTTTTTAAGAAAGTCTTTTATCACCCGCCGAAGAAAAAATGTTGCCAATACATGCTATAAGGGCTGCATTATAGTGCTGTATGCTGTTATAAAGGTTTCCATTATAGTGCTATATGTTATTATAAAGGCTGCCATTATTGTGCTGGATGCTGTTATAAAAGCTGCCATTATTGTGCTGCATGCTGTTATAAAACTTGCCATTATTGTGCTGTATGCTGTGTTATAAAGCTTGCGATTATTTTGCTGTATGCTGCTATAAAGGTTGCCATTATTGTGCTGTATGGAGTTAATGACAACAGGTTATTTTTTCAAAAAGAGGGGATCATAAGGGAGGCTAGGATGGGTATTGGTTGGTTTGGATGTTCAGGATCATGACCCAGTTCTGCTGAAGAGTGCTGCGGCTGTGTATCTGGCAAGTCACGTGTCAGTAGCTAGATTGAGCATCACTCTAAGTAAGAAGGTGTATTCCACTTGGCTATAAGCATCATCTAGGTCCAGGGTCACCAGTGACGCTTCTTCCTTTTAGAACTCTTCATATACTTACACGCATTATGGCTGTGTTCATGGTGGTGTTTCTTCCTTTTAGAACTCTTCATATACTTACACGCATTATGGCTGTGTTCATGGTGGTGTTTCTTCCTGGTCGGCACCCTTGCACTGTGTTAAGCAGTTTGTCACTCTTTTCAAGGGCTTGTGTGGTTTTCCTGGCTACAGTGTTTTCCATCAGTTTTCCGTATGTGTCTTGAAGCGCTATTGTTGTTGTTGTTGGTGTTGTTGGTGTTGTTGTTGTTGTTGTTCTTCTTCTTCTGAGTTCGAGGTTGTTGGTCACTGTGATTTCTGTTTGCTTTAGTTAGAGCTATGAGATGGCTATGGCTCCAGTCATCTGTGAGTACTCCCGTTTTTTATACTGCGACTGAAGTCTGTGATTATATCTTTAATCTCTGATTCCAGATTTTGTTTCAAGTTTATATCTTACTCCGCCAGGTCCTGGTGCTGTCATTAGAGAACTTGATGGTTTGTCTCACCTTTTATGATGTTTGTGTACTACAGTAAAATAATTATTGCTAATACAACAACAAAATAAAAAGAATCATGCCAACTTAACAGCAACAGAATTAATGTTAATACAACAACAAAATCAAAAGAATTATGACAATTTATCAGCAACAGAATTAATGTTAATTTAAGAAGAAAATAAACAGAATCATGCTAAATTAACAACAACAGAATGTTAAGGTCAACGTGACGTCAGCGGATGCCATGAAGCACATATGGGCAACTTTTGGTCAGCGGACCACACTTTAGCCGCGACAAAGTTCTCCAGGCATGCATAAAGTCTCAGCAGTTTCTTTATAAACCGCACATTTGCTGGGCACATGAACAAACTTGATGTTACATTGTAGAATTATTCAACTTTGTGACATAAGGACTTAATAACTCCACAATAAACTATATAAAGCACATCTAGTTCAGATCCATCACAAATTAATTCTGTGTGTTTTGCTACTACGAGGTTCGTCAATGTGGCACGTGAATGGCCCGTGTGAAGTTTTTTAAGAAAGTCTTTTATCACCCGCCGAAGAAAAAATGTTGCCAATACATGCTATAAGGGCTGCATTATAGTGCTGTATGCTGTTATAAAGGTTTCCATTATAGTGCTATATGTTATTATAAAGGCTGCCATTATTGTGCTGGATGCTGTTATAAAAGCTGCCATTATTGTGCTGCATGCTGTTATAAAACTTGCCATTATTGTGCTGTATGCTGTGTTATAAAGCTTGCGATTATTTTGCTGTATGCTGCTATAAAGGTTGCCATTATTGTGCTGTATGGAGTTAATGACAACAGGTTATTTTTTCAAAAATAGGGGATAAAACTTCAGAATTGCCAAGGATATATAGCACTTGTACATAAAACAGCCAAGCGCAAGCCAACATCAGCTGAAACAATGAATAATTAGCTAGCAGTGAATAAGAAAAAGACAACCCAAATAAGCTCTGCTTCCTTTGTCAAGAAAAGTCTCTATTCTCACAAATCTTAAGCAATCCTTAAACAAACAAGAAGCGTATCCAAGAAGCCATGCCCGTGGTTGTGATGAACATAATGGAAGAGAAATCTGCCGAAGAAACTGATAAGCTTTCTTCTCATTAATATTCTGTGCGCTCTCTGCAAGCTTTGCATAGATTCGGCCCCAGCAGTCCAGTTTCAGCTACCAGATTATAATGTTGAGTTTCAATTCATCTGTACCAGATTATGATGTTGAGTTTCAATTCATCTGTACCAGATTATGATGTTGAGTTTCAATTCATCTGTACCAGATTATGATGTTGAGTTTCAATTCATCTGTACCAGATTATGATGTTGAGTTTCAATTCATCTGTACCAGATTATGATGTTGAGTTTCAATTCATCTGTACCAGATTATGATGTTGAGTTTCAGTTCATCTGTACCAGACTATGATGTTGAGTTTCAACTCATCTGTACTAGATTATGATGTTGAGTTTCAACTAATGTGTACCAGATTATGATGTTGAGTTTCAACTAATGTGTATCAGATTATGATGTTGAGTTTCAACTCATCTGTACCAGACTATGATGTTGAGTTTCAATTCATCTGTACCAGATTATGATGTTGAGTTTCAATTCATCTGTACCAGATTATGATGTTGAGTTTCAATTCATCTGTACCAGATTATGATGTTGAGTTTCAATTCATCTGTACCAGATTATGATGTTGAGTTTCAATTCATCTGTACCAGATTATGATGTTGAGTTTCAATTCATCTGTACCAGATTATGATGTTGAGTTTCAATTCATCTGTACCAGATTATGATGTTGCTTAGTTTGACATAATAATACCTACCCCATCCCGGATTTTACCATCATTTCTGCCTGAATGTATTATTAACTTACCGTTTTCCGCCGATCTTTTACCTGCTTCTGGCCATCGCATTTCGCTGATGCCCAGTATGTCTAGATGGTATCTCTCCATTTCTTTGATGACCTGAGTAGTTTTTGTTGGTGCAAAGCAGCAAAGAGCTTTGTAGAATTGGAATCAGTGAACAGTCGTATAATAAGAACACGATACAACCTAAGACACGGAAGAATAACAGTAATACAGTGTTATGCACCCACGAATGATGCAGATGATGATGTGAAAGACGACTTCTATCACCAACTACAACAAATCATCAACAAAGTCCCTAAACACGACATCCTAATTGCTATGGGGGATTTCAACGCTAAGGTAGGGAAGGATAATACCGACGTTGAAAAAGTGATGGAGAAAGAAGGAATTGACATGGTTAATCAGAACGAAGAAAAGGAAATTGAAATACATCTAACAGAGGGCATGGTCATTGGAGGCACAATATTCCCACACAAAGAGATACATAAAACAACGTGGATATCTCCAGATGATAGAACTAGAAACCAGATAGATCATTTTTGTATTAGAAAGCAATGCAGAACATCTCTCATAGATGTAAGGGCTTATAGGGGTGCAGATGTCAACAGTGATCACAACCTGTGCATAGGGAAAATAAAACTAAAATTGAAAAGCCAACACAAGAAATCAGTACACAGAAAGATAAACAGCCACAGCCTACAAGAAGAAAATACTACCATTAATTTCAATCAAGAATTTGCCAATCATTCCAAAACACCCAGTGAAGTTGAGGAGATAGGTATAGATGAATTATGGAATTCTTACAACACAGCCATAATCACAGCAGCAAAAGCAAGCGCTGGACTGAAAAAAACAAATAGAAAACCATGGATATCAGATAAAACATGGAAGTATATACATGAAAGACGAGCAGTCAAATTAGACATGTTGAATGCAGAAACAGATCTTGGAAAAGATCTGGTGAAAGCAACATACAAAGAACTAGACAAGAAAGTAAAAAGTTCAGCTAGAAGGGATAAAAGAGAATATATAGACAATATGGCGAAAGAGGCAGAAAAAGCAGCAAAAACAGCAAAACCTTATATGACATACAAAAGAGGCTAACAGGTACTATTACATCTAAAGAAAGACCAATCCTTAGCAAAACTGGAACACTATTAACATAAAATAAAGACCAAAAGCAAAGATGGGCTGAACACTTCCAAGAAATATTTAATCGACCACACCCAAAAGAATTGTTAAACCTTGAAACTGACTTACCAGCCCCACAACTAAATGTCAACCTAGATGAAATTAAATTGCATGAAATTGAAACAGCAGTGAATTTAATGGCTAACAACAAAGCTGCAGGTGAAGATGAAATAACAGCCGAAATGCTAAAAGCTATCAATAGTGACAACACGAGACAACTACAAAGAATGTTTAACAAGATTTGGAAAGAAGAAAAGGTCCCTTCTAATTGGAAAAAATGAATCATTGTTAAAATACCAACAAAAAAAAGGCAACCTTAGTGACTGTAACAACTGGAGAGGAGTAACCTTAATATCATTTGTGTCAAAAGTATTTTGCAAGGTCATTTTGAATAGACTTAAAGATATAGTGGATACCGCAATGAGAGAAGAACAAGCAGGATTTCGAAAAGGGAGAAGCTGTCTCGACCAGATCTTTACTCTCAGAATAATACTTGAAGAATATATTGAAAAGCAGAAACCATTAATACTGAACTTCATAGATTTTAAAAAGGCATTTGATAGCATTCACAGATTCATTATGGAGAATTTTAAGTCTTTATGGAATACCATCTAAAATTGTCAACATCATTAAGGACTTATACGACGGATATGTTTGTGCAGTCAAGACAGAAAAAGGGATGAGTGAATGGTTCCAGATTGAAACAGGTATGGAACAAGGATGTATACTGTCTCCTTTACTTTTTTTAGGATTACAATAGACTTCATAATGAAAAAATGCTACACAGGTAACACAGGTATTGACTGGGTACATGGGACCCAACTAGAAGACCTTGATTTTGCTGATGACATAACTCTTATCAGTAATGATGTGAATTCCATGCAAGAAAAAACAGATAGTCTGTCTTCACTGTCTAGCAAAATAAGACTTGAAATTAACAAGAACAAAACAAAAATAATGAAAATTCCCCTTAATCAAAATGGAAAAATACACATAGAAGGGACAGATATTAAAGAAGTCAATCAATGTGCATACCTTGGCAGCTACATAGACCAGGATGCAAGAGTAACCACTCATTGCTAGGCCAGACAAATATTCAAGTTTTGTGTCCATGGCCAGCACTGTTACTTGGCTTGTACCATGTCAGACACGTGTGTGACATGTTTGGCCAGCTTGTCTGAAATGTAACAGATAAACTTAAAGGTCTAATACACAGATTGTGTTGTGAAAATTAACTCACACGTGCTTGGAACAGTCTACCCTAGCTTCAAGTCCAAAATGTAATCCATCCATGAGGCTCCACTATACAGCTGTGATTGTTGCAAGAGGAGGGCACATACAAGAGATAACGACTGCGGTAAAACTAGTTCAAGTAATCAAAGTACATAGAGGTGAATGGTTCTAGTAATCAAGGTAGAAGGAGGTGTATGGTTCTAGTAATCAAGGTAGATAGAGGTGTATGGTTCTAGTAATCAAGGTAGATAGAGGTGTATGGTTCTAGTAATCAAGGTAGATAGAGGTGTATGGTTCTAGTAATCAAGGTAGATACAGGTGAATGGTTCTAGTAATCAAGATAGATAGAGGTGAATGGTTCTAGTAATCAAGGTAGATACAGGTGTATGGTTTTAGTAATCCAGGTAGATAGAGGTGTATGGTTCTATTAATCAAGGTAGATAGAGGTGTATGGTTTTATTAATCAAGGTAGATAGAGGTGTATGGTTATACTAATCAAGGTAGATAGAATTATATGGTTCTAATAATAAAGGTAGAAGGAGGTGAATGGTTCTAGTAATCAAGGTAGAAGGAGGTGTATGGTTCTAGTAATCAAGGTAGATAGAGGTGTATGGTTCTAGTAATCAAGGTAGATAGAGGTGTATGGTTCTAGTAATCAAGGTAGATAGAGGTGTATGGTTCTAGTAATCAAGGTAGATACAGGTGAATGGTTCTAGTAATCAAGATAGATAGAGGTGAATGGTTCTAGTAATCAAGGTAGATACAGGTGTATGGTTTTAGTAATCCAGGTAGATAGAGGTGTATGGTTCTATTAATCAAGGTAGATAGAGGTGTATGGTTTTATTAATCAAGGTAGATAGAGGTGTATGGTTATACTAATCAAGGTAGATAGAATTATATGGTTCTAATAATAAAGGTAGAAGGAGGTGTATGGTTCTAGTAATCAAGGTAGAAAGAGGTGTATGGTTCTAGTAATCAAGGTAGAAAGAGGTGTATGGTTCTAGTAATCAAGGTAGAAAGAGGTGTATGGTTCTAGTAATCAAGGTAGAAAGAGGTGTATGGTTCTAGTAATCAAGGTAGAAAGAGGTGTATGGTTCTAGTAATCAAGGTAGAAGGAGGTGTATGGTTCTAGTAATCAAGGTAGAAAGAGGTGTATGGTTCTAATAATCAAGGTAGATAAAGGTGAATGGTTCTAGTAATCAAGGTAGATAGATGTGTATGGTTCTACTAATCAAGGTAGATAGAGGTGTATGGTTCAAGTAATCAAGGTAGATAAAGGTGAATGGTTCTAGCAATCAAGGTAGATAGAGGTGTATGGTAATCAAGGTAGATAGAGGTGTATGGTTCTATTAATCAAGGTAGATAGAGGTGTATGGTTATACTAATCAAGGTAGATAGAATTATATGGTTCTAATAATAAAGGTAGAAGGAGGTGTATGGTTCTAGTAATCAAGGTAGAAAGAGGTGTATGGTTCTAATAATCAAGGTAGATAAAGGTGAATGGTTCTAGTAATCAAGATAGATAGAGGTGTATGGTAATCAAGGTAGATAGAGGTGTATGGTTGGAATAATCAAGGTAGATAGAGTTATATGGTTCTAATAATCAGTGCAGATAGAGGTGGATGGTTTCAGTAGTCAAGGTTGATTGAAGTGAGTGGTTCTAGTAGTCAAAGTAGATAGAGGTGTATGGTCCTAGTAATCAAGGTAGATAGAGGTGTTTGGTTCCAGTAATCAAGGTAGAAGGAGGTGTATGATTCTAGTAATCAAGATAGAACAATTTGTAAGGTTCAAGTAATCAAGGTAGAAAGAGGTATATGGTTCTAGTAATCAAGGTAGATAGAAGTGAATGGTTCTAGTAATCAAGGCAGAAAGAGGAGTGTGGTTCTAGTAATCAAGGTAGAAAGATGTGTGTGGTTCTAGTAATCAAGGTAGATAGAGGTGTATGGTTCTAGTAATCAAGGTAGATAGAGGTGTATGATTCTAGTAATCTCGGGAGATAGAGCTGTATGCTTCTTGTAATAATGGTAGATAGAGTTGTATGTTAGTAATAATCAAGGTGGATACAGTTGTATGGTACTACTAATCAAGCTAGATCGAATTGTATGGTTCTTGTAACCAAGGTAGATAGATTTGTATGGTTCTTGTAATCAAGGTAGATAGAGGTGAATGGTTCTAGTAGTCAAGGTAGAAGATGTGTTTGGTTCTAGTAATCAATGTTGATAGAGCTGTATGGTTCAAGTAATCAAAGTAGATAGAGGTATATAATTCCAGTTATAAATATAGATAGACGTGTATGGTTCTAGTAATCAAGGTAGATAGAGATATATGGTTCTAGTAATCAAAATAGATAGAGGTGTATGGTTCTAGTAATCAAGGTAGATAGAGGTGTATGGTTCTAGTAATCAAGGTAGATAGAGGTGTATTGTTCTAGTAATCAAGGTAGAAAGATGTGTGTGGTTCTAGTAATCAAGGTAGATAGAGGTGTATGGTTCTAGTAATCAAGGTAGATAGAGGTGTATGATTCTAGTAATCTCGGGAGATAGAGCTGTATGCTTCTTGTAATAACGGTAGATAGAGTTGTATGTTACTAATAATCAAGGTGGATACAGTTGTATGGTACTACTAATCAAGATAGATCGAATTGTATGGTTCTTGTAACCAAGGTAGATAGATTTGTATGGTTCTTGTAATCAAGGTAGACAGAGGTGAATGGTTCTAGTAATCAAGGTAGATAGAGGTGAATGGTTCTAGTAGTCAAGGTAGAAGATGTGTTTGGTTCTAGTAATCAATGTTGATAGAGCTGTATGGTTCAAGTAATCAAAGTAGATAGAGGTATATAATTCCAGTTATAAATATAGATAGACGTGTATGGTTCTAGTAATCAAGGTAGATAGAGATATATGGTTCTAGTAATCAAAATAGATAGAGGTGTATGGTTCTAGTAATCAAGGTAGATAGAGGTGTATGGTTCTAGTAATCAAGGTAGATAGAGGTGTATTGTTCTAGTAATCAAGGTAGAAAGATGTGTGTGGTTCTAGTAATCAAGGTAGATAGAGGTGTATGGTTCTAGTAATCAAGGTAGATAGAGGTGTATGATTCTAGTAATCTCGGGAGATAGAGCTGTATGCTTCTTGTAATAACGGTAGATAGAGTTGTATGTTACTAATAATCAAGGTGGATACAGTTGTATGGTACTACTAATCAAGATAGATCGAATTGTATGGTTCTTGTAACCAAGGTAGATAGATTTGTATGGTTCTTGTAATCAAGGTAGATAGAGGTGAATGGTTCTAGTAGTCAAGGTAGAAGATGTGTTTGGTTTCTTGTAATCAATGTTGATAGAGCTGTATGGTTCAAGTAATCAAAGTAGATAGAGGTATATAATTCCAGTTATAAATATAGATAGACGTGTATGGTTCTAGTAATCAAGGTAGATAGAGATATATGGTTCTAGTAATCAAAATAGATAGAGGTGTATGGTTCTAGTAATCAAGGTAGATAGAGGTGTATGGTTCTAGTAATCAAGGTAGATAGAGGTGTATTGTTCTAGTAATCAAGGTAGAAAGAATTGTATGGTTCTAGTAATCAATGTTGATAGAGCTGTATGGTTCAAGTAATCAAAGTAGATAGAGCTGTATTATTTCAGTTATAAAGGTGTATAGAGGTGTAAGGTTCTAGTAATCAAAGTAGATAGAAGTGTATGGTTCTAGTAATCAAGGTAGTTATAGCCATATGGCTATAGCAATCAAGGTAGATAGAGCTGTATGGTTATAGTAATCTAGGTAGATGTAACTGTATTGTTCTAATAATCTAAGGCAGATAGAGGTGTATGGTTCTAATAATCTAAGGTAGATAGAGGTGTATGGTTCAAGTAATCAGGTTTGATAGAACTATATGGTTCTAGTAATGAAAGTAGAGAGAGGTGTATGGTTCTAGTAATGAGATGTAGATAAAAGTATATTCTTCTAGTAATCAAGGTATATAGAGATGTATGGTTCTGTTTTACATCGAGACAGAGGGAATGAGGAAAGAGAGAAGAAGTGAGACAAAACACAAATAGTAGAAAGTATGAGAGGAAGATGACCATGTATAAATGAAAATCATACAATATCGAATATTTCAGCTTGAGCCTTTTTCAAAGATTACATAGAAAAACAACACAACACATATGTAAAAGAAGAAAAATAAAAATAAAAATGATAAATTAAAATGAAAATTAAAAAGAACAATAAAACATCTTAACATTTAAAAAATTGCATGGACACCTGAGGCAAAACATTTCTGCCAAAGAAACCGCCAAAGAAAACGTGACATCTCTGTTAGTGCTATCAACTCTTGCTCTTCTGATGTACGACCACTGAAGACACTAGAAAAGCGCCATATTTTCCAGGCCGGTTGTCTCCACCCACCTGGAATTAACAATATATTTAATATTTAGCTTCCTGTAAACTTCTTTAGATTTCCACCTATTTTCTGCTATTTATACTCTTTATTTTCTTAGCCTTTCGCATTTCTCTACAGTTTTTCATTCATCAGTTTCTCCCAGCCACCCCCCTCTTCTTCTTCTCTAGTCGCTATAAGGTTTTTATTGTCTCCCGGTCTCTTTCCTCCGCCCTGTCCCACCCACCTCCATACTGTTCTCTCCATTTTCCCGCCTCTGACATCCGATTGGTTTCCCGCCTCTGACATCCGATTGGTTCCCCGCCTCTGACATCCGATTGGTTTCCCGCCTCAGACATCCGATTGGTTCCCCGCCTCTGACATTCGATTGGTTGAACTTCTTTTCCTTTGAGGTCTCCCAGTCTCGTTTTTTTTTTTTTGGGTGCATCATTGTATTAGGTAGCAGTAGGGAGGCCACAAAGCTACTGTGAGTATCAGCTCCCCCTACCTCTGTGAGTATCACCTCCTATTACTAAGTGAGTATCATTTCCCTCAATACTGTCAGTATCAAATCTCCCACCACTGTGAGTATCATCTACCCTACAGCTGTGGGTATCATATCCCACCACAACTGTTAGCATCACATCCACCATATAATTGTGAGTATCACCCCCCCCCCCCACAACTGTGAGTATAAACCCCCCCCCCCCCCACCACAGAGAGTATCACTTCCTTCCAGCACTGTGAGCATTACCTCCCCTACCGCAGTGACTATCGCCTCCCCCTACCATTGTGAGTATCACCTCCCCCTACTACTGTGAGTATCAAGCCCCCCTTACCACTGTGAGTATCACCTCCGCCGACAACTGTGAGTATCACATTCCCCTACCACTGTGAGAATCACCCCCAACCACTGAGAGTATCACCTCCCCCCAACACCTCTCCCTACCACTGTCAATTTCACCTCCCTCCACCACTTTGATTATCACCTTCCCCTACCTCTAAGAGTATCACCTCCTTCCACCACGGTGAGTATCTCCTCAAGCTAACACTTTGAGTATAACCTCCTATTACCAGTGGAAGTATTATGTCCCCCCACCACTGTTAGTGTTAACTCCCCATACCACTGTGAGTATCACCCTCCCCTACCACTGTATCACCTCACAATACCACTGCGAGTATCACCCTCCCCTACCACTGTGAGTATCACCTCCCCCATCACTGTAAGTATCACTTCCCCTACTATTGTGAGTATCACCTCCTACTACTACCTTGAGTATCACCTCCCCCAATACTGTGAGTATTAGCTCACCCATCACTGTGAGTATCAGCTGCCCCTACCACTGTATTACCTTCCCGTACTACTGTGATTACTACTTCCTAAACACTGTTAGTATCACCTATCCTACTACTATGAGTATCACCTCTCCCCTCCACTGTGAGTATAAAATCCCCTCCCCCCACCGCTGTGGGTATCTCCTCTCCCACCAATGTGAATATCATCTCCTGTCACCATTGTGAGTATCACATCCACCATACCAATATGAGTATTGCCTCCCCCTTACAACTGACTATCACACCCGACACTGTATCACCTCCCTCCAGCACTTTCAGTATTACCTCCCCCTATCACAATGAGTATCACCGCCCCGTGTCACTGTGAGTATCTTCACCTATACTACGTTGAATATCACGTCCACCCCACCACTGTGAGTATCACCTCCTCCACCACTGTGAACATCACATCCTCCTACCAATGTGGGTATCACATCAACCAACCACTGTGAGTATCAACCCCCAATTACTGTGAGTATCACCTCCTTCCACCACTGTGAGTATCACCTCCTTCCACCACCGTAAGTATCACTTTCTTTCACCATTGTGAGTATCACTTCCTTTCACCATTGCTAGTATCACCTCCTTTCACCATTATGAGTATCACCTCCTTTCACCATTGTGAGTATCACCTCCTTTCACCATTGCTAGTATCACCTCCTTTCACCATTGCTAGTATCACCTCCTTTCACCATTGTGAGTATCACCTCCTTTCACCATTGCTAGTATCAGCTCCTTTCACCATTGCTAGTATCAGCTAATTTCACCATTGCTAGTATCACCTCCTTTCACCATTGCTAGTATCAGCTCCTTTCACCATTGCTAGTATCACCTCCTTTCACCACTGCTAGTGTCACCTCCTTTCACCATTGCTAGTGTCACCTCCTTTCACCATTGCTAGTATCACCTCCTTTCACCATTGCTAGTATCACCTCCTTTCACCATTGCTAGTATCACCTTGCTTGGGTTTGAAATTAAGTTTGGTCGATTTCTCCCTTTCTCCTAGCACGCCTGTCAGTGCAGTCAGTCGGAACATTTTCTTGCAGTGGAGTGGAAGTGGAGACACATATAAATTGCTCACTTTCTTTTTGCCAGACTTTATATGTATCAATGTATCAATGTATCAATGTATCAGTGTATCAATGTATCAATGTATCAATGTATCAGTGTATCAATGTATCAATGTATCAGTGTATCAATGTATCAGTGTATCAGTGTATCAATGTATCAATGTATCAGTGTATCAATGTATCAATGTATCAATGTATCAGTGTATCAGTGTATCAATGTATCAGTGTATCAGTGTATCAATGTATCATTGTGGCTAAGTTCTCCATACCTACCTATTGTTTTCTTTCTATTTTACACAGCTACTGTTATCAGCTAATTTAATGTAGAGATCTGAAGCGCTGACATAACACGCTTTCATTTTATCCTGACAGTTGAAACTTGTGACACTTCAAGTGCGAATATTTCTACAAAAGTTCAAACTACGTTCAGCTACTCTTTTAGCAAAATTAATACTGAAAATAAATATTTTCATACAGCTAGGCATAACTGTAAGATAATTCCACAGTTGAATAATCTCAATTTGCAAGACTATCACGATAGTTTGTCCCAGATTTCTGCTGTCTGATTCAGTGAAAATAGCCTTTGCTGCGGAACAGTCAGCTGCAGGTCAGGCTGGACTGACCTACTTGTACAGAACAGTCAAATGTACATTTCCAAGCATTTCTGTCTGTGTTAAAAATGTGTAAAAACAAATAACGCATTCACAAATACACATTTCACTCAGGCTAAAATAGTGATGTCTTTCAGAGATGAATGTGGATAAAAAAATCAAGAATTTTGTCGTTTTTTTAAATGTTTTTTTTTTGGTGATTATATAAAATTATTTTGTGATTGTAAGGAGAGAGAGAGAGAGAGAGAGAGAGAGAGAGAGAGAGAGAGAGAGAGAGGGGTTATGGTGTGATTACATAAAATTAATTTATAATTGTGGTGGGAGAGAGAGAAAGAGAGAGAGAGAGGGAGAAGTTATAATATGATTATATAAAATTATTTAATAGTTCTGGGGGGAGAGAGAGAGAGAGAGAGAGAGAGAGAGAGAGAGAGAGGGCAGTGGACATGTTACATACGTGTTGGGCTGTTTTTGTCTGCAATCCTTGAAAAAGACTCAAGTCGAAATATTGGATGGAGTATGTTTTTCATTTACAAATTCTCATCTTACTGTCGTATTGTCTATCATTTGTCTTTTTTCTCACATCTTCTCACCGTCCTCATTCCCTCTGTCGCTTTGTATAACTGAATCATACACCTCTATATAAACAGAACCGTACACCTCTATCTACCTTGATTACTAGAACTATATAGCTCTATCTACCTTGATTACTAGAACTATACAGCTCTATCTACCTTGATTACTAGAATTATACAGCTCTATCTACCTTGATTACTAGAATTATACAGCTCTATCTACCTTGATTACTAGAATTATACAGCTCTATCTACCTTGATTACTAGAACCATACACCTATATCTGCCTTGATTATAAGAACCATGCAATTCTATCTATCTTGATTACTAGAACCATACAGCTCTATCTGGCTTGATAGAGTTTCACCTCCCTCTATCCACCTTGATTACTAGAATCATACACCTACATCTATCTTGATTACTAGAACCATGCAGTTCTATCTATCTTGATTACTAGAACCATACACCTCAATATACCTTGATTACTAGAACAATACACCTCTACCTACCTTGATTACAAGAACAATACGCTTCTATATACCTTGATTACTAGAACCATACACTTCCACCTATCTTGATTACTAGAACAATACACTTCCACCTATCTTGATTACTAGAACCATACACTTCCACCAATCTTGATTACTAGAACAATACACTTCCACCTATCTTGATTACTAGAACCATACACTTCCACCTATCTTGATTACTAGAACCATACACTTCCACCTATCTTGATTACTAGAACCATATACTTCAACCTATCTTGATTACTAGAACAATACACTTCCACCTATCTTGATTACTAGAACCATACACTTCCACCTGTCTTGATTACTAGAACCATACACTTCTACCTATCTTGATTACTAGAACCATACACTTCCACCTATCTTGATTACTAGAACCATACACTTCCACCTATCTTGATTACTAGAACCATATACTTCCACCTATCTTGATTCCTAGAACCATACACTTCTACCTATCTTGATTACTAGAACCATACACTTCCACCTATCTTGATTACTAGAACCATACACTTCCACCTATCTTGATTACTAGAACCATACACTTCCACCTATCTTGTTTACTAGAACCATATACTTCCACCTATCTTGATTACTAGAACCATATACTTCCACCTATCTTGATTACTAGAACCATACACTTCCACCTATCTTGATTACTAGAACCATATACATCTACCTATCTTGATTACTAGAATCGTACTTCTGTCTACCAAGAGGAGGGCACACACGTTTTTAAGAAGTTTGTCTTTTTATTTCGATACTCCAACACTGTGAATATCACCTCCCCCATTATTTGAACCAACTGGTCAGTGTAGAAAGAAAAAAAATTGAAAGATGGAGGGAACACTTTAACACCCTACTAAACAGAACATAAGCAGCACAAACAATAGACATACCTGAAGCAAAAACGGAACTAAACATCAATACAGGACCAATAACAATAAGTGAAGTAGAGGAGGTGATAAACAAGCTAAAATCAGACAGGGCACCAGGTGAAAATGAAGTGACTGCTGAGATGTTGAAAGCAGAAGAAACAGAAACACCAAAACAACTTTGCTGGATATTACAACATCTAGAAAAAGCCCCAGAGGAGTGGAAAACTGGGCTTACAGTAAAACTACCAAAGAAGGGTGACCTCAGAGATTGCGGGAACTGGAGAGGCATTACCCTACTGCCACTCACCAGTAAAGTATTTTGCAGAATAATCATCGACAGAATTGTACCAACACTTGAGGAAAAACTTCGGAAAGAGCAGGCAGGATTTAGGAAAGGAAGATCATGCATAGACCACATATTTGTACTTAGACAAATATTAGAACAGGCAAATGAGTGGCATAGCACAACATGTGCATTGTTCATAGATTTTGAGAAAGCCTTTGACAGTGTCAACAAAGATGCACTGTGGAAAATCCTAAGATGGCATGGCCTCCCCCAAAAGATAGTAAATGTAATCAAAGCCCTATATGAGGGTTTTCAGTGCAAAGTGATCTGAGGAGAACATACCTCCAGCAGCTTTAGGGTACAAACAGGAGTGAAGCAGGGATGTGTACTATCACCAACATTATTTATCTCGGCAGTAGACTGGTTAATGAAGGAGGCAACATCAGACAAACGCAGAGGATTACAATGGACCCTTGACACAGTGCTGGAAGACCTTGACTTTGCGGACGACATTTGTCTATTATCAAGCAGTCACAAAGATATGCAAGATAAAATAAACAAGCTAACTCAGAATGCAAACAACATAGGACTAAAGATCAATGTAGGAAAGACAAAGTTAATGAAGCAAAATGTGAACAACAGAAATGTACTCACAGTAGATAGCAAGTTAGTGGAGGAGGTCAACGAATTTGTATACCTTGGCAGTAGAGTAGTAGAAAATGGAGACAGCACAGAGGACATCAACAGCAGACTTACTAGAGCAAACTAGGCTTTTGCAGTGCTGCAGACTATGTGGAAAGTAAATAAAAACTAAGCATAAATATGAAAATCAGGATATTTAAGAGTAATGTTCTAAGTGTACTACTCTATGGAAATGAATGCTGGAAAATCATCAAAACCATAGAAAACAAGTTGAATTCTTTCCAGACTAAATGTTTACGAAGAATTAGAAAAATATTTTGGCCAAACACCATAAAAAATAACATCTTATTGGCAGAAATGCAGATGAAGCCGCTGACAACAATTATTGAGGAATGACGCTGGCGATGGTTGGGACATGTGCTCCGAATGACTGACAACTCACTACCAAAAATAGCACTAAGATGGACACCACAGGAGAACAGAAGTAAAGGTAGACCAAAAGAGACATGGAGAAGAACAACAGAAAGGATGTTGAGCAATAGAGGGCTCACCTGGGCAAGAGCAGAAAAAAAGGCGAAGAAAAGGCATTTGTGGAAAACACTTGAAAAAGCCCCATGTGCCCTGGGCACTTAAGGTTCAGAGAGAGAGAGATTATTGTGAACATCACCTCCCTTCATCAATGTGACTATCACTTACCCCCCACCACTGTGAATATCAACTCCCACAACCACTGTGACTATAAATTACCCCCACCACTGTGAATATCAACTCCCCTACCACTGTGAATATTAACTCCCCACTATTGTGAATATCAACTCCCCCACCACTGTGAATATCACTTACTCCCACCACTGTGAATATCACTTACCCCCCACCAATGTGAATACCACATACCCCCACCACTGTGAATATCAACTCCCCCACCACTGTGAATATCACTTACCCCCCCCCACCACTGTGAATATCAACTCCCCCAACACTGTGAATATCACTTACCCCCCACCAATGTGAATACCACATACCCCCACCACTGTGAATATCAACTCCCCCACCACTGTGAATATCACTTACCCCCCCCTACCACTGTGAATATCAACTCCCCCAACACTGTGAATATCACTTACCCCCCCCTCCACAACTGTGAATATCAACTCCCCCACCACTGTGAATATCAACTCCCCCATCACTGGGACTATTAACTCCTCCACCACTGTGAATATCAACTCCGCCACCACTGTGAGTATCAACTCCCCCATCACTGTGAGAATAAACTCCCCCACCACTGTGAGTACCACTCCCCCAACACTGTGAGTACCACCTTCGCCCCCCCTCCATCACTGTGAATATCAACTCCTTCTACCACAGTGAGTATCACATCCCCCACAACTGTGAGTACCAACTCCCCCACCACTCTGAATATCAACTCCTTCTACCACAGTGAGTATCACCTCCCCACCACTATGAATATCAACTCTTCCACCACTGTGAATATCAATTCCTTCTACCACAGTGAGTATCAACTCCCCCACCACTGTGAGTACCACTCCCCCAACACTGTGAGTACCACATTCTCCCCCCCCCCCACCACTTCGAATGTCAACTTCTTCTACCACACTGAGTATTACCTCCCCCACAACTGTGAGTATCACCTCCCCCCAAAACTGTGAATATCACCTACTCCTATCATAGTGAGTATAACCTCTGCCACCACTGTATCACCTGCCCTCACCACTCTGAATATCAACACCTCCTACCACTGTGAATATCACCCCCACCACTGTGAAAATCACTTCCTTCTAACAAAGTGAGTATCACCTCCCCAACTACTGTGAGTATCACCTTCCACTACCACTGTAAGTATCATCTTCCCCCAACACAGTGAGTATCACCTCTCACAAGACTGTGAGCATCATCACCCCCTACCAATGTTAATATCACCTCCCGCAACGACTGTGAGTATCACATCCCCCTACCACTAAGAATATCACCTACCCCATCACTGTGAGAATCACCTCCCCCACAAATGTGAGCATTACATCCCCTCTACCACTGTCAGTATCACCTAACACTGCAAGTATCTCTTTCCCTCCTACCACTGTGAGTAGGTCTTTCGCTACTAACACTGTAAGTATCTCTTTCCCCCTTAGCACTGTAAGTATCTCTTTCCCCCTTAGTACTGTATCTCTTTCCCTCCTACCTGTGTAAGTATCTCTTTCCCCCTTAGAACTGTAAGTATCTCTTTCCTCTTACCACTGTGATTATCTCTTTCCCCCTTAGCACTGTAAGTATCTCTTTCCCTCTTAGCACTGTGAGTATCTCTTTCCCCCTTATAACTGTAAGTATATCTTTCCCCCTTAGCACTGTGAGTATCTCTTTCCCCCTTATAACTGTAAGTATCTCTTTCCCCCTTAGCACTGTAAGTATCTCTTTCCACCTTAGCACTGTAAGTATCTCTTTCCCCACTAACACTGTTAGTATCTCTTTCCTCTTTAGCACTCTAAGTATTTATTTCGTTACTTATACTGTGAGTATCTATTTCCCCACCAACACTGTGAGTATCTATTTCCCCACTAATACTGTGAGTATCTATTTCCCCACTAACACTGTGAGTATCTATTTCCCCACTAACACTGTGAGTATCTATTTCCCCACTAACACTGTGAGTATCTATTTCCCCACTAACACTGTGAGTATCTATTTCCCCACTAACACTGTGAGTATCTATTTCCCCACTAACACTGTGAGTATCTATTTCCCCACTAACACTGTGAGAATCTCTTTCCCTCTTAGCACTGTAAGTATCTCTTTCCCCTTTAGCACTGTGAGTATCCCTTTCCCCCTAGGCACTGTAAGTATATCTTTCTTCCCTAACACTGTGAGTATCCCTTTCCCCCTAGGCACTGTAAGTATATCTTTCCTCTCTAACACTGTATCTCTTTGACTCCTACCACTGTAAGTATATCTTTCCTCTCTAACACTGTATCTCTTTCTCTCCTACCACTGTAAGTATCTCTTTTCCTCCTACCACTGTGAGTATTTCTTTCTCCTCTAGCACTGTAAGTATCTCTTTCCCCCTTAGCACTGTGAATATCTCTTTCCCCTTTAGCACTGTAAGTATCTCTTTCCCACTTAGCACTGTAAGTATCTCTTTCCCCCTTAACACTGTGAGAATCTCTTTCCCCCTTAGCACTGTGAGTATCTCTTTCCTCCCTTAGCACTGTAAGTATCTCTTTCCTCCTTTAGCACTGTGAGTATCTCTTTCCTCCCTTAGCACTGTAAGTATCTCATTCCTCCCTTTGCACTGTAAATATCTATTTCCCCTTTAGCACTGTGAGAATTTCTTTCCCCCTTAGCACTGTGAGTATCTCTTTCCCCACTAACACTGTGAGTATCTCTTTCCTCCCTTAGCACTCTGAGTATCTCTTTCACCACTAACACTGTGAGTATCTTTTTCCCCACTACCACTGTGAGTATCTCTTTATCCACTGACACTGTGAGTATCTCTTTATCCACTAACACTGTGAGTATCTATTTATGCACTAACACTGTGAGTATCTCTTTATCCACTAACACTGTGAGTATCTCTTTCCCCACTAACACTGTGAGTACCTCTTTATCCACTAACACTGTGAGTATCTCTTTCCCTACTAACACTGTGAGTATCTCTTTATACACTAACACTGTGAGTATCTCTTTATACACTAACACTGTGAGTATCTCTTATCCACTAACACTGTGAGTATCTCTTTCCTCACTAACACTGTGAGTATCTCTTTCCCCACTAATACTGTGAGTATCTCTTTCCCAACTAATAATGTATCTCTTTCCCCACTAACACTGTGAGTAACTCTTTTCTCCAAAACACTGTGAGTATCTCTTTCCTCCCTAACACTGTGAGTATCTCTTTTCCTACTAACACTGTGAGTATCTCTTTTCCTACTAACACTGTGAGTATCTCTTTTCCTACTAACACTGTGACTATCTCTTTCCTCCCTAACACTGTGAGTATTTCTTTCCACACTAACACTGTGAGTATCTTTTTCCTCCCTTAGCACTGTAAGTATCTCTTTCCTACCTTAGCACTGTGAGTATGTCTTTACTACCTTAACACTGTGAGTATCTCTTTCCTCCCTTAGCACTGTAAGTATCTCTTTCCTCCCCTAGCACTGTGAGTATCTCTTTCCTACCTTAGCACTGTGAGTATCTCTTTCCTGGCTTAGCACTGTGAGTATCTCTTTCATCCATTAGCACTGTATCTCTTTCCTCCCTTAGCACTGTAAGTATCTCTTTCCTCCCTTAGCAGTGTGAGTATCTCTTTCCTCCCTTAGCACTGTAAGTATCTCTTTCCTCCCTTAGCACTGTGAGTATCTCTTTCCTCCCTTAGCACTGTAAGTATCTCTTTCCTCCCTTAGCAGTGTGAGTATCTCTTTCCTCCCTTAGCACTGTAAGTATCTCTTTCCTCCCTTAGCACTGTAAGTATCTCTTTCCCCTTTAGCACTGTGAGAATCTCTTTCCCCCTTATCACTGTGAGTATCTCTTTCCCCACTAATACTGTGAGTATCTCTTTCCTCCCTTAGCACTGTACCTATTTCCTCCCTTAGCACTGTGAGTATCTTTTCCTCCCTTAGCACTGTGAGTATCTCTTTCCCACTAACACTGTGAGTATCTCTTTCCTCCCTTAGAACCGTGAGTATCTCTTTCCCCACTAACACTGTGAGTATCTCTTTCCTCCCTTAGCACTGTGGGTATCTCTTTCCCCACTAACACTGTGAGAATCTCTTTCCCCCTTAGCACTGTGAGTATCTCTTTCCCCAAAACACTGTGAGTATCTCTTTCCTCCCTTAGCACTGTAGGTATCTCTTTCCTCCCTTAGCACTGAGAGTATCTCTTTCCACTCTTAGGACTGTGAGTATCTCTTTCCCTCTTACCACTGTAAGTATCTCTTTCCCCCTTAGCACTGTGAGTATCTCTTTCCTCCCTTAGGACTCTGAGTATCTCTTTCCCTCTTACCACTGTAAGTATCTCTTTCCTCCCTAACACTGGGAGTATCTCTTTCACTCCTACCACTGTGAATATCTCTTTCCCCCTTAGCACTGTAAGTATCTCTTTCGTTCTTAGCACTGTGAGTATCTCTTTCCCCCTTAGAACTTTAAATATCGCTTTCCCTCTTACCACTGTGAGTATCTCTTTCCCCATTAGATCTGTATTTATCTCTTTCCCTCTTTCAATTGTAAGTATCTCTTTCCCTCTTAACGCTGTAAGTATATCATTCCCTCTTAGCACTGTAAGTATCTCTTTCCCTCTTAGCACTGTAAGTATCTCTTTCCCTCTTACCACTTTGAGTATCTCTTTCCCTCTTAGCACTGTAAGTATCTTTTTCACTCTTAGCACTGTGAGTATCTCTTTCACTCTTAGCCCTGTAAGTATCTCTTTCCCCCTTAGCATGTAAGTATCTCTTTCCCTCTTACCACTGTAAGTATCTCTTTCCCCCTTAGCACTGTAAGTATCTCTTTCCCTCTTACCACTGTAAGTATCTCTTTCCCCCTTAGCACTGTAAGTATCTCTTTCCCTCTTACCACTGTGAGTATCTCTTTTTCCCTTAGCACTGTAAGTATCTCTTTTCCCTCTTACCACTGTGAGTATCTCTTTTCCCCTTAGCACTGTAAGTATCTCTTTCCCCACTAACACTGTGAGTACCTCTTTCCTCACTAACACTGTGAGTATCTCTCTCCCACTAACACTGCGAGTATCTCTTTTCTCCTTAATACTGTGAGTATCTCTTTCCTCCCTAACACTGTGAGTACCTCTTTCCTCACTAACACTGTGAGTACCTCTCTCCCACTAACACTGTGAGTAACTCTTTTCTCCTTAATACTGTGAGTATCTTTTTCCTCAATAACACTGTGAGTACCTCTTTCCTCACTAACACTGTGAGTATCTCTCTCCCACTAACACTGCGAGTATCTCTTTCCTCCTTAACACTGTGAGTAACTTTTTCCTAACTAACACTGTGAGTATCTCTTTACCACTAACACTGCGAGTATCTCTTTCCTCCCTAACACTGTGAGTATCTCTTTCCCACTAACACTGCGAGTATCTCTTTCCTCCCTAACACTGTGAGTATCTCTTTCCCACTAACACTGCGAGTATCTCTTTCCTACCTAACACTGTGAGTATCTCTTTCCCACTAGCACTGCGAGTATCTCTTTCCTCCCTAACACTGTGAGTATCTCTTTCCCACTAGCACTGCGAGTATCTCTTTCATTCCTAACACTGTGAGTAACTCTTTCCTCCCTAACACTGTGAGTATCTCTTTCCTCCCTAACACTGTGAGTATCTCTTTCTTCACTAACACTGCGAGTAACTCTTTCTTCCCTAACACTGTGAATATCTCTTTCCTCCCTAACACTGTGAGTATCTCTTTCCTCCCTAACACTGTGAGTATCTCTTTCCTCCCTAACACTGTGAATATCTCTTTCCTCCCTAACACTGTGAGTATCTCTTTCCTCCCTAACACTGTGAGTATCTCTTTCCTCCCTAACACTGTGAGTATCTCTTTCTTCCCTAACACTGCGAGTAACTCTTTCTTCCCTAACACTGTGAATATCTCTTTCCCCACTAACACTGTGAGTATCTCTTTCCTCCCTAACACTGTGAGTATCTCTTTCCTCCCTAACACTGTGAATATCTCTTTCCTCCCTAACACTGTGAGTATCTCTTTCCTCCCTAACACTGTGAGTATCTCTTTCCTCCCTAACACTGTGAGTATCTCTTTCTTCCCTAACACTGCGAGTAACTCTTTCTTCCCTAACACTGTGAATATCTCTTTCCCACTAACACTGCGAGTATCTCTTTCATCCCTAACACTGTGAGTAACTCTTTCTTCCCTAACACTGTGAATATCTCTTTCCTCCCTAACACTGTGAGTATCTCTTTCCTCCCTAACACTGTGAGTATCTCTTTCCTCCCTTACATTGTGAGTATCTCTTTCCTCCCTAACACTGTGAATATCTCTTTCCTCCCTAACACTGTGAGTATCTCTTTCCTCCCTAACACTGTGAGTATCTCTTTCCTCCCTAACACTGTATCTCGTTAACAATAACACTGTGAGTATCTCTTTCCTCCCTAACACTGTGAGTATCTCTTTCCTCCCTAACACTGTGAGTATCTCTTTCCTCACTAACACTGTGAGTATCTCTTTCCTCCCTAACACTGTGAATATCTCTTTCCTCCCTAACACTGTGAGTATCTCTTTCCTCCCTAACACTGTGAGTATCTCTTTCCTCCTTAACACTGTATCTCTTTCCCACTAACACTGTGAGTATCTCTTTCCCACTAACACTGCGAGTAACTCTTTCTTCCCTAACACTGTGAATATCTCTTTCCTCCCTAACACTGTGAGTATCTCTTTCCTCCCTAACACTGTGAGTATCTCTTTCCTCCCTAACATTGTGAGTATCTCTTTCCTCCCTAACGCTGTGAATATCTCTTTCCTCCCTAACACTGTGAGTATCTC
Source organism: Achatina immaculata (assembly GCA_009760885.1). NCBI lineage: Eukaryota > Metazoa > Mollusca > Gastropoda > Stylommatophora > Achatinidae > Lissachatina > Lissachatina immaculata. The sequence continues at coordinate 40,827,753 of CM019703.1, forward strand.
TTTCCTCTCTAACACTGTGAGTATCTCTTTCCTCCCTAACACTGTGAGTATCTCTTTCCCAATAACACCGTGAGTATCTCTTTCCTCCCTAACACTGTGAGTATCTCTTTCCTCCCTAACACTGTGAGTATCTCTTTCCTCCCTAACACTGTGAGTATCTCTTTCCTCCCTAACACTGTGAATATCTCTTTTCTCCCTAACACTGTGAGTATCTCTTTCCTCCCTGTGAGTATCTCTTTCCTCCCTAACACTGTATCTCTTTCCCACTAACACTGTGAGTATCTCTTTCCCACTAACACTGTGAGTATCTCTTTTCTCCCTAACACTGTGAGTATCTCTTTCCTCCCTAACACTGTGAGTATCTCTTTCCTCCCTAACACTGTGAGTATCTCTTTCCCTACTAACATTGTGAGTATCTCTTTCCACACTAACACTGCGAGTATCTCCTCCCCCCACCGATGTGATTATCTCAATCCCCTTCCACTGATAGTATCTCCTCCCCCTACCACTGTTAGTATCTCCTACCCCTACCACTGTTAGTATCTCCTCCCTCCTACCACTGTTAGTGTCTTCTCCCCCCTACCACTGTTAGAATCTCCTACCCCCTACCACTGTTAGTATCTCCTACTCCTACCACTGTTAGTATCTCCTCCTTATAACACTGTTAGTATCTCCTCCTCCTACCACTGTTAGTATCTCCTCCTCCTACCACTGTTAGTATCTCCTACTCCAACCACTGTTAGTATCTCCTCCTCCTACCACTGTTAGTATCTCCTCCTCCTACCACTGTTAGTATCTCCTCCTCCTACCACTGTTATTATCTCCTCCTCCTACCACTGTTAGTATTTTCTCCTTCTGCCACTGTTAGTATCTCCTCCCCCTACCACTGTTTGTATATCCTCACCCCTACAACTGTTAGTATATCCTCCCCCTACAACTGTTAATATCTCTTCCCCCTACCACTGTGAATATCTACTCCCCCTACAACTGTTAATATCTCCTCTCCCTACCACTGTAAATATCTGCTCCCCCCTACCACTGTTAATATCTCCTCCCCCTACAGCTGTTAATATCTCTTCCCCCTACAATTGGTAATATCTCCTCCCTCTACAACTGGTAATATCTCTTCCCGCTACAACTGTGAATATATCCTCCAACTGTTAATATCTCCTCCCCCTACAACTGTTAATATCTCCTCCCCCTACAACTGTTAATATCTCCTCCCCCTACAACTGTTAATATCTCATCACCCTACAACTGGTAATATCTCCTCCCTCTACAACTGTTAATATCTCCTCCCCCTGCAACTTTTAATATCTCCTCTCCCTGCAATTGTGAATATCTCCTGCCCCAACAACTGTTAATATCTCCTCCCCCTACAACTGTTAATATCTCTTCCCCCTACAACTGTTAATATCTCCTCCCCTTACAACTGTTGATATCTCCTCCCTCCACCACTGTTATTATCTCCTTACCCTACAACTGTTAATCTCTTATCACTCTTACCACTTTTAGTATCTCCTCCCCATACAACCGTTAATATCTTAACACTCTTACCATTGTTAGTATCTCCTCCCTCTACAATTGTAAATATCTTATCACGCTTACCACTGTTATTATCTCCTCCGCCATACAACAGTAAATATCTTATAACATTAACCACTATTAGTATCTACTCCACCTACAACTGTTAATAACTTATCACTCTTACCACTGTTAGTATCTATTCCACCTACAACTGTTAATATCTTATCACTCTCACCAATGTTAATATCTCCTCCCCCTACAACTGTTAATATCTCCTCCCCCTACAACTGTTAATATCTCCTCCCCCTACAACTGTTAATATCTCATCACCCTACAACTGGTAATATCTCCTCCCTCTACAACTGTTAATATCTCCTCCCCCTGCAACTTTTAATATCTCCTCTCCCTGCAATTGTGAATATCTCCTGCCCCAACAACTGTTAATATCTCCTCCCCCTACAACTGTTAATATCTCTTCCCCCTACAACTGTTAATATCTCCTCCCCTTACAACTGTTGATATCTCCTCCCTCCACCACTGTTATTATCTCCTTACCCTACAACTGTTAATCTCTTATCACTCTTACCACTTTTAGTATCTCCTCCCCATACAACCGTTAATATCTTAACACTCTTACCATTGTTAGTATCTCCTCCCTCTACAATTGTAAATATCTTATCACGCTTACCACTGTTATTATCTCCTCCGCCATACAACAGTAAATATCTTATAACATTAACCACTATTAGTATCTACTCCACCTACAACTGTTAATAACTTATCACTCTTACCACTGTTAGTATCTATTCCACCTACAACTGTTAATATCTTATCACTCTCACCAATGTTAGTATCTCCTCCCCCTAAAACTGTTAATATCTCCTCCAACTTCAACTGGTAATATTTCCTCCACCTACAACTGTTGGTATCTCATCCCACTACAACTGTTAGTATCTTCTCCCCTAAACCTGTTAATATTTTATCCCTCTTACCAATGTTAGTATCTACTCCAACTACACCTGTTAATATCTTATCCCTCTTACTACTGTTAGTATCTCCTCCCCTACAACAGTTAATATCTGATAACCCTTACCACTGTTTGTATCTACTCCACCTACAACTGTTAATATCTCTTCCCCCTACAACTGTTAATATTTCCTCACCCTACAACTGTTAATATCTACTCCCTCTACAATTGTTAATATCTTATCACTCTTACCAATGTTAGTATCTCCTCCCCCTACAACTGTTAATATCTCCTCCACCTACAATTGTTAATATTTCCTACCCCTACAACTGTTAATATCTCCTCCCTACACCAGTTAATATCTCCTACCCCTACAACTGCTAATATCTCTTCCCCCTTACAACTGTTAATATCTCTTCCCCCCACCACTGTTAGTATCTACTCCTCATTACAATTGTTAATATGTCCTCCCTACATTTGTAAATATTTCCTCCCCTACAACTGTATCTACTCCTCCTACCAGTGTTAGTATCTCCTCGCACCTACCACTGTTAGTATCTCCTCCCCCCTATCACTCTTAGTATCTCCTCCCCCAACCACAGTTAGTATCTTCTCCCACAACCACTGTTAGTATCTTCTCCCCCAACCAATGTTAGTACTTTCTGCCCCAACCGCTGTTATTATCTTCTCCCCAAATCACTGTTAGTATCTTTTCCACCAAACACTGTTAGTATCTCCTCCCCCTACAACTGTTAGTATCTCCTACCCCAACCACTGTTAGTATCTTCTCCCCCAGATACTGTTAGTATCTCATCCTCCAACCACTGTTAGTATCTCATCCCCCTTACCACTGTTAGTATCCCCTATCCCAATCACTGTTAGTATCTCCTCCCCCTTACCACTGTTAGTATCTCATCCCCCTTAAGACTGTTAGTATCTCATCCCCCTTACCACTGTTAGTATCTCATCCCCCGTACCACTGTTAGTATCTCCTCCCCACCTTCTACCACTGTTAGTATCTCATCCCTTTTACCAATGTTAGTATCTCATTTCCCTTACCACTGTTAGTATATCATCCCCCGTACCACTGTTAGTATCTCCTCCCCCCAACCACTGTTAGTATCTCCTCCTCACTACAATTGTTAATATCTCATCCCACCTACCACTGTTAGTATCTTCTCCCCAACCACTGTTAGTATCTCCTCCCCCAACCACTGTTAGTATCTTCTCCCCCAACCACTGTTAGTATCTCCTCCCCCAACCACTGTTAGTATCTTCTGCCCCAACCGCTGTTATTATCTTCTCCCCAAATCACTGTTAGTATCTTTTCCACCAAACACTGTTAGTATCTCCTCCCCCTACAACTGTTAGTATCTCCTACCCCAATCACTGTTAGTATCTTATCCCCCTGATCACTGTTAGTATCTCCTCCCCCAACCACTGTTAGTATCTCATCCCCCTGATCACTGTTAGTATCTCCTTCCCCAATCACTGTTAGTATCTCATCCCCCTTACCACTGTTAGTATCTCATCCCCCTTATCACTGTTAGTATCTCATCCCCCTGATCACTGTTAGTATCTCATCCCCCGTACCACTGTTAGTATCTCCTCCCCACCTTCTACCACTGTTAGTATCTCATCCCTTTTACCAATGTTAGTATCTCATTTCCCTTACACTGTTAGTATATCATCCCCCGTACCACTGTTAGTATCTCCTCCCCCAACCACTGTTAGTATCTCCTCCTCACTACAATTGTTAATATCTCATCCCACCTACCACTGTTAGTATCTTCTCCCCAACCACTGTTAGTATCTCCTCCCCCAACCACTGTTAGTATCTTCTCCCCCAACCACTGTTAGTATCTTCTCCCCCAACCACTGTTAGTATCTTCTCCCCCAACCACTGTTAGTATCTTCTCCCCCAACCACTGTTAGTATCTTCTCCCCCAACCACTGTTAGTATCTTCTCCCCCAACCACTGTTAGTATCTTCTCCCCCAACCACTGTTAGTATCTTCTCCCCCAACCACTGTTAGTATCTTCTCCCCCAATCACTTTTAGTACTTTTTTCCCCCAACGACTGTTAGTATCTCATCCTCCAACCACTGTTAGTATCTCCTCCCCCAACCACTGTTATTATCTTCTCCCAATCACTTTTAGTACTTTTTTCCCCCAACGACTGTTAGTATCTCATCCTCCAACCACTGTTAGTATCTCCTCCCCCTACAACTGTTAGTATCTCCTAAACCAACCACTGTTAGTATCTCTTCCCCCAGCCACTGTTAGTATCTCCTCCCCTTACAAGTGTATCTACTCTCCCTACCACAGTTAGTATCTCCTCCTGACTAATATTGTAAATATCTCCCCCCCCACCACTGTATCTACTCCCCCTACCACTGTTACTATCTCCTCCCCCATAACATTGTTAATATCTCCTCCCCTCTATTATTGTTAATATCTCCTACCCCCTACTACTGTTACTATCTCCTCCCCCCTAACGTTGTTAATATCTCCTCCCCATTATCACTGTTAATATCTCCTACGCCTGTTATTGTTAGTATCTCCTCCCTCTACCACTGTTACTATCTCCTCCCCTCTAACATTGTTAATATCTCCTCCCCATTCTTATATATCTTATCTCCTTCCCGTGCCGTTAAACGTCACATAGGGCTCGCAAAGTAGTTCGCCAATTTTTCCTGTCTTCGGCGAGTCTTTCAACCTCATTAAAGGATTTTATGCCTGTTATTTTGGCCTCTCTTAATAATGTCGTCTTCAGAGTTTCACGCGGTCTGCCTCTTTTTTTTTTTGGCCTGTTGTGTTCCACTTGATAGCTTGTTTTGGGATTCTCTGATCATTTCGTCTCATCAATTGACCAACATATGTCCATCTCCTTTTCCTGATCACCCATGAGACTGGTTGTTGTTCAGTCATCTGTCTTATCTCTGCATTGTTCTTGAATTCATTCCACTTGATGCCAAGTATTTTCCTCAGGCATTTCTTTTCAAAAGAGTCTACTTTCTTTTCTATTTCTTTAGTTGTTTTCCAGCTTTCGCATGCATAAATGAGAGTGGATATTACATTTGAATTGAATAGTCTTAACTTGTTTTTTGTGCTTATAACTTTTGAATTCCATATGTTCTCAAGGTTCTTGAAGATCGATGCTGCTTTTGCAGTTCTGATCATAACTTCATTTCTGGTGTCACTATCCTGGTCTATGTAGCTGCCAAGGTATGCAAATTGATTGACTTCTTTAATATCTGTCCCTTCTATGTGTATTTTTCCATTTTGATTGATGGGAATTTTCATTATTTTTGTTTTGTCCTTGTTAATTTCAAGTCCTATTTTGCTAGCCAGTGAAGACAGGCTATCTGTTTTTTCTTGCATGAAATTCACATTATTACTGATAAGAGTTATGTCACCAGCAAAATCAAGGTCTTCTAGTTGGGTCCCATGTACCCAGTCAATACCTGTGTTACCTGTGTAGCATTTTTCATTATGAAGTCTATTGTAATCCCAAAAAGTAAAGGAGATAGTCATCCTTGTTTCACGTCTGTTTCAATCTGGAACCATTCACTCATCCCTTCTTCTGTCTTGACTGCACAACATATCATTGTATAAGTCCTTAATGATGTTGATAATTTTAATGGTATTCCATATATACTTAAAATTATCCATAATGAATCTCTTTGTATGCTGTCAAATGCCTTTTTAAAATCTATGAAGTTCAGTATTAATGGTTTCTCTGCTTTTCAATATGTTCTTCAAGTATTATTCTTGAGTAAAGATCTGGTCAGACAGCTCTACCTTTTCGAAATCCTGCTTGTTCTTCTCTCATTGCAGTATCTCTTCCCCCTTACCACTGTTAGTATCTCATCCCCCTTACCACTGTTAGTATCTCATCCCCCTTACCACTGTTAGTATCTCTTCCCCCTTACCACTGTTAGTATCTCTTCCCCCTTACCACTGTTAGTATCTCATCCCCCTGACCACTGTTAGTATCTCATCCCCCTTACCACTGTTAGTATCTCATCCCCCTTACCACTGTTAGTATCTCATCCCCGTTACTACTGTTAGTATCTCATCCCCCTTACCATTGTTAGTATCTCCTCCCCCTGACCACTGTTAGTATCTCCTCCCCTTACCACTGTCAGTATCTCCTCCCCTTACCACTGTTAGTATCTCCTCCCCTTACCACTGTTAGTATCTCCTCCCCTTACCACTGTTAGTATCTCCTCCCCTTACCACTGTTAGTATCTCCTCCCCTTACCACTGTTAGTATCTCTTCCCCCTTACCACTGTTAGTATCTCCTCCCCTTACCACTGTTAGTATCTCCTCCCCTTACCACTGTTAGTATCTCTTCCCCCAGCCACTGTTAGTATCTCCTCCCCTTACAAGTGTATCTACTCTCCCTACCACAGTTAGTATCTCCTCCTGACTAATATTGTAAATATCTCCCCCCCCACCACTGTATCTACTCCCCCTACCACTGTTACTATCTCCTCCCCCATAACATTGTTAATATCTCCTCCCCTCTATTATTGTTAATATCTCCTACCCCCTACTACTGTTACTATCTCCTCCCCCCTAACGTTGTTAATATCTCCTCCCCATTATCACTGTTAATATCTCCTACGCCTGTTATTGTTAGTATCTCCTCCCTCTACCACTGTTACTATCTCCTCCCCTCTAACATTGTTAATATCTCCTCCCCATTCTTATATATCTTATCTCCTTCCCGTGCCGTTAAACGTCACATAGGGCTCGCAAAGTAGTTCGCCAATTTTTCCTGTCTTCGGCGAGTCTTTCAACCTCATTAAAGGATTTTATGCCTGTTATTTTGGCCTCTCTTAATAATGTCGTCTTCAGAGTTTCACGCGGTCTGCCTCTTTTTTTTTTTGGCCTGTTGTGTTCCACTTGATAGCTTGTTTTGGGATTCTCTGATCATTTCGTCTCATCAATTGACCAACATATGTCCATCTCCTTTTCCTGATCACCCATGAGACTGGTTGTTGTTCAGTCATCTGTCTTATCTCTGCATTGTTCTTGAATTCATTCCACTTGATGCCAAGTATTTTCCTCAGGCATTTCTTTTCAAAAGAGTCTACTTTCTTTTCTATTTCTTTAGTTGTTTTCCAGCTTTCGCATGCATAAATGAGAGTGGATATTACATTTGAATTGAATAGTCTTAACTTGTTTTTTGTGCTTATAACTTTTGAATTCCATATGTTCTCAAGGTTCTTGAAGATCGATGCTGCTTTTGCAGTTCTGATCATAACTTCATTTCTGGTGTCACTATCCTGGTCTATGTAGCTGCCAAGGTATGCAAATTGATTGACTTCTTTAATATCTGTCCCTTCTATGTGTATTTTTCCATTTTGATTGATGGGAATTTTCATTATTTTTGTTTTGTCCTTGTTAATTTCAAGTCCTATTTTGCTAGCCAGTGAAGACAGGCTATCTGTTTTTTCTTGCATGAAATTCACATTATTACTGATAAGAGTTATGTCACCAGCAAAATCAAGGTCTTCTAGTTGGGTCCCATGTACCCAGTCAATACCTGTGTTACCTGTGTAGCATTTTTTCATTATGAAGTCTATTGTAATCCCAAAAAGTAAAGGAGATAGTATACATCCTTGTTTCACGTCTGTTTCAATCTGGAACCATTCACTCATCCCTTCTTCTGTCTTGACTGCACAAACATATTCATTGTATAAGTCCTTAATGATGTTGATAATTTTAAATGGTATTCCATATATACTTAAAATTATCCATAATGAATCTCTTTGTATGCTGTCAAATGCCTTTTTAAAATCTATGAAGTTCAGTATTAATGGTTTCTGCTTTTCAATATGTTCTTCAAGTATTATTCTTAGAGTAAAGATCTGGTCAAGACAGGCAGTCTACCTTTTCGAAATCCTGCTTGTTCTTCTCTCATTGCAGTATCCACTATATCTTTAAGTGTATTCAAAATGACATTGCAAAATACTTTTGACACAACTAGTACTAAGATTACTCTTCTCCAATTTTTACAGTCACCAAGGTTGCCCTAGTTTGGTATTTTAACAATGATTCCTTTCTTCCAATTAGAAGGGACCTTTTCTTCTTTCCAAATCTTGTTAAACATTCTCTGTAGTTGTCTCATGTTGTCAATATTGATAGCTTTTAGCATTTCGGCTGTTATTTCAGCTTCACCTGCAGCTTTGTTGTTACACATTAAATTCACTGCTGTTTCAATTTCATGCAATTTAATTTCATCTAGGTTGACATTTAGTTGTGGGGCTGGTAAGTCAGTTTCAAGGTTTATCAATTCTTTTGGGTGTGGTCGATTGAATATTTCTTGGAAGTGTTCAGCCCATCTTTACTTTTGATCTTTATTTGATGTTAATATGGTTCCAGTTTTGCTAAGGATTGGTCTTTCTTTAGATATAATAGTACCTGTTAGCCTCTTTTGTATGTTATATAAAGTTTTGCTGTCTCCTGTTTTTGCTGCTTTTTCTGCCTCTTTCGCCATATTGTCTATGAATTCTCTTTTATCCCTTCTAGCTGAACTTTTTACTGTCTTATCTAGTTCTTTGTATTTTGTTTTTGCCAAATCTCTTTTATGATTTGTTTTTGCATTCAACATGTCTAATTTGACTGCTCGTCTTTCATGTATATACTTCCATGTTTTATCTGATATCCATGCTTTTCTATTTGGTTTTTCCAGTCCAGCGCTTGCTTTTGCTGCTGTGATTATGGCTGTGCTGTAAGAATTAAATAACTCATCTATACCTATCTTCTCAACTTCACTGGGTGTTTTGGAATGATTGGCAAGTTCCTGATTGAAATTAATGTTAGTATTTTCTTCTTGTAGGCTGTGGCTGTTTATCTTTCTGTGTACTGATTTCTTGTGTTGGCTTTTCAATTTTAGTTTTATTTTCCCTATGCACAGGTTGCGATCACTGTTGACATCTGCACCCCTATAAGCCCTTACATCCATGAGAGATGTTCTGTATTGCTTTCTAATACAAAAATGATCTATCTGGTTTCTAGTTCTATCATCTGTAGATATCCACGTTGTTTTATGTATCTCTTTGTGTGGGAATATTGTGCCTCCAATGACCATGCCCTCTGTTAGACATACTTCAATTAATCTTTCTCCATTATGATTAACTATGCCAATTCCTTCTTTCCCCATCACTTTTTCAACGTCGGTATTATCCTTCCCTACCTTAGCATTGAAGTCTCCCATAGCAATTAGGATGTCGTGTTTAGGGACTTTGTTGATGATTTGTTGTAGTTGGTGATAGAAGTCGTCTTTCACATCATCATCTGCATCATTCGTGGGTGCATAACTCTGTATTATTGTCATTCTTCCGTGTTGTAGGTTGTATCGTGCTCTTATTATACGACTGTTCACCGGTTCCCATTCTATAAGGCTCTTTGCAGCTACATTTGACATAATAATGCCCACCCCGTCCCGGATTTTACCGTCATTTCTGCCTGAATGTATAATTAACTTACCGTTTTCCGCCGATCTTTTACCTGCTTCTGGCCATCGCATTTCGCTGATGCCCAGTATGTATAGGTGGTATCTCTCCATTTCTTTGATGACCTGAGTAGTTTTTGTTGGTGCTGCCATCGTTCTCACATTTCAGAATCCAATCCTTGTCAGATGTTTGGGTCCGACGAATGAACTAGTCGGAGTTGGAATCCCGGATGCTCGGTTGGTTTCTCTGTGAGTTTCCATAACGATATATTTTTTTCCCATCTGGAGTCGCCTCTAGATAGGTCCCAGGATAGGGTTCTTAGCCTTATGCCTAACTCCCGGTACATGATATGTAACAGAGCAAGCGGAATTCTGCTGATTTCTGCATGCCGGCGAGAGCATTAAAAAAACGTCCGCCATCTTGCACGTCACACTGATAATATCTCCTCCCACTATTATTGTTAGTATTTCTTCCCTCTACCATTGTTAGTATCTTCTCCCGCCCCCGCTCCTCCAACATTCTTAATATCTCCTGCCTCCTGCCACTGTTACTATATTCTCCCGCCTCCCCCCCAACATTGTTAATATCTCCTGCTTCCTGCCACTGTTAGTATCTTCCCCCCCCCCCCACATGGTAAATATCTCTTGTCTCTTGCCACTGTTATTATCTTCTCCCTCCATAACATTGTTAATATCTCCTGTCTCCTGCCACTGTTAGTATCTTCTCCATCCCTAACATTGTTAATATCTCCTGTCTCCTGCCACTGTTAATATCTTCTCCATCCCTAACATTGTTAATATCTCCTGTCTCCAGCCACTGTTAGTATCTTCTCCATCACTAACACTGTTAATATCTCCTGTCTCCTGCCACTGTTAGTATCTTCTCCCTCCCCCTAACATTGTTAATATCTCCTGTCTCCTGCCACTGTTAATATCTTCTCCCTCCCTCTAACATTGTTAATATCTCCTGTCTCCTGCCACTGTTAGTATCTTCTCGCTCCCCATAACATTGTTAATATCTCCTGTCTCCTGCCACTGTTAATATCTTCTCCCTCCCTCTAACATTGTTAATATCTCCTGTCTCCTGCCACTGTTAGTATCTTCTCCCTCCCCCTAACATTGTTAATATCTCATGTCTCCTGCCACTGTTAGTATCTTCTCCCTCCCCCTAACATTGTTAATATCTCCTGTCTCCTGGCACTGTTAGTATCTTCTCCCTCCCCCTAACATTGTTAATATCTCCTGTCTCCTGCCACTGTTAATATCTTCTCCCTCCCTCTAACATTGTTAATATCTCCTGTCTCCTGCCACTGTTAATATCTTATCCCTCCCTCTAACATTGTTAATATCTCCTGTCTCCTGCCACTGTTAGTATCTTCTCCATCCCCCTAACATTGTTAATATCTCCTGTCTCCTGCCACTGTTAGTATCTTCTCCCTCCCGCTAACATTGTTAATATCTCCTGTCTCCTGCCACTGTTAGTATCTTCTCCCTCACCCTAACATTGTTAATATCTCCTGTCTCCTGCCACTGTTAGTATCTTCTCCATCCCTCTAACATTGTTAATATCTCCTGTCTCCTGCCACTGTTAGTATCTTCTCCCTCCCCCTAACATTGTTAATACTCCTGTCTCCTGCCACTGTTAGTATCTTCTCCCTCCCCCTAACATTGTTATATCCTGTCTCCTGCCACTGTTAGTATCTTCTCCCTCCCCCTAACATTGTTAATATCTCCTGTCTCCTGCCACTGTTAATATCTTCTAACTCCCTCTATCATTGTTAATATCCCCTACCCCCTGCCACTGTTAGTGTCTTCTCACTCCCAACATTGTTAATATCTCCTGCCCCCTACCACTGTTAGTATCTTCTCACTCCCAACATTGTTAATATCTCCTGTCTCCTGCCACTGTTAATATCTTATCCCTCCCCCTAACATTGTTAATATCTCCTGTCTCCTGCCACTGTTAGTATCTTCTCCCTCCCCCTAACATTGTTAATATCTCCTGTCTCCTGCCACTGTTAGTATCTTCTCCCTCACCCTAACATTGTTAATATCTCCTGTCTCCTGCCACTGTTAGTATCTTCTCCCTCACCCTAACATTGTTAATATCTCCTGTCTCCTGCCACTGTTAGTATCTTCTCCATCCCTCTAACATTGTTAATATCTCCTGTCTCCTGCCACTGTTAGTATCTTCTCCCTCCCCCTAACATTGTTAATATCTCCTGTCTCCTGCCACTGTTAGTATCTTCTCCCTCCCCCTAACATTGTTAATATCTCCTGTCTCCTGCCACTGTTAGTATCTTCTCCCTCCCCCTAACATTGTTAATATCTCCTGTCTCCTGCCACTGTTAATATCTTCTAACTCCCTCTATCATTGTTAATATCTCCTGCCCCCTGCCACTGTTAGTGTCTTCTCACTCCCAACATTGTTAATATCTCCTGCCCCCTACCACTGTTAGTATCTTCTCACTCCCAACATTGTTAATATATCCTGCCCCCTGCCACTGTTAGTATCTTCTCCCTCCCCCAAAATTGTTAATATCTCCTGCCCCTACCACTGTTAGTATCTTCTTCCTCCCAACATTGTTAATATCTCTTGCCCCTACCACTGTTAGTATCTTCTCCCTCCCCCAACATTGTATATCTCCTGCCCCCTACCACTGTTAGTATCTACTTCCTCTCCCCCAACATTGTTATAATCTCCTGTCCCTACCACTATAAGTATCTACACCCTCCCCCAACATTGTTATAATCTCCTGTCCCTACCACTATAAGTATCTACACCCTCCCCCAACATTGTTATAATCTCCTGTCCCTACCACTATAAGTATCTACAACCCTCCCCCAACATTGCTATACTCCTGCCCCTACCACTGCTAGTTCTTCTTCATACCAACATTGTTAATATCGCCTGCCCCCTGCCATTATCAGTATCTTCTCCCTCCCCCAACATTGTTAATATCTCCTGTCTCCTGCCACTGTTAATATCTTCTAACTCCCTCTATCATTGTTAATATCCCCTACCCCCTGCCACTGTTAGTGTCTTCTCACTCCCAACATTGTTAATATCTCCTGCCCCCTACCACTGTTAGTATCTTCTCACTCCCAACATTGTTAATATATCCTGCCCCCTGCCACTGTTAGTATCTTCTCCCTCCCCCAAAATTGTTAATATCTCCTGCCCCTACCACTGTTAGTATCTTCTTCCTCCCAACATTGTTAATATCTCTTGCCCCTACCACTGTTAGTATCTTCTCCCTCCCCCAACATTGTTAATATCTCCTGCCCCCTACCACTGTTAGTATCTACTCCCTCCCCCAACATTGTTATAATCTCCTGTCCCTACCACTATAAGTATCTACACCCTCCCCCAACATTGTTATAATCTCCTGTCCCTACCACTATAAGTATCTACACCCTCCCCCAACATTGTTATAATCTCCTGTCCCTACCACTATAAGTATCTACACCCTCCCCCAACATTGCTATAATCTCCTGCCCCTACCACTGCTAGTATCTTCTTCATACCAACATTGTTAATATCGCCTGCCCCCTGCCATTATCAGTATCTTCTCCCTCCCCCAACACTGTTAATATCTCCTGACGACTGCAACTGTTAGTATCTTGTCACTCCCCCTTACAATGTTAATATCTCCTGCCTTCTGCCACTGTTAATATCTCCCACTACCCAACATTGTTAATATCTCATGCCCCTTGCCAATGTTATTATCTCTCCCTCTCCAACATTGTTAATATCTCCTGCCTCCTGCCACTGTTAGTATCTCCCCCTTCCAAAAATGGTTAATATCTTCTGCATCCTGCCATTGTTAGTATCTCCCCCTCCCCATAATGGTTAATATCTCCTGCCTCCTACCACTGTTAGTATCTCCCCTCCTCATCATTGTTAATATCTCCTGTCTCCTACCACTGTTAGTATCTCCCCCTCCCCATCATTGTTAATATCTCCTGCCCCCTACCATGTTAGTATCTTATCCATCCCATCATTGTTAATATCTCCTGCCCCCTGCCACTGTTAGTATCTTCTCACTCCCAACATTGTTAATATCTCCTGCCCCCTACCACTGTTAGTATCTTCTCACTCCCAACATTGTTAATATATCCTGCCCCCTGCCACTGTTAGTATCTTCTCCCTCCCCCAAAATTGTTAATATCTCCTGCCCCCTACCACTGTTAGTATCTTCCCCCCCCAACATTGTTAATATCTCTTGCCCCTACCACTGTTAGTATCTTCCCCCCCCCCCACATTGTTAATATCTCCTGCCCCCTACCACTGTTAGTATCTTCTCCCCCCCCCAACATTGCTATAATCTCCTGCCCCCTGCCATTATCAGTATCTTCTCCCCCCCCCCCCAACATTGTTATAATCTCCTGTCCCTACCACTATAAGTATCTACACCCTCCCCCAACATTGTTATAATCTCCTGTCCCTACCACTATAAGTATCTACACCCTCCCCCAACATTGCTATAATCTCCTGCCCCCTACCACTGTTAGTATCTTCTTCATACCAACATTGTTAATATCGCCTGCCCCCTGCCATTATCAGTATCTTCTCCCTCCCCCAACACTGTTAATATCTCCTGACGACTGCAACTGTTAGTATCTTGTCACTCCCCTTACAATGTTAATATCTCCTGGCCTCTGCCACTGTTAGTATCTCCCCCTCCCCAACATTGTTAATATCTCATGCCCCTTGCCAATGTTATTATCTCTCCCTCTCCAACATTGTTAATATCTCCTGCCCCCTGCCACTGTTAGTATCTCCAACTCCCCAACATTGTTAATATCTCCTGCCCCCTACCACTGTTACTATTTCCCCCTCACCAAAATTGTTAATATCTCCTGCCCCCTGCAAATGTTAGTATCTTTTCCCCTTTAACTTTGTTAATATCTCCTGCCCTCTACCACTGTTACTATTTCCCCCTTCCAACATTGTTAATATCTCCTGCCCCCTACCACTGTTACTATTTCCCCCTTCCAACATTGTTAATATCTCCTGCAACTACCACTGTTACTATTTCCCCCTTCCAACATTGTTAATATCTCCTCCCACTACCACTGTTACTATTTCCCCTTCCAACATTGTTAATATCTCCTGCCACTACCACTGTTACTATTTCCCCCTTCCAACATTGTTAATATCTCCTCCCACTACGACTGTTACTATTTCCCTCTTCCAACATTGTTAATATCTCCTGCCACTACCACTGTTACTATTTCTCCCTTCCAACATTGTTAATATCTCCTGCCCCATACCACTGTTACTATTTCCCCCTTCCAACATTGTTAATATCTCCTGCCACTACCACTGTTACTATTTCCCCCTTCCAACATTGTTAATATCTCCTCCCACTACCACTGTTACTATTTCCCCCTTCCAACATTGTTAATATCTCCTGCCACTACCACTGTTACTATTTCCCCCTTCCAACATTGTTAATATCTCCTGCCACTACCACTGTTACTATTCCCCCTTCCAACATTGTTAATCTCCTGCCACTACCACTGTTACTATTTCCCCCTTCCAACATTGTTAATATCTCCTCCCACTACCACTGTTACTATTTCCCCCTTCCAACATTGTTAATATCTCCTGCCCCCTGCCACTGTTAGTATCTTCTCCCTCCCGACATTGTTAATATATCCTGCCCCCTACCACTGTTAGTATCTTCTCCCTCACGACATTGTTAATATCTCCTGCCCCCTACCACTGTTAATATCTTCTCCCTCCCCCTAACATTGTTAATATATTCTGCCCCTACCACTGTTAGTGCCTTCTCGCTCCCCCTAACATTGTTAATATATCCTGCCCCCTACCACTGTTAGTATCTTCTTTCTCCCCAACATTGTTACAATCTTCTGCCCCTACCACTGTTAGTATCTACACCCTCCCCCAACATTGCTATAATCTAGTGCTACTACCACTGTTAGTATCTTCTTCATACCAACATTGTTAATATCGCCTGCCCCCTGCCACTATCAGTATCTTCTCCCTCCCCCAACAATGTTAATATCTTCTGACGACTGCAACTGTTAGTATCTTGTCACTCCCCCTTACAATGTTAATATCTCCTGCCTTCTGCCACTGTTAATATCTCCCCCTCCCCCAACATTGTTAATATCTCCTGCCCCCTACCAATGTTAGTATCTCTCCCTCTCCAACATTGTTAATATCTCCTGCCTCCTGCCACTGTTAGTATCTCCCCCTCCCCCAAAATGGTTAATATCTCCTGCCTCCTGCCACTGTTAGTATCTCCCCCTCCCCCAAAATGGTTAATATCTCCTGCCTCCTACCACTGTTAGTATCTCCCCTCCTCATCATTGTTAATATATCCTGCCCCCTACCACTGTTAGTATCTTCTCCCTCCCCAACATTGTTACAATCTTCTGCCCCTACCACTGTTAGTATCTACACCCTCCCCCAACATTGCTATAATCTAGTGCTCCTACCACTGTTAGTATCTTCTTCATACCAACATTGTTAATATCGCCTGCCCCCTGCCACTATCAGTATCTTCTCCCTCCCCCAACAATGTTAATATCTTCTGACGACTGCAACTGTTAGTATCTTGTCACTCCCCCTTACAATGTTAATATCTCCTGCCTTCTGCCACTGTTAATATCTCCCCCTCCCCAACATTGTTAATATCTCCTGCCCCCTGCCAATGTTAGTATCTCTCCCTCCCCAACATTGTTAATATCTCCTGCCTCCTGCCACTGTTAGTATCTCCCCCTCCCCAACATTGTTAATATCTCCTGCCTCCTGCCACTGTTAGTATCTCCCCCTCCCCAACATTGTTAATATCTCCTGCCCCCTGCCACTGTTAGTATCTCTCCCTCTCCATCATTGTTAATATCTCCTGCCTCCTACCACTGTTAGTATCTCCCCCTCCCTATCATTGTTAATATCTCCTGCCCCCTACCAATGTTAGTATCTTATCCATCCCAACATTGTTAATATCTCCTGTCTCCTGCCACTGTTAGTATCTTCTCCCTCCCCCAACATTGTTAATATCTCCTGCCCCCTACCAATGTTAGTATCTTATCCATAACAACATTGTTAACAGCTCCTTTCTCTTGCCACTGTTAGTATCTTCTCCCCCCTAACATTGTTAAAATCTCCTGTCTCCTGCCACTGTCAGTAATTTCTACCTCCCTAACATTGTAAATATCTCCTGTCTCCTGCCACTGTTAGTATCTTCTCCCCCCTCCAACATGGTTAATATCTCCTGTCTCCTGCCACTATTAGTATCTTCCATCCCCCCTAACATTGTCAATATCTCCTGTCTCCTGCCACTGTTAGTATCTTCTACCTTCCCCTAACATTTTCAATATCTCCTGCCCGCTGCCATGTTAGTATCTTCTCCATCCCCCAACATTTTTAATATCTCCCGTCCCTACCACTGTTAGTTTCTTCTCCATCCCCCCACATTTTTAATATCTCCTGCCCGCTGCTACTGTTAGTCTCTTCTCCATCCCCCAACATTTTTAATATCTCCCGTCCCTACCACTGTTAGTATCTTCTCCATCCCCCCACATTTTTAATATCTCCTGCCCGCTGCTACTGTTAGTCTCTTCTCCATCCCCCAACATGGTTAATATCTTCTGCATCCTGCCATTGTTAGTATCTCCCCCTCCCCAAAATGGTTAATATCTCCTGCCTCCTACCACTGTTAGTATCTCCCCTCCTCATCATTGTTAATATCTCCTGTCTCCTACCACTGTTAGTATCTCCCCCTCCCCATCATTGTTAATATCTCCTGCCCCCTACCAATGTTAGTATCTTATCCATCCCAACATTGTTAATATCTTCTATCTCCTGCCACTGTTAGTATCTTCTCCCTCCCCCAAAATTGTTAATACTTCATGCCCTCTGTCAAATTTAGTATCTCCCCCCCCCAACATTGTTAATATCTTCTGCCCTCTGTCAATGTTAGTATCTTCTTCCCCCCCCCCCCCAACATTGTTAATATTTCCTGCCCTCTGTCAAATTTAGTATCTTCCCCCCCCCCCCCAACATTGTTAATATCTTCTGCCCTCTGCCAAATTTAGTATCTTCTCCCCCCCCAACATTGTTAATATCTTCTGCCCTCTGCCAAATTTAGTATCTTCCCCCCCCCCAACATTGTTAATATCTTCTGCGCTCTGCCAATTTAGTATCTTCCCCCCCCCCCAACATTGTTAATATCTTCTGCCCTCTGCCAAATTTAGTATCTTCACCCCTCCCCAACATTGTTAATATCTTCTGCCCTCTGCCAAATTTAGTATCTTCCCCCCCCCCAACATTGTTAATATCTTCTGCCCTCTAAAAAATTTAGTATCTTCTCCCCCCCCCCCAACATTGCTAATATCTTCTGCCCTCTGCCAAATTTAGTATCTTCTCCTCCCCCCCCCCCAACATTGTTAATATCTTCTGCCCTCTACCAAATTTAGTATCTTCCCCCACCCCCCAACATTGTTAATATCTTCTGCCCTCTTCCAAATTTAGTATCTTCCCCCCCCCCAACATTGTTAATATCTCCTGCCCTCTGCCAAATTTAGTATCTTCTCCCTCCCCCAACATTGTTAATATCTCCTGCCCCCTACCACTGTTAGTATCTACACCCTCCCCCAACATTGTTAATATCTCCTCCCCCCTAACACTGTTAGTATCTTCTTCATACCAACATTGTTAATATCGCCTGCCCCCTGCCACTATCAGTATCTTCTCCCTCCCCCAACAATGTTAATATCTTCTGACGACTGCAACTGTTAGTATCTTGTCACTCCCCCTTACAATGTTAATATCTCCTGCCTTCTGCCACTGTTAATATCTCCCCCTACCCAACATTGTTAATATCTCATGCCCCTTGCCAATGTTAGTATCTCTCCCTCTCCAACATTGTTAATATCTCCTGCCTCCTGCCACTGTTAGTATCTCCCCCTCCCAAAAATGTTTAATATCTTCTGCATCCTGCCATTGTTAGTATCTCCCCCTCCCCAAAATGGTTAATATCTCCTGCCTCCTACCACTGTTAGTATCTCCCCTCCTCATCATTGTTAATATCTCCTGTCTCCTACCACTGTTAGTATCTCCCCCTCCCCATCATTGTTAATATCTCCTGCCCCCTACCAATGTTAGTATCTTATCCATCCCAACATTGTTAATATCTTCTGTCTTCTGCCACTGTTAGTTTCTTCTCCCTCCCCCAAAATTGTTAATACTTCATGCCCTCTGTCAAATTTAGTATCTTCCCCCGCCCCAACATTGTTAATATCTTCTGCCCTCTGCCAAATTTAGTATCTTCTCCCCCCCCAACATTGTTAATATCTTCTGCCCTCTTCCAAATTTAGTATCTTCCCCCGCCCCCAACATTGTTAATATATTCTGCCCTCTGGGAAATTTAGTATCTCCCCCCCCCCCCAACATTGTTAATATTTCCTGCCCTCTGCCAAATTTAGTATCTCCCCCCCCCCCCCAAAATTGTTAATATTTTCTGCCCTCTGCCAAATTTAGTATCTTCCCCCCCCCCAACATTGTTAATATCTCCTGCCCTCTGCCAAATTTATTATCTTCCCCCCCCCCAACATTGTTAATATCTTCTGCCCTCTGCCAAATTTAGTATCTTCCGTCCCCCCCAACATTGTTAATATCTTCTGCCCTCTGCCAAATTTAGTATCTTCCCCCCCCCCAACATTGTTAATATCTTCTGCCCTCTGCCAAATTTAGTATCTTCTCCCTCCCCCCCCCCCCACAACATTGTTAATATCTTCTGCCCTCTGCCAAATTTAGTATCTTCCCCCCCCAACATTGTTAATATCTTCTGCCCTCTGCCAATTTAGTATCTTCCCCCCCCCCCCCCATTGTTAATATCTTCTGCCCTCTGCCAAATTTAGTATCTCCCCCCCCCCACATTGTTAATATCTTCTGCCCTCTGCCAAATTTAGTATCTTCTCCCTCCCCCCCCAACATTGTTAATATCTTCTGCCCTCTGCCAAATTTATTATCTTCCCCCCCCCCCCCAACATTGTTAATATCTTCTGCCCTCTGCCAAATTTAGTATTCCCCCCCCCCCCCCAACATTGTTAATATCTCTTTCCCCTCACAATGTTAATATCTTCTGACGACTGCAACTGTTAGTATCTTGTCACTCCCCCTTACAATGTTAATATCTCCTGCCTTCTGCCACTGTTAATATCTCCCCCTACCCAACATTGTTAATATCTCATGCCCCTTTCCAATGTTAGTATCTCTCCCTCTCCAACATTGTTAATATCTCCTGCCTCCTGCCACTGTTAGTATCTCCCCCTCCCCAAAATGGTTAATATCTTCTGCATCCTGCCATTGTTAGTATCTCCCCCTCCCCCAACATTGTTATATCTCCTGCCTCCTACCACTGTTAGTATCTCCCCTCCTCATCATTGTTAATATCTCCTGTCTCCTACCACTGTTAGTATCTCCCCCTCCCCATCATTGTTAATATCTCCTGCCCCCTACCAATGTTAGTATCTTATCCATCCCAACATTGTTAATATCTTCTATCTCCTGCCACTGTTAGTATCTTCTCCCTCCCCCAAAATTGTTAATACTTCATGCCCTCTGTCAAATTTAGTATCTTCCCCCGCCCCCAACATTGTTAATATCTTCTGCCCTCTGCCAAATTTAGTATCTTCTCCCCCCCCAACATTGTTAATATCTTCTGCCCTCTTCCAAATTTAGTATCTTCCCCCGCCCCCAACATTGTTAATATTTTCTGCCCTCTGCCAAATTTAGTATCTCCCCCCCCCCCCAACATTGTTAATATTTCCTGCCCTCTGCCAAATTTAGTATCTCCCCCCCCCCCCAAAATTGTTAATATTTTCTGCCCTCTGCCAAATTTAGTATCTTCCCCCCCCCCAACATTTTTAATATCTCCTGCCCCCTACCACTGTTAGTATCTTCTCCCTCCCCCAACATTGTTAATATCTCCTGCCCCCTACCACTATTAGTATCTTCTCCCTCCCCCAACATTGTTAATATCTCCTCCCCCCTAACACTGTTAGTATCTTCTTCATACCAACATTGTTAATATCGCCTGCCCCCTGCCACTATCAGTATCTTCTCCCTCCCCCAACACTGTTAATATCTTCTGACGACTGCAACTGTTAGTATCTTGTCACTCCCCCTTACAATGTTAATATCTCCTGCCTTCTGCCACTGTTAGTATCTCCCCCTTCCAACATTGTTAATATCTCATGCCCCTTTCCAATGTTAGTATCTCTCCCTCTCCAACATTGTTAATATCTCCTGCCTCCTGCCACTGTTAGTATTTCCCCCTCACCAAAATTGTTAATATCTCCTGCCTCCTGCCACTGTTAGTATCTCCCCCTCCCCAAAATGGTTAATATCTCCTGCCTCCTACAACTGTTAGTATCTCTCCCTCTCCAACATTGTTAATATCTCCTGTCTCCTACCACTGTTAGTATCTCCCCCTCCCCATCATTGTTAATATCTCCTGCCCCCTACCAATGTTAGTATCTTATCCATCCCACCACTATTAGTATCTCCTCCCCTCTAACACTGTTAGTATCTCCTCCCCCTAACATTGTTAGTATCTCCTCCCCCCTAACATTGTTCGTATCTCCTCCCTCCTAACATTGTTAGCATCTCCTCCCCTCTACCACTGTTAGTACCTCATTCCCCCCTACCACTGTTAGTATCACCTCCCCCTTAAAACTTTTAGTATCTCCTCCCCTCTAACATTGTTAGCATCTCCCCCCTCACCACTGTTAGTATCACCTTCCCCTACCATTGTTAGTATAATCTCCACACTATCACTGTTAGTATCACCCCCCCCCCGCCACTGTTAGTATCACCTCCCCCCTGCCACTGTGAGTATCACCTCCCCCATGCTACTGTTAGTATCACCTCCCCGCTGCCATTATTAGTATCATCTCCACCTTACCACTGTTAGTATCACTTCCTCCTAGCACTGTTAGTATCATCTCCACCTTACCACTGTTAGTATCACCTCCCCCTACCACTGTTAGTATCATCTCCACCTTACCACTGTTAGTATAACATCCCCCTACCACTGTTAGTATCATCTCCACCTTACCACTGTTAGTATCACCTCCCCCTACCACTTTTAGTATCATCTCCACCTTACCACTGTTAGTATCACCTCCCCCTACCACTGTTAGTATCATCTCCACCTTACCACTGTTAGTATCACTTCCTCCTAGCACTGTTAGTATCACCTTCCCCTACCAATGTTAGTATATCCTCCCCCCTAATATTGTTAGTATGTCTCTTTCTAACATTGTTATTATGTCCTCCTCATAACATTGTTAGTATGTAATTCCCCCTAACATTGTTAGTATGTCCTCCTCCTAACATTGTTAGTATGTCCTCCTCATAACATTGTTAGTATGTCCTTCCCTCTAACATTGTTAGTATGTCCTCCTCCTAAAATTGTTAGTATGTCCTCCTCCTAACATTATTAGTATGTCCTCCTCCTAAAATTGTTAGTATGTCCTCCTCCTAACATTATTAGTATGTCCTCCTCCTAACATTGTTAGTATGTCCTTCCGCCTAATATTGTTAGTATGTCCTCCTCCTAACATTGTTAGTATGTCCTTCCCCCTAACACTGTTAGTACGTTCTCCTCCTAACATTGTTAGTATGTCCTTCCCCTTAACATTGTTAGTATGTCCTGCTCCTAACATTGTTAGTATGTCGTCCTAAAACATTGTTAGTATGTAATTCCCCCTAACATTGTTAGTATGTCCTCCTCCTAACATTGTTAGTATGTCCTCCTCATAACATTGTTAGTATGTCCTTCCCTCTAACATTGTTAGTATGTCCTCCTCCTAAAATTGTTAGTATGTCCTCCTCCTAACATTATTAGTATGTCCTCCTCCTAAAATTGTTAGTATGTCCTCCTCCTAACATTATTAGTATGTCCTCCTCCTAACATTGTTAGTATGTCCTTCCGCCTAATATTGTTAGTATGTCCTCCTCCTAACATTGTTAGTATGTCCTTCCCCCTAACACTGTTAGTACGTTCTCCTCCTAACATTGTTAGTATGTCCTTCCCCTTAACATTGTTAGTATGTCCTGCTCCTAACATTGTTAGTATGTCGTCCTAAAAACATTGTTAGTATGTCCTTCCCCCTAACATTATTAGTATATCCTCCTTCTAACATTGTTAGCATGTCCTCCTTCTAACATTGTTAGTATGTCCTCTCCCCTAACATTGTTAGTATGTCCTCCACCCAAACATTATTAGTATGTCCTTCCCCCATAACATTGTTAGTATGTCCTCCCCCTAACATTGTTAGTATGTGCTCCCCCCTAACAATATTAGTATGTCCTCCCCATAACGTTGTTAGTATAAACTCCCCCCCACCACAGTTAGTATCTTCTCACCCTACCACTGTTATTATTTTCTCTCCCTAAAATTATTAGTATCTCATCCCCCTTACCACTGTTAGCATCTTCTCCCCCCTACCACTGTTACTATCTCATCCCCCTACCACTCTTAGTATCTCCTCACACCTACCACTGTTAGTATCTCCTCACACCTACCACTGTTAGTATCTCCTCCCCCTACCACTATTAGTATCTCCTCACACCTACCACTGTTAGTATCTCCTCCCCCTACCACTCTTAGTATCTCCTCACACCTACCACTGTTACTATCTCCTCCCCACTATCACTGTTACTATCTCCTCTCTCCTATCACTGTTACTATCTCCTCCCTCCTATCACTGTTACTATCTCCTCCCCCTACCACTGTTATTATTTTCTCCCCCCTACCACTGTTAGTATCTCCTCACACCTACCACTGTTAATATCTCCTCCCCCTACCACTGTTAGTATCTTCTCCCACCTACCACTGTTAGTATCACCTCCCCCCTACCACTGTTACTATCTCCTCCCCACTATCACTGTTAGTATCACCTCCCCCTATCACTGTTAGTATCTTCTCCACCTACCACTGTATCTCCTCCCCCTACCACTGTATCTCCTCCCTCCTACCACTGTTAGTATCTCCTCCCCCTTATTATTTTCTCACCCCTACCAATGTTAGCATTTTCTCCCTCCTACAACTGTTATTATTTTCTCCACACTACCACTGATAACATCTTCTCCCCCATACCACTGTTATTATTTTCTCCCCCCACCACTGTTAGTATCTTCTCCCCCCTACCACTGTTAGTATCTTCTCCCCCTACCACTGTTATTATTTTTCTCCACACTACTACTGTTAGTATCTTCTCCCACCTACCAATGTTATTATTTTCTCCACACTACCACTGTTATTATTTTCTCCCCGCTACCAATGTTATTATTTTCTCCCCCCTACCACTGTTATTATTTTCTCCCCCCTACCACTGTTATTATTTTCTCCACACTACCAATGTTATTATTTTCTCCACACTACCACTGAGAGCATTTCTCCCCACTACCACTGTTATTATTTTCTCCACACTACCACTGTTATTATTTTCTCCACACTACCACTGATAGCATCTTCTCCCCCTACCACTGTTAGTATCTTCTCCCCCTACCACTGTTATTATTTTCTCACCCCTACCAATGTTAGCATTTTCTCCCTCCTACAACTGTTATTATTTTCTCCACACTACCACTGATAACATCTTCTCCCCCATACCACTGTTATTATTTTCTCCCCCCTACCACTGTTAGTATCTTCTCCCCCCTACCACTGTTAGTATCTTTTCCCCCCTACCACTGTTATTACTTTTTACACTACCACTGTTAGTATCTTCTCCCACCTACCATTGTTATTATTTTCTCCACACTACTACTGTTAGTATCTTTTCCCCCCTACCACTGTTATTATTTTCTCCCCCCTACCACTGTTATTATTTTCTCCCCCCTACCACTGTTATTATTCCCCCCCCGCTCCCCACCAATGTTATTATTTTCTCCACACTACCACTGATAGCATCTTCTCCCCCTACCACTGTTAGTATCTTCTCCCACCTACCACTGTTATTATTTTCTCCACACTACCACTGTTATTATTTTCTCCCCACTACCAATGTTATTATTTTCTCCCCACTACCACTGTTATTATTTTCTCCCCGCTACCACTGTTATTATTTTCTCCCCACTACCACTGTTATTATTTTCTCCCCGCTACCACTGTTATTATTTTCTCCCCGCTACCACTGTTATTATTTTCTCCACACTACCACTGTTAGTACCTTCTCCCTCCTACCACTGTTAGTACCTTCTCCCCCCTACCACGGTTAGTACCTTCTCCCCCCTACCACTGTTAGTATCTTCTCATCCTACCAATGTTATTATTTTCTCCACACTACCACTGTTAGTATCTCATCCATCTTACCACTGTTAGTGTATTCTCCCTCCTACCACTGTTAGTATCACCTCCCATCTCAAACTGTGAGTATCTCATCAACCCTGCAACTGTGAGTATCTCGTCAACCCTACAACTGTGAGTATTTCGTCCCCCCTACCACTGTTAGTATCACCTCACACATACCACTGTTAGTATCACCTCAAACCTACCACTATTACTATCTCATCCACCCTACCAATGTTAGTATCTCCTCCGCTCTACCATTGTTAATATCACCTCCCCCTACGACTTTTAGTATCACCTTCCACCTTCCACTGTTAGTATCTTCTCACACCTACCATTGTTAGTATCTCCTCCCCCTACCACTGTATCTCCTCACACCTATCACTGTTAGTATCTCCTCCCACTACCACTATTAGTATCTCCCCCCTCCACCACTGTTAGTATCTCCTCACACCTACCACTTTAGTATCTCCTCCCAATACCACTGTTAGTATCTCCTCCCTCCTACTACTGTTAGTATCTCCTCCCCCGTACCACTGTATCTCCTCCTCCCTACCACTGTATCTCCTCCCTCCTACCACTGTTAGTATCTCCTCCCTCCTACCACTGTATCTCCTCCCCCTACCACTATTAGTATCTCCTCCCCCTACCACTGTTAGTATCTCCTCCCTCCTACCAATGTTAGTATCTCCTCCCCCCTACCACTGTTAGTATCTCCTCACACCTACCACTGTTATTATCTCCTCCCCCCTACCACTGTTAGTATCTCCTCACACCTACTACTCTTAGTATTTCCTCCCTCACCACTATTAGTATCTTCTCACACTACCACTGTTAGTATCTCCTCACATCTACTACTCTTAGTATCTCCTTCCTCACCACTATTAGTATCTTCTCACACCTACCACTGTTAGTATCTCCTCACACCTACCACTGTTAGTATCTCCTCCCCCCTACCACTCTTAGTATCTCCTCACACCTACCACTGTTAGTATTTCCGCACACCTACTACTCTTGGTGTCTCCTCCCCCACCACTATTAGTATCTCCTCACACCTACCACTGTTAGTATCTCCTCCCCCCTACCACTCTTAGTATATCCTCACACCTACCACTGTTAGTATTTCCTCACACCTAATACTCTTGGTGTCTCCTCCACCACCACTTTTAGTATCTCCTCACACCTACCACTGTTAGTATCTCCTCCCCCCTACCACTCTTAGTATTTCCTCCCCCTACCACTGTTAGTATCTCCTAACAAATACCACTGTTAATATCTCCTCCCCCTACCACTGTTTGCATCTTCTCCCACCTACCACAGTTAGTATCACCTCCCACCTACCACTGTTAGTATCTCCTCCCCTCTACCACTGTTAGTATCACCTCCCCCTATCACTGTTAGTATCTTCTCCACCTACCACTGTATCTCCTCCCCCCTACAACTGTATCTCCTACCTCCTACCACTGTTAGTATCTCCTCCCCCTACCACTGTTTGTATCTCCTCCCCCTACCACTGTTAGTATCTCCTCCCTCCTACCACTGTTAGTATCTCCTCCCCCTTACCACTGTTAGTATCTCCTCCCCCTACCACTGATTCTCCTCCCCCTACCGCTGTGAGTATCACCTCCCACCTACCACTGTGAGTATCACCTCCCACCTACCACTGTGAGTATCACCTCCCGCCTACAACTGTGAGTATCACTTCCCCTTTCACCGACTTTATGAGTTTAGTCTCCGCTCAGATTTTACCGACTTAGTGAGTTCTGTTTGAGCTAAAGCTATGTCAATAGCCTTTTTAAATGAATCGGGTTTATCCCGTAGTAATTTAACTGTATCTGCCCTAGGCAATAATGCATCTGTAAAAGACTGCACTAGTTGCCTCTGAACCAACCAAGAATTCAGTTTCGCTGCAGAGTAGGCAACTCTGGGTGCCGTGCTGGTGCCATCAGCCAGTGCTTGTACTGACTCTCCAGGAGTGTGTTGTATGGAAGCTAGCGTATGCCAGATCTCCTGGGGGTGGGGGGGGGGGGGTCTGCAACACACCGTAGCGTGCTAGCAAAACCGCCACAAACTCCTCCCAGGACTCCGGAAGATGGAGGCGCTGCTTGACAAATTCCACCATGGAAGCTGTGGTGCCAGGTACACCAGATTCTTTTTGGCTGGCAGCTCTCACCTCCATGATGTATTATTAAGCTCCTCCAGCCACTGCTGTAACTTTGCTGGGTCCCCGTCGAATCTTTCTACAGCTGACAGTACATGGTTGAACTTCAAGTCATTGAAGGGAATTCTGCCACAACTCCAGCAAATATGACTTGGAACAGGGAATTCTGCCACAACTCCAGCAAATATGACTTGGAACAGGGAACTCTGCCACAACCCCAGCAAATCTGACTTGGAACAAGCAACTCTCCCACAACCCTAGCAAATCTGTCTTGTATGGAGCTGAAGCCATCGTGAAGCCTTCTGTGTTGACTTGCTATTCCTGGACAATATTGATCAATATACCACAATGCAATAATAGAAATGAAGTAATACTATGTAATGCTAAGAAATGGCAAAATATAAACTAACATTAAACGTTACTTATCCCTGAGAAAGAGAAAACATAAATCTGAACTCTGAAGACTGAGTGTCCCAAAATGTCTAGATAGAAATATCGCTGATGTAAAATGTCCATGATTCTACACCACATATAAAGAGAACATCCGGCGACTGTCAGTTCACAAGTGTCGCTCCTGTCTATCTGCCGAAGTGTGTCAAAGTTCACCAGGTAGCGATGTTCACAATGTTCTCCTTGCAGTAAAGCTGAAGAGTAACTGCTGAAAATGCAGAAGAACAGTTAATTTGACCACTTGTTTCCTCTCCTGTCTGCGTGGAGATGGACGAGATACTACTTGTTTCCTCTCCTGTCTGCGTGGAGATGGACGAGATACTACTTGTTTCCTCTCCTGTCTGCGTGGAGATGGACGAGATACTACTTGTTTCCTCTCCTGTCTGCGTGGAGATGGACGAGATGCTACTTGTTTCCTCTCCTGTCTGCGTGGAGATGGACGAGATGCTACTTGTTTCCTCTCCTGTCTGCGTTGAGATGGACGAGATGTAACAAGCTGCTCTGGTTCCTCACAGGATACTGGTTCAGGATAAGGCTCACAGGATACTGGTTCAGGATAAGGTTCACAGGATACTGGTTCAGGATAAGGCTCACATGATACTGGTTCAGGATAAGGCTCACAGGATACTGGTTCAGGATAAGGTTCACAGGATACTGGTTCAGGATAAGGTTCACAGGATACTGGTTCAGGATAAGGCTCACAGGACTGGATACAAGCTACTGGCATGGCTGGGGCGCTAGCGCTGCGTGGCGTCTAAGTGCTAAAGGTGCCTCAGCTGACTGGTAGTACTTCCTCGCTGACTTGAACAACTGATCAGACATCAACCCTGAATATACTCCCTAAAACTAGTACCCTACTAGACTTGTTTTTTCGCCAACTCTCATAGTTGGGAACCCTGATGTGAAATTGCCAAGCGACAAACGATCACTAACTATCTAACCGATGAGTATGTAGACTTCCCTAACTACCTAAATCCTATCAACTTCTATGCTATCTGGAACCCTCGTTGAAAACCTACTTTAGCTAAGCCTACTCTACACAACCCAATGTTAAACTCAAGTCGCTACACTACTACTGAGACTAACAGATACGAATATACTAAGACAAGAACTGCTACGATCAAAACAAAATACTTCAACGCAGTTAACGTGATTACAAGAGTCCACTGTAAGAAATATGAAAAGTACAGTGTCTGAGATACACCACTAACAAGAGCCGTCCTGATAGAAATGAACTGTGAAAGAATCAGCGCCTAAACTTGGCACCACTAAGGACGTACGTATGCCGAGCCGAACTACTAACCAAGTTTATGTGCCGACCTCCGAACGAAAGGGCAGGTCAAAGCACCAACTACAGGCCTCGTAGTACACAGATCATCAGATAGATGGACTTTTTGTGGACTTTATCTGTGTTAGAAAGATTTACATGTTGTTGTTGCCTGTAAGAGTTGGTAACCTTAGAGGCAAACTTGTCACTACAGTATTCCCCGAGTGACGCAACAAGAATGCCAGGTTCGCACCTGTCACAGCAAAAAACAACAGTGTCACGTGTGAAAACTTTTACAGGACTTTCTACTCACTCTATAGGACTACAGCAAGGAAACTATATGAAGGTAATAAATAGACTAACTTTCAAGATGCACATCAAACATTTATTGAATGGAAAAAATGAACGATGGAAGATGGAGATGAGGAAGGAAAACGAACTGCCAACATGGCGGGGTGATTTAACAAACAATACAAGATCTTCCCGGGCTCGTAGTCGGAGCCATGGGGAAGACAAGCCTGACAACAACAAGCAAGTAACAACAACCTTCCAACACATCTCCCGAACACACAAAATTCTGTCCTAGCAAAGACAACACTCTTAACAGGCTACATATCAGTAACAAGGCTACATATCAGTAACAAGGCTACATATCAATAACACGGCTACATATCAATAACAAGGCTACATATCAGTAACAAGGCTACATATCAGTAACAAGGGTACATATCAGTAATAAGACTACATATCAGTAATAAGACTACATATCAGTAACAAGTCTACATATCAGTAACAAGTCTACATATCAGTAACAAGGCCACATATCAGTAACAAGGACAAAATAACACTGTCCTAAAGGACAATATACAGAACTAAAACTATTACATCACAGAAACTGACTTGCAGCTACTTAACTGGGAAATATGACTACTAAGTATACATTCTACACAAAGATCCCTCCCTAATAAAAGTTGCTCAAGCTTAAATATTCCCTTCTAAATTTTCCCATAATTCCCGAACATTTGATCATAGAAAAACCCACTCCACGTGAAATACTCATGTTTTTCTAAACTTTGGTTCCTTAAACAATTTCCTAACAGCTAAAACTATACTACCAAATTTAGACTGTTTCATCAACACAGACATTCTAAAGTTGGCACCTAAAAACTTTCCCTAACTAAACTCAGAATAATCCCGTGAAGATTCACGCTACATGTTAAAGTTACTTGAGCTGACTAACTTTTTCCCGTGGGACGTGAGCTGACAAAATAGATACTACAACCAAGGAACATAATCAAGTACCTTAACTATTAAAGTTTATCACTTCCTTGCAATATACTATCACATAGCACAAAAAACACTAAGTATTATTACTGACCAACATCTGACCTGGAACTCTCATGTTCAAGGTCTAATAAAACTCATCGCCCAAAAAGTATACCAGTTAGGCAAATTCAAGCACTTCATCGATCAATACACAACACAGGTCTCTATTTAAACAGTCTCCACGTTCTACTAAATCCATTCCTGGCACACACCGCCGGACAAGCCACACCTTACAATTTACAGCTAAGTACTCTATTTAATAAAAAAAATGTTTAATAGTATTCATGTGAAACTATACTTTATCTCCTCTCTCTATTTTTTTCATCCTGTATGTTTTTGTATGATTAAGACTCACGCCGAAACGTCACAACTTTGTAGTCGTTAAGTAATAAAGCTGTTCCTATATTTTTCCTACTTTATACATTCTAATATGCTGAAATAGAGAGAAAGACAAATAGGAACAATGATATGTTGAGATAGAGAGAAAGACAAATAGGAACAGTAATATGTTGAGATAGAGAGAAAGGCAAATGTGAACACTAATATGTTGAGATAAAGAGAAAGACAAATATGAACAATAATACGTTGAGATAGAGAGAAAGCCAAATGTGAACACTAATATGTTGAGATAGAGGGAAAGAAAAATATAAACATTAATATGTTGAGATAGTGAGAAAGAAAAATATAAACATTAATATGTTGAGATAGAGAGAAAGACAAATCTAAACATTAATATGTTGAGATAGAGAGAAAGACAAATATGGACACTAATATGTTGAGACAGAGACAAAGACAAGTATGACCACTAATATGTTGAGATAGAGAGAAAGACAAATATGGACACTAATATGTTGAGACAGAGACAAAGACAAGTATGACCACTAATATGTTGAGACAGAGACAAAGACAAGTATAACCACTAATGGTGATATGTGAGTTTGACGAGTCAGACATGAAATAATTAGCAAACAGAGAATAAAGAAAAGGATGAAGACTTTCAGAGGTGATGCATACAAACTTTCAGAGATGATGCATACAAACATGGACAAAAACGGCTTCATATTAAGTGAAGTTATTTATGTGGCAATGAAATGATTTAAATCTAGTTATCCTGTAACCAGGCTAGAGGGAACCTGAAATACTGTTCCTGGACATAGAGGTCAGTGACCAGTCAGCAAAGAGAAGCAATCTAGTCAATCTAGGAAGCATTACAAGAACTTGCCCGGATAAATGCAGCTGTCAATGCCTAAAATGAGTGTATGCTTTCATGTGAAGTGTGAATGTGGTTTTTCTTTCATGTGAAGTGTGAATGTGGTTTTTCTTTCTTCCTCTCTGTGCTAGCCATGGGAAGTAATGTTTCGTTTATGCCTACAAAAACCTATGCATCCATCCATCCATCCATCCATCCATCCATCCATCCATCCATCCATCCATCCATCCATCCGTCCATCCGTCCATCCACCCATCCATCCATCCATCCACCCATCCATCCACCCATCCATCCATCCACCCATCCATCCATCCATCCATCCATCCATCCATCCGTCCGTCCGTCCATCTGTCCGTCCGTCTGCCTGCCTGTTTATCTGTCTCCCTAACGGTCTGCTTGTATAGAATAGTACACAGATACCGGTATGTCACATATTCGAGGGAGAAACAGTAAAGACAACATATAGACCGGCAACTGTGAGCAAGTGAAGAAAATGGTTATATCACATGTACACATAATCCACCTGCAGGTTGATATACTTCTTGTATGGCTCCATCGCCGTCTTCATTCCTTTGGATAAAAGGAATTTCGACTGATCCCGAATCAAAGGTCTGCACCGCTTCCTTAAGCTCATCATCAGAGGTAAACCGCCCACCACCAAGAGCCTGTTTAAGTGGACAGCAGAAGAAAAGATAATCGCTGTACGGAGGATGAGGAAGGCATTCAGACCGCAGCTGGTGCATTGCTTCGACCGTGGTAGCCGCTGCATGGGGACATGCATTGTCAGGACGCTGAAACAGTATTTGCCATGCTGCTTAGATGAGATCATGTAAGATCCATTTGTTTTGCTGATCGGAAATGTTAAACATTATTGTAGAGTCATGTATGTTTAAGTCCCTTAGATCTGAACTAAATGCACTATTTCCCTTGTATAGTTCACGTAGTTCAGCACGTGATTTAGCTTGTCCGTGTCTGTAACGGCAGACAAAATTGTAATCACTAAATGTTATTTTGCACGGGATTCCGAGAGGGAAAGTTTCTTAAGTGTCAACGATTGGAATGTCTGTGTTGACTTAGCAGTCTAAATTTAGTTTTAGGGTTTTAATTGTTTGTTTTAGGAACGAAAGTTCAAGGTTATGTTGTTTACGACTTGTCAACTTCATGGAGTTATGAATCTCGTGTTTTGGTGAAGCTCAGGACAGTTTTAATATATATATATATATATATATATATATATATATATATATATATATATATATATATATATATATGTCTTTTTTTGTGAATGTGAACTGCAGGGAGAGAAAGTTATGGAAGGAAGTCGAAGTAAATGCGGGTTATATAAACGAACTCGGAGCTTATTTGGGAGGATGATGATGTCTGCATTCGGAGTATGAGGATCGTGTGATAGAGGCAAGTCAGTAGTAGTTTTGTAGTGAATTTAGTCATGTCCTAGCTGAGTGTAGTAGCGCTTGTGTTGTCCTTTTTAGGACAAGGTTTTCTTTGTAGTAGTATCATAGGAGTTGTTAGGACAAGAGCCTATTATTTGTGTTTTATTATTCTGAAAGATGAAATCTTCTTCTTCGTTCGCTTCAACCACCAAGATCGCCCCGTAATTCTACTGAATTTACTCCTGTGGTCCTCGGTAGGTCATGTCGTCCTCCTGTGGTCCCTGAGAGGACCACAAGAGGTTCAGAGTATCGCAGGGCTTGGGCCTGTATTCTCGGTGGGCCGCAGAAGTGGGATTGCGTGACATTGTGTTTTTCGTTGCACCAGTTTAATCTAGAGTTGGACTTTCTCACCGGAAAACCTCAGCGTCATTAGGTTACGCATACATCCCCGTCGAGTGAAAGGTGGTTGCCTATCTAGAATGCCCTGGTCCAGTGTCTCCGACTTCAGCATTTTGTGGTCATGGCCGCTACCCTTCTTAGATGTGACCAGTACGGAGCTTTTGTCCAGGAGGACGAATCCTCGCCATTATTAAGTTTCACCCCTGGGTTAAGCTGGTTTATGCATATTATCCCAGTATAGGCGTGTTTAGGACGTGATCGACCTCTAGAGCGGAGGTACCGTGGCATGAGTAGTTATCAAGTTTAACCCCTGGGTTAAGCCGGTTTAGGCATATTTCCCAGTATGAGTGTATATCGGACGTGGCCAGCCTCTAGAGCATAGGTGCCGTGGTATGAGTATCTCTCGCCGCGAGACTACTGGACATACCAATTAAACTTCACTTAATCCTTTCCTTCACCTTTTCCACGACGGCGCTGCGCGGCAACTCTAATCGCATTATTCTTAATTGGCCAGGAGGAGTTTCCCCTATGCACGGCAGCTGAAGAATCTCGCAAGCAGCGGGTTTTAAATCAGAGCTTTCCTTCTCCTAGATGAGCTAGCAAACAAGAGTCTCATCTACCCGAAACGTCTGGCTTTCAGGCGCCAGATATTCGCCTTCGCCCCTTCTCCTGTCAGTTTGAACAGTTCCCCTACGAGAAGGCCAGGAGCTGGACTTGACTGTCAGAGGCTATTTCAGACGGTCGCATTGGAGACATTTAATTGGAGTGGAGAGCGTATCACCCACCCCACCTCCAGCTATAACAATCCTTAGAACCTGGAAGATGAAGTGTTATTCTAGAAGCTGTTATTCATTCCAGACAGTAGTAAGTATTGCGTTTTTTTTTTTTTTTGTAATCTTGCTGGTAGAATGTTTCTTCTTTATAGCACAGACAGCGTGCCCGGAAAGTTGATCATGTTTCACTTGTTGTCATTGCCCTATGACAGCAGTTTTTCTTACCATCGTCATACTCATGAACCACATCTTCCTCATCAATAAATATGTTGCCTATTGAATTTGAACTACAATCTTCTTCATAATGTTTCAGGGATTGGATCGAAACCTCCACTTGCTGTTGTTTTTTGTACAAATCAGTAATCTGTCTGGGTGGTCATTGTGCGAAAATGTTACTATACTTCAAGTCATCCTGTGTGATGACATGTGCAGATCCATAGCTGATATTCAACAGCACACAACATAATCCGTCATTCTTCTCTGATCAAGACAAGCGACCTGTCGACGTTGACTTGTGTGGGATATGTTGATATGGGCTTGTTTGGGAGATGTTGATGTGGTGTAAAACTTGATTTGTGCAAGTTACAAGATATCAAGTGGGGGGGGGGGTGTTAATTATGTAAAAAAGGGTAATGGACCAAACAATCCCGTTTAACTATGTACAGCTGTCTCTCCCACTCACTGCTTAACCCAGGTTCTAGTTCTTGGCCTGTTGTATGCTTAATGTAGTGAATACTGCTGATGGATCAGACATACAACGTACGATACAAACATAACGTGTACAGTATGATTCAATGTCTGTAATCAAGTAATACATCATTTAATCACTTGACTAGACCCCACACCAACATAAACACAACTGCCAACGCAACCAGCATAACGACAAGAAAACAATAATCAATGCTGTCAAAGAGTAATGATCAACGAATTAATGAGGATGACGATTCAGTGCAATAATAACTCAGGCCTGATAATATGCAAAAATGAACATTCAGCTGCCCTACAATATCACAGTGATGAACATTCAACTTACCTGCAATATCACAGTGATGAACTCAATGGACATATATCCTAGAAACTCATTGGGCCCTTTACATAAGACCTCCACAAGAACACGTGTGCAGTTAGCACTCAATCTAGCATTTCTTCAACACAAATTCATGAAACTTCACAACAATGAGACATGAAAAATCTCGCAGCCGTTAGCTGCACATGGCATATATATATCATAATCAATGTGAATGAATAGCATATTAACAACATACATATAGTAACCATTATGCACGGAGCACGTGATAATCAATATGACTGAAAATCGTGAGAAATCAATGTGCATTGTAACTGAGCATATAAGATCATACATGTAATAATAATCAAAGTGTGAATGATGATCATGTTCATAAGCAGTCAATCACAAATCAATACATGTACCACCATAACACTTAACAATTCAACAGAGCTTCACCTTCAACACAATTCACATCACTGCACACATTACATTGAAATTTACATCAAAACTACTTAACAAGTACACAAAACCTAGGCCACATGAGGTCTGTACGGGAAGAGATCATAGCTATTTAATCAGTCGTCCACATCACATGAGTTTTACAGCAACAATCTTTATGTAGAAGGAAAACTAAATCTTACCCGGTCATGCCTCAGACACGAGTGAGTAATGCACATGGCTGACCACAGAAACAACAGACCACCAAGTCTCCTGGACGATGACGGAACATGTGTAGGTGATGTCGATATGGGCTTACGTTGGCTATGTTGATGTCGGCTTGTGTGGGCGGTGTTGATGTAGATGTACATAACAGTCAAGGATGTGTGAGTGTACATGTCAGTCCAACATGAGAGAGTGTACATGTCAATGAAGGCTATTAAATGTTAGAATTACTAGATTTTAAAGGCTGTTAAATGTTAGGACTACTACTCGTATCTCTTGAAGGCTGTTAAATGTTAGGACTACTACTCGTATCTCTTGAAGGCTGTTAAATGTTAGGACTACTACTCATATCTCTTGAAGGCTGTTAAATGGTAGGACTACTAGCTCCTGAAGGCTGTTAAATGTTAGGACTACTAGCTACTGAAGGCTGTTAAATGCTAGGACTACTAGCTCCTGAAGGCTGTTAAATGTTAGGACTACTAGCTCCTGAAGGCTGTTAAATGTTAGGACTACTAGTTCTTGAAGGCTAATAAATAATAGGACTACTAGCTCTTGAAGGCTGTTAAATGTTAGGACTACTAGCTCCTGAAGGCTGTTAAATGTTAGGACTACTAGCTCTTGAAGGCTGTTAAATGTTAGGACTACTACTCGTATCTCTTGAAGGCTGTTAAATGGTAGGACTACTACTCGTATCTCTTGAAGGCTGTTAAATGCTAGGACTACTAGCTCCTGAAGGCTGTTAAATGTTAGGACTACTAGCTCCTGAAGGCTGTTAAATGTTAGGACTACTAGTTCTTGAAGGCTAATAAATAATAGGACTACTAGCTCTTGAAGGCTGTTAAATGTTAGGATTGACTGCTAACTCCTGAAGACTGTTAACTGCACTAGCTATTGATGTGACTGCTTGCTACAGACGATTTGGTGCCCATTGTATGATAATAAATAATTACACGGAAAAAAAACATTGGAAGAATTTGAAATTTGTCAATATGTCATAATGTGGCACAAACACGAAAGACACACGTTATGTAAACACATTCAGCGCGTGTAATAATGTCGCTTTGTTATGTAAACACATTCAGCGTGTGTAATAATGTCGCTTTGTTATGTAAACACATTCAGCGTGTGTAATGATGTCGCTTTGTTATGTAAACACATTCAGCGTGTGTAATAATGTCGCTTTGTTATGTAAACACATTCAGCGTGTGTAATGATGTCGCTTTGTTATGTAAACACATTCAGCGTGTGTAATAATGTCGCTTTGTTATGTAAACACATTCAGCGTGTGTAATAATGTCGCTTTGTTTCATAAACACATTCAGCGTGTGTAATAATGTCGCTTTGTTATGTAAACACATTCAGCGTGTGTAATAATGTCGCTTTGTTATGTAAACACATTCAGCGTGTGTAATAATGTCGCTTTGTTTCGTAAACACATTCAGCGTGTGTAATAATGTCGCTTTGTTATGTAAACACATTCAGCGTGTATAATAATGTCGCTTTATTATGTAAACACATTCAGCATGTGTAATGATGTCGCTTTGTTTCGTAAACACATTCAGCGTGTGTAATGATGTCGCTTTGTTATGTAAACACATTCAGCGTGTGTAATGATGTCGCTTTGTTATGTAAACACATTCAGCGTGTGTAATGATGTCGCTTTGTTATGTAAACACATTCAGCGTGTGTAATAATGTCGCTTTGTTCCGGAAACACATTCAGCGTATGTAATAATGTTGCTTTATTATGTAAACACATTCAGCGTGTGTAATAATGTCGCTTTGTTCGCTGAAAAATCCTTTGAAGAGCAACCAGCAATGAAAATAATAAATCGCAGTGTGTGCGAAACATCTTCAAGCTAAGAATGTATGCAGCATCAGAAGTGTGTGCTGTAAATATAGTACGTTATAACCTATCTGAAGTAGTAGAAATGTTACAATTTATCTAAAGTAGTAGAAACATAACAACTTATCTCAAGTAATAGAAATACTAAGAAAACGGTACATTGTGTTTTATATCATATTACTGTATTCATTGTGATACCATTAGACCGTGTTCTGTGTGACGTTACTAGCCTGTGTTATGTGTGATGTTACTAGACTGTTCTGTGTGATGTTACAGCTCTGTTTTCTGTTTGATGTTACTAGACTGTGTTCTGTGTGACGTTACTAGCCTGTGTTATGTGCGATCTTACTAGACTGTGTTCTGTGTGATGTTATTAAACTGTGTTCTGTGTGATGTTATTAAACTGTGTTCTGTGTGATGTTACAGCTCTGTTTTCTGTTTGATTTTACTAGACTGTGTTCTGTGTGATTTTATTAAACTGTGTTCTGTGTGATGTTACTAGACTGATCTGTGTGATGTTACTAGACTGTGTTCTGTGTGATGTTACTAGACTGTGTTATGTGTGATGTTACTAGACTGTGATCTGTGTGATGTTACTAGACTGTGATCTGTGTGATGTTACAGCTCTGCGTTCTGTGTGATGTTACTACACTATGTTCTGTGTGATGTTTCTAGACTGTGTTCTGTGTGATGTTACTAGACTATGTTCTGTGTGATGTTTCTAGACTGTGTTCTGTGTGATGTTACTAGACTATGTTCTGTGTGATGTTTCTAGACTGTGTTCTGTGTGATGTTACAGCTCTGTTTTCTGTTTGATGTTACTAGACTGTTTTCTGTGTGATGTTACTAGACTGTGTTCTGTGTGATGTTACTAGACTATGTTCTGTGTGATGTTACTACACTATGTTCTGTGTGATGTTTCTAGACTGTGTTCTGTGTGATGTTACAGCTCTGTTTTCTGTGTGATGTTACTAGACTGTGTTCTGTGTGATGTTTCTAGACTGTGTTCTGTGTGATGTTACAGCTCTGTTTTCTGTGTGATGTTACTAGACTATGTTCTGTGTGATGTTACAGCTCTGTTTTCTGTGTGATGTTACTAGACTGTGTTCTGTGTGATGTTTCTAGACTGTGTTCTGTGTGATGTTACAGCTCTGTTTTCTGTGTGATGTTACTAGACCATGTTCTGTATATATTACGAAGCTGAATTCTGTGACAAGTTTCTATGCTGTGCTCTAAATTACTAGACTCAGCTCTGTGACAAGTTAGTAGACTGTGCTCTGTGATAATTTACTTGACTGTGCTCTGTGATAATTTACTAGACTGTGCTCTGTGATAATTTACTAGACTGTGCTCTGTGATAATTTACTAGACTGTGCTCTGTGATAATTTACTAGACTGTGCTCTGTGATAATTTACTAGACTGTGCTCTGTGATAATTTACTAGACTGTGCTCGGTCATATTTTACCACATTATACTAGACCATGTTGTGTCACACATTACTAGACTGCGCTTTGTTATATATTACTAGAGTGCGCTCTGTGTTAGTTTGTCCCTACAGAATAAGGCTTAAGATTGAGCTAAATTTGTTGTTTCTGAGATGAAAGCGATATTTGATCTTTAAACTATGCATTGTACTGAGTGTGATGTACGAGTTTTAAGTTAGAATTTTTACAAAGATCTCTGAAGTACAAGCGAAAGTTATGGAAATCTACCAGCTATTTTTAACCTGTTTACCTGTGGTAGGTCAGGTGCTGAAATATTTCAGGTACAGTATTTCCTACCTTACAGGGAAACAGCCTCACCTACTTTACTTCACCTGTCTTTCAAACATTTGATCTTTCACCCACTTTCACTCTCCTTTTTAGTCATTGTCTCTCGCACTACCTTCTTCAGTCATTTTCTCTCTCACTATCTTTTTCAGTCATTTTCTCTCTCACTATCTTCTTTAGTCATTGTCTCTCACTATCTTCTTTAGTCATTGTCTCTCTCACTATCTTCTTTAGTCATTGTCTCTCTCACTATCTTCTTTAGTCATTGTCTCTCTCACTCCCTTCTTCAGTCATTTTCTCTCTCACTATCTTCTTCAGTCACTATCTCTCTCATTTCCTTCTTCAGTCATTTTCTTTCTCACTACCTTCTTCAGTAATTGTCTCTCTCACTACCTTCTTCAGTCATTTTCAGTCTCACTCCTTTCTTCACTCATGTTCTTTCTCATAAACTTTTTCAGTCACTGTTTCTCTCACTACCTTCTTCAGTCATTTTCTCTCTCTCACTACCTTCTTCAGTCATTGTCTTTCTCATTACCTTCTTCAGTCATATTCTGTCTCGCTATCTTCTTTAGTCGTTATCTCTCTCACTACCTTCTTCAGTCATTGTCTCTCTCACTATCTTCTTTAGTCATTTTCTTTCACACTACTTAATTCGGTCATTATCTCTCTCACTATCTTATTCAGTCATTGTGTCTCTCACTACCTTCTTCAGTCATTTTCTTTCTCACTATCTTCTTTAGTCATTATCTCTCTCACTATCTTCTTCAGTCATATTCTTTCTCACTATCTTCTTTAGTCATTATCTCTCTCACTATCTTCTTTAGTCATTATCTCTCTCACTATCTTCTTTAGTCAT
Organism: Achatina immaculata; assembly: GCA_009760885.1. Classification (NCBI taxonomy): domain Eukaryota; kingdom Metazoa; phylum Mollusca; class Gastropoda; order Stylommatophora; family Achatinidae; genus Lissachatina; species Lissachatina immaculata. Next base: position 40,868,173 of record CM019703.1, read on the forward strand.
TGTTTCTCTCACTATCTTCTTTAGTCATTGCTTCTCTCACTATCTTCTTTAGTCATTCTTTCTCTCACTATCTTCTTTAGTCATTGTCTCTCTCACTATCTTTTTTAGTCATTGTCTCTTTCACTATCTTCTTTAGTCATTGTCTCTCTCACTATCTTCTTTAGTCGTTGTCTCTCTCACTATCTTCTTTAGTCATTCTTTCTCTCACTATCTTCTTTAGTCATTGTCTCTCTCACTATCTTCTTCAGTCATTGTCTTTCTCTCACTATCTTCTTTAGTCATTGTCTCTCACCATCTTCTTTAGTCATTGTCTCTCTCTCTATCTTCTTTAGTCATTGTCTCTCTCACTATCTTCTTTAGTCATTGTCTCTCTCACTATCTTCTTCAGTCTTTGTCTCTCTCACTAACTTCTTTAGTCATTGTCTCTCACCATCTTCTTTAGTCATTGTCTCTCTCACTATCTTCTTTAGTCATTGTTTCTCTCACTATCTTCTTTAGTCATTGTCTCTCTCACTATCTTCTTCAGTCTTTGTCTCTCTCACTAACTTCTTTAGTCATTGTCTCTCACTATTTTCTTCAGTCATTTTCTCTCTGTCACTACCTTCTTCAGTCATTTTCTCTCTCTCACTACCTTCTTCAGTCATTGTCTCTCTCACTATCTTATTTTGTCATTTCTCTCTCACTACATTCTTCAGTCATTTTCTCTCTCTCACTAACTTCTTCAGTCATTGTCTCTCCCACTACCTTCTTCAGTCATTGTCTCTCCCACTACCTTCTTCAGTCATTATCTCTCTCACTACCTTCTTCAGTCATTGTCTCTCTCACTATCTTCTTCAGTCATTTTTTTTCTCACTACTTTCTTCGGTCATTATCTCTCTCACTACCTTCTTCAGTCATTGTCTCTCTCACTAATTTCTTCATTCATTTTCTTTCTCACTATCTTCTTTAGTCATTGTCTATCTCACTATCTTCTTCAGTCATTTTCTTTTTCACTATATTCTTCAATCATTGTCTTTCTCACTACCTTCTTCAATCATTGTCTCTCTCACTATCTTCTTCAGTCATTTTCTTTCTCAGTATCTTCTTTAGTCATTGTCTCTCTCACTCTCTTCTTCAGTCATTTTCTCTCTCACTCTCTTCTTCAGTCATTTTCTCTCTCACTCCCTTCTTCAGTCATTTTCTTTCTCATTACCTTCTTCAGTCTATTTCTCTCTCACTATCTTCTTCAATGTCTCTCTCACTATCTTCTTCAGTCATTTTCTTTCTCACTATTTTCTTCAGTCATTATCTCTCTCACTATCTTCTTCACTGTCTCTCTCACTATCTTCTTCATTCCTTGTCTCTCTCACTATCTTCTTCAGTCATTGTCTCTCTCACTATCGTCTTCAGTCATTATCTCTTTCACTACCTTCTTCAGTCATTATCTCTCTCACTATCTTCTTCAGTCATTCTCTTTCTCACTATCTTCTTCAGTCATTATGTCTCTCACTATCTTCTTCAGTCATTATGTCTCTCACTATCTTCTTCAGTCATTATGTCTCTCACTATCTTCTTCAGTCATTGTCTCTCAGGCTATCTTCTTCAGTCATTATCTCTCTCACTATCTTCTTCATTCGTTTTCTTTCTCTCTGTCTTCTTCAGTCTTTGTCTGTCTCACTACTTTCTTCAATCATTGTCTCTATCACTATCTTCTTCATTCATTTTCTTTCTCACTATCTTCTTCAGTCATTGTATCTCTCACCATCTTCTTCATTCATTTTCTTTATCACTATCTTCTTCAATCATTGCCTCTAACACTATCTTCTTCATTCATTTTTTTTCTCACTACCTTCTTCAGTCATTATCTCTCTCATTATTTCTTCAGTCATTGAGTCTCTCACCATCTTCTTCAGTCATTTTATTTCTCACTACCTTCTTCAGTCATTGTCTCTCTCACTATCTTTTTCATTCATTTTTTTTCTCACTACCGTCTTCAGTCATTATCTCTCTCATTATCTTCTTCATTCATTGTGTCTCTCACTATCTTCTTCAGTCATTTTCTTTCTCACTACCTTCTTTAGTCATTGTCTCTCTCACTATCTTTTTCATTCATTTTCTTTCACACTACCTTCTTCAGTCATTGTCTCTCTCACTGCCTTATTCATTCATTTTCTTTCTCACTCTCTTCTTCAGTCATTTTCTCTCTCACTATCTTATTCAGTCATTGTCTCTCTCACTACCTTCTTCAGTCATTTTCTTTCTCATTAATTTCTTCAGTCATTGTTTCACTCACTATCTTCTTCAGTGTCTCTCTCACTACCTTCTTCAGTCATTTTCTCTCTCACTACCTTCTTCAGTCATTTTCTCTCTCTCAGTACCTTCTTCAGTCATTTTCTCTCTCATTATCTTCTTCATTCATGTTTTTTCTCACTACCTTCTTCAGTCATTTTCTCTCTCACTATCTTCTTTAGTCATTTTCTCTCTCACTAGCTTCTTTAGTCATTGTCTCTCTCACTATCTTCTTTAGTCATTTCTCTCTCACTATCTTCTACAGTCATTTTCTCTCTCACTACCGTCTTCAGTCATGGTTTCTCTCACTATATTCTTTAGTCATTTCTCTATCACTACCTTCTTCAGTCATTTTCTCTTTCTCACTACCTTCTTCAGTCATTGTCTCTCTCACTATCTTCTTTTGTCATTTCTCTCTCACTACATTCTTCAGTCATTTTCTCTCTCTCACTAACTTCTTCAGTCATTGTCTCTCCCACTACCTTCTTCAGTCATTGTCTCTCCCACTACCTTCTTCAGTCATTATCTCTCTCACTACCTTCTTCAGTCATTGTCTCTCTCACTATCTTCTTCAGTCATTTTTTTTCTCACTACTTTCTTCGGTCATTATCTCTCTCACTACCTTCTTCAGTCATTGTCTCTCACTATTTTCTTCAGTCATTTTCTTTCTCACTATCTTCTTTAGTCATTGTCTCTCTCACTACTTCTTCAGTCATTTTCTTTTTCACTATATTCTTCAGTCATTGTCTCTCCCACTACCTTCTTCAGTCATTGTCTCTCCCACTACCTTCTTCAGTCATTATCTCTCTCACTACCTTCTTCAGTCATTGTCTCTCTCACTATCTTCTTCAGTCATTTTTTTTCTCACTACTTTCTTCGGTCATTATCTCTCTCACTACCTTCTTCAGTCATTGTCTCTCTCACTAATTTCTTCATTCATTTTCTTTCTCACTATCTTCTTTAGTCATTGTCTATCTCACTATCTTCTTCAGTCATTTTCTTTTTCACTATATTCTTCAATCATTGTCTTTCTCACTACCTTCTTCAATCATTGTCTCTCTCACTATCTTCTTCAGTCATTTTCTTTCTCAGTATCTTCTTTAGTCATTGTCTCTCTCAATCTCTTCTTCAGTCATTTTCACTCTCACTCTCTTCTTCAGTCATTTTCTCTCTCACTCCCTTCTTCAGTCATTTTCTTTCTCATTACCTTCTTCAGTCTATTTCTCTCTCACTATCTTCTTCAATGTCTCTCTCACTATCTTCTTCAGTCATTTTCTTTCTCACTATTTTCTTCAGTCATTATCTCTCTCACTATCTTCTTCACTGTCTCTCTCACTATCTTCTTCATTCCTTGTCTCTCTCACTATCTTCTTCAGTCATTGTCTCTCTCACTATCGTCTTCAGTCATTATCTCTTTCACTACCTTCTTCAGTCATTATCTCTCTCACTATCTTCTTCAGTCATTCTCTTTCTCACTATCTTCTTCAGTCATTATGTCTCTCACTATCTTCTTCAGTCATTATGTCTCTCACTATCTTCTTCAGTCATTATGTCTCTCACTATCTTCTTCAGTCATTGTCTCTCTCACTATCTTCTTCAGTAATTATCTCTCTCACTATCTTCTTCATTCGTTTTCTTTCTCACTGTCTTCTTCAGTCTTTGTCTGTCTCACTACTTTCTTCAATCATTGTCTCTATCACTATCTTCTTCATTCATTTTCTTTCTCACTATCTTCTTCAGTTATTGTATCTCTCACCATCTTCTTCATTCATTTTCTTTATCACTATCTTCTTCAATCATTGCCTCTAACACTATCTTCTTCATTCATTTTTTTTCTCACTACCTTCTTCAGTCATTATCTCTCTCATTATTTCTTCAGTCATTGTGTCTCTCACCATCTTCTTCAGTCATTTTCTTTCTCACTACCTTCTTCAGTCATTGTCTCTCTCACTATCTTTTTCATTCATTTTTTTTCTCACTACCGTCTTCAGTCATTATCTCTCTCATTATCTTCTTCATTCATTGTGTCTCTCACTATCTTCTTCAGTCATTTTCTTTCTCACTACCTTCTTTAGTCATTGTTTCTCTCACTATCTTTTTCATTCATTTTCTTTCACACTACCTTCTTCAGTCATTGTCTCGCTCACTGCCTTCTTCATTCATTTTCTTTCTCACTCTCTTCTTCAGTCATTGTCTCTCTCACTATCTTCTTCAATCATTATCTCTCTCACTATCTTCTTCATTCGTTTTCTTTCTCTCTGTCTTCTTCAGTCTTTGTCTGTCTCACTACTTTCTTCAATCATTGTCTCTATCACTATCTTCTTCATTCATTTTCTTTCTCACTATCTTCTTCAGTCATTGTATCTCTCACCATCTTCTTCATTCATTTTCTTTATCACTATCTTCTTCAATCATTGCCTCTAACACTATCTTCTTCATTCATTTTTTTTCTCACTACCTTCTTCAGTCATTATCTCTCTCATTATTTCTTCAGTCATTGAGTCTCTCACCATCTTCTTCAGTCATTTTATTTCTCACTACCTTCTTCAGTCATTGTCTCTCTCACTATCTTTTTCATTCATTTTTTTTCTCACTACCGTCTTCAGTCATTATCTCTCTCATTATCTTCTTCATTCATTGTGTCTCTCACTATCTTCTTCAGTCATTTTCTTTCTCACTACCTTCTTTAGTCATTGTCTCTCTCACTATCTTTTTCATTCATTTTCTTTCACACTACCTTCTTCAGTCATTGTCTCTCTCACTGCCTTATTCATTCATTTTCTTTCTCACTCTCTTCTTCAGTCATTTTCTCTCTCACTATCTTATTCAGTCATTGTCTCTCTCACTACCTTCTTCAGTCATTTTCTTTCTCATTAATTTCTTCAGTCATTGTTTCACTCACTATCTTCTTCAGTGTCTCTCTCACTACCTTCTTCAGTCATTTTCTCTCTCACTACTTTCTTCGGTCATTTTCTTTCTCATTAACTTCTTCAATCATTGTCTCTCTCATTATCTTCTTCATTCATGTTTTTTCTCACTACCGTCTTCAGTCATTATCTCTCTCATTATCTTCTTCATTCATTGTCTTTCTCACTACCTTCTTCAGTCATTGTCTCTCTCACTATCTTCTTGAGTCATTTTCTTTCTCATTATATTCTTCAATCATTGTCTCTCTCACTACCTTCTTCATTCATTGTGTCTCTCACTATCTTCTTCAGTCATTTTCTTTCTCACTACCTTCTTTAGTCATTGTCTCTCTCACTATCTTCTTCATTCATTTTCTTTCACACTACCTTCTTCAGTCATTGTCTCTCTCACTACCTTCTTCATTCATTTTCTTTCTCACTACCTTCTTCAGTCAGTTTTTATCTCACTACCTTCTTCAGTCATTTTCTATCTCACTACCTTCTTCAGTCATTTTCTCTCACTACCTTCTTCAGTAATTTTCTTTCACTACCTTCTTCAGTCATTTTCTATCTCACTACCTTCTTCAGTCATTTTCTCTCACTACCTTCTTCAGTCATTTTCTTTCACTACCTTCTTCAGTCATTGTCGCTCTCACTCTGTGTGTTTATTTTTCGCTCATTTACTCTTTAAAACACATTACAAGGAATACTTCATCTTTCTTATTGAAATCTCTTCATCTTTTTTGTTGTGAACTCTTCATCTTTGTTCTTGTAATCTCTCCATCTTTGTTCTTGTAATCTCTTCATCTTTGTTTTATTTTCACAAATGCTCTCTCTTTCTCTCTCTCTCTCTATAACTACATCCGGTCCTTAAAGAACACTAACTCAGCAGGATGTGATGACATTAGTAACAAGATACTACGCTACGCTGCACCAGTTATCACAGACACACTAACATACTTATACAACTTGTGTATTGACAAAAAATATTTCCCTGACGCTTTTAAACTCGCCAAAGTTTTTCCTCTTTTTAAATCTGGACAGACTAGTGACCTCTCAAACTATAGACCCATATCCATTCTGTCATCACTATCTAAACCTCTTGAAAAACATATACAAAAGTTAACTCTGCTCCACATGCAAGAAAACAGTCTACTAATAGACAGTCAGTCAGGTTTTAGACCAAATTACTCCTGCCACACAGCATTAACTAAAATGACAGAAAGCTGGTTGTCTAATATAAATGATGACAAATTGTGTGGTGCTGTCTTTGTTGATTTTAAGAAAGCCTTCGATATGATTGATCATGAAATTCTTGCAAAAAAGCTAGAAGGCTATAGATTACATCCTGACCTAACAAAATGTATTACATCTTTTCTCTCAGGTAGAAAACAAGTAGTTTGCTTTAGAAACAAAATATCTGGCTCGTCTGTGGTTGATACCGGTATTCCTCAAGGCTCCATTCTTGGTCCTCTTCTCTTTGCTATCTATATTAACGACCTACCACTACATTTAAATCACTCTTCATGTGATCTTTTCGCTGACGACTGTACTGTTTACAATAGTGAATATGACATCAATAACCTACAGACAACGCTCCAAAATGATATAAACAGTTTGATTAAATGGAGTAATAAAAATGGTATGTTGATAAACACCAACAAAACAAAATCCATGCTCATCACTACAAGATAGAAACTGCAAAACGCAACTAAAACTTCACTACAGCTTTGTGCTGGGACTAAGGCAATAGAAAATGTTCATGAACATAAAACCCTAGGACTCATCATTGATCAGCATTTAACTTGGAATTCTCACGTACATAACCTAACAAATTTGATTGCACAGAAAGTTTACCAATTAGCCAAAATTAAACACTTTATCGACAAGAACATAAGAAAAATATACTACATATCACACATACAAACACACTTAGATTACTGTTTCACAATCTGGGATGGATGCTCAGTCTCAAACACAAAAAGGCTCCACTCACTTCACAAGCGAGCATTAAATCTTATTTGTGACAAACACCCAGTACAGACTGTAGATCAACACAAACAACTCAAAATTCTACCCCTCAAAAATAGAATCATTTTTAATAAAGTTAAGTTTGTTCACAGAATTCTGTCGCACAATGCTCGGCCTTACTTGTGGTCACTATTTACGTATAACACTAAACATAGCCAGCGTTTAAAAAACTGTCTTCTTCCTAAACCCAGGATTGATCTGTACAAGAAAAGCCTTGCATACTCTGCAGTACAGCTCTGGAACACCCTCCCCTACCATTTAAAATCCATTGGTAATACTTCATCCTTTAACTCAAACCTGTTTCATTATTTACTTGCTTGTAATTATATGCCTCCATAAAATAGCCAGCACTCTCTCAACACATGGCTCGTAAACCATCAAGTACTTCAGTGACATAGTTAGAAAAGCAACTTGTTAGATATTGTTAGAAATTATTTTAATGTTTGTTTTAAAAAAAAACATATGTTAGAAGATCTGTATTTACAATGTATTTTTGTTTATGTATATGTCTGCGGGTGTATGTGTGCGTGAGTGCTATTTTATTAGGTTAATTACTTCTTCTCTTTTACCTTGAATGTAGTAGTTAAATCTTACACTCTTTTGATATGTTTTTACTAATTTAATTTGTATTTTTTGTACTAAATCAAGTGTGTGGGAAGAATGAAAGATGGAGTGATGAAGGGCAGAATGTAAGACGGGCCTGCGTGCCCAATTCTTTACCCTTGAAAAATAAAGATTATTCATTCATTCATTCATTCTCTCTCTCTCTCAGAATGTCAGACGGGCCTGCATGCCCAATTCTTAACCCTTTTGAAATAAAGATCAATCAGTCAATCAATCAATCAATCTCTCTTTCTCAATCAATCAATTAATCAATCAGTCTCTCTCTCTCTCTCTCTCTCTCTCATGTGTTGTTTGCGTGTGTGATACTTGAAAAAAAGTTTTTGTCGAAATATTGACTGTTTTTTTGTTCTTCGTCTATACATGCTCTCTGTCTCATATATATTCCTCTCATATATATATATATATATATATATATATATCTTTCCTTGTCTCATGTATATTCCATTCTCTCTGTCTCATATATATTCCTCTTTCTCTGTCTCATATATATTCCCCCTCTCTCTGTCTCATATATAGGCCTTTCTCTCTTTCTCATATTTATTCCCCTCTCTCAGTTTCTTATTTCTCTCTCTCTGTCTCATATATATTCACCTCTGTCAGTCTCATATTTTCCCTTGCCTCTGTCTCATATACAGTACACTTCTCTCTCTCCGTTCCATATACTCTATCATGGCTTTGTCTCTTTTGGTACCCTCCACCCAAGAAAGACAGACAAAATGTACCTAACTACGTCTATCTGGGCACATTGTGTGCCTGTCTATCTTAAAAGGAGTAAGCAAAAAAAAAAAAAAAAGAGAAGTTTTTTCATCAGATGTTCGTGTTTTATCTGTTGTGTTGTTTATGTACGTGACCTTTGACAAAAGTTTGTGCCCAAATATTGGATGGTGTATGTTCTTCATTTATACGTTCTCATCTTACTTTCTGTCATCCTTGTTTCTGTTGTGTTGTTTATGTACGTGACCTTTGACAAAAGTTTGTGCCCAAATATTGGATGGTGTATGTTCTTCATTTATACGTTCTCATCTTACTTTCTGTCATCCTTGTTTCTGTTGTGTTGTTTATGTACGTGGCCTTTGACAAAAGTTTGTGCCCAAATATTGGATGGTGTATGTTCTTCATTTATACGTTCTCATCTTACTTTCTGTCATCCTTGTTTCTGTTGTGTTGTTTATGTACGTGACCTTTGACAAAAGTTTGTGCCCAAATATTGGATGGTGTATGTTCTTCATTTATACGTTCTCATCTTACTTTCTGTCATCCTTGTTTCTGTTGTGTTGTTTATGTACGTGACCTTTGACAAAAGTTTGTGCCCAAATATTGGATGGTGTATGTTCTTCATTTATACGTTCTCATCTTACTTTCTGTCATCCTTGTTTCTGCCCAGTTTCCTAACTCTTTCTATCTTTTTGTAAAATTGAACCATACACTTCTATCTACATTCATTACTAGAACCAATTTTAGCACATTCGTCATTTCTCTTATCTCTTAGTCTCACATACTCCCCCCCCCCTCTCTCTCTCTCTAGAGACTATCTGACATAAATGATGATAAATTGTGTGGTGCTCTCTTTGTTGATTTCAAGAAAAGCCTTCGATGTGACTGATCATGAAATTCTTGGAAAAAAGCTGGAAGGTTTTATATTACAATCTGATCTAACAAAACTTATTACATCTTTTCTCTCAGGTAGAAAACAAGAAATTTGCTTCAGAAATAGAATATCTGACACATCTATAGTAGATACTGGTATTCCTCAAGGCTCCATTCTTGGCCCTCTTCTCTTTGTTGTCTATATGAACGATTTACCACTATATTTAAAGCACTCTTCGTGTGACATTTTTGCTGATGACTGCGCTATTTACAATAGCGACTATGACATAAATAACCTACAGGAAACACTACAAAATGTCATAAACAGTTTGATTAAACAGAGTAATAATAATTGCTTGTTGAAAAACATCAACAAAACAAAATCTATACTCATCACTACAAGACAGAAACTGCAGAATGCAACAAAAACTTCACTACAGCTTTGTGCTGGGACTACAGAAATAGAAAATGTCCACGAAAATAAAACTCTCCGACTCACCAACGATCAACATTTAACTTGGAATTCTCACGTACACAGCCTAACAAATTTGATATACAGAAAGTTTACCTACTTTCAAAAATTAAAATCTTTATCCACCAAGACACGAGAAAGACACACTACATATCACATATACAAATACACTTAGATTACTGCTCCACATCTGGACAAACACATTTAGATTACTGCTCCACATCTGGACAAACACATTTAGATTACTGCTCCACATCTGGACAAACACATTTAGATTACTGCTCCACAGTCTGAGATAGATGCTCAGTCTCAAACACAAAAAGGCTCCATGTAGCATAGCCTTGTAAGTAATGATTATCGTTATTATTATTATTATTATTAATGAATATGATTATGAAAATATACTGTAAAGAAAATAGTAACATCGAATAGCGACAGAGAAAAGTAGGTCGAAAAAGAAAGAGAAAGATATAAAATTTCAATGACACTAGAACAAGACGCGGACAAAAGTAAACAGTGGAAACAGTGAATAGAAAAAGACGAGACTCAGTGACGCTGACATGTAGGAAAGATAAAAGAAGGGCGCCAGAAAGTAGGATGGTCCAGTGATAACAAAGCAGTGACTGGACGTTGACACGAGTAAACAAAATAGAAAAGACGAATAGAGAGGACAGACACAATGAAAAGTGAGGACACAATAAAACCTCGGACAGGAAATAGCAAGATAGTAACTTTGGTAAATAACAATTGTGTAGACGGAGTTGACACTTGACATCTGTTAGATGACGCGCGTTGTGACGCGATTGCACACGGTTTTTAAATAAAGGAGTGACCAACTCGGCCAGCTGACCAATTAAATATTTAGAGGCGTGGCCTGTTGGACAATCGACTTACGACATACAAGTCACGGGTCAGTTTGAATGACGGACGGTCAGAACGCTCATGGGAACCAGTGGACATCTGAAGTGTGGAGCCAAAATACTTATTGGTTAATCTATCAAGCTGGACTTGAAGATAAAAAGGTGAGCGCAGAGACAAGACGAAGAAAGAAGGAGAACCAAGTAGTAAGGAACGAGGAAGAAGAAGAGACAGAGGAGGGAGCCCGAAGACGGAAGAACAGACAATAAGAACAAGGAAGAAGATGAAGAAGGAAGAAGAAGTAGAGGAGATGAGACAGAGGACGGAGCCCCGAAGACAGAGGAACAAGGACGGTCAGTGAACTGAGACCGGTCCAGACAAGAGAAGAAGAGAAGACAGAGGAACAAGGACGGTCAGTGAACTGAGACCGGTCCAGACAAGAGAAGAAGAGAAGGACAGACACACCAGGGAAGACACGAGAAAGAAGGAAGACGTAGATAACGACAGTTGGAATAGATGGACAATTTGAGCAATAGATACTCAGGAAAAGCAGTTTTGCAGAAGTAGTTCTAGGCCAGATTGAAGATGTGTTTCAAGTGGTTATGAATATTTGTTACATTGAAACTTCGAGTACAGTGATTTAGTTGTGTAACTGACTGATCACGTGTTACAGATCTGATACAATACTGAGTTAGAATTGTCCTCGTATCAAGTGTAGAGTATTCTAAAGTTGAGAACACTGAGAAATGCTGCATGTAGAATATCATAGTTTGATACTGATGTGCTTCAACGACGAAATTAACGAAGATTATGACATACTGCATCTTAATACAAGTGATGCTATCAACTATACATCTGGAACTTATTTGTCAGAATTAAATAATGCAATGAAATGTTCATCGGACTTCCCCTGTTATAGAAGTGGCAGTGTTTGTGAAACCTAATCTAAAAAACATAAATCTGGATGTGTATGAAGATAAAGTCAGTATTAATCAAGAACATATTCTTTAGTAAGAAATATATAATTCACAAAACTACAATCTTATACTGGTGCCATCAATGATAGATAATTCACAATTGAAAATGTTATACACCCACTTCACAAACGACCGTTAAATCTGGTTTATGGCAAACACCCAGTACAGACTGCAGATCAGCATAAAGAACTAGAAATTCTACCCCTCAAATAAAGAATTATTTTTAACAAACTCAAATTTCTTCATAGAATAGTGCCGTACAATGTTCTACCTTACTTGTGGCCATTGTTTACATCTCCACCTTACTTGTGGCCATTGTTTACATCTCCACCTTACTTGTGGCCATTGTTTACATCTACACCTTACTTGTGGCCATTGTTTACATCTACACCTTACTTGTGGCCATTGTTTACATCTACACCTTACTTGTGGCCATTGTTTACATCTACACCTTACTTGTGGCCATTGTTTACATCTACACCTTACTTGTGGCCATTGTTTACATCTCCACCTTACTTGTGGCCATTGTTTACATCTACACCTTACTTGTGGCCATTGTTTACATCTACACCTTACTTGTGGCCATTGTTTACATCTCCACCTTACTTGTGGCCATTGTTTACATCTCCACCTTACTTGTGGCCATTGTTTACATCTACACCTTACTTGTGGCCATTGTTTACATCTACACCTTACTTGTGGCCATTGTTTACATCTCCACCTTACTTGTGGCCATTGTTTACATCTACACCTTACTTGTGGCCATTGTTTACATCTACACCTTACTTGTGGCCAATGTTTACGTCCAGCATCAAACTTAGCCAACGTTTAAGAAAACTGTCTTCTTCCTAAACCAGGGCTAGGTCTGTACAAGAAAAGCCTTGCATATTCTGCGGTACAGCTCTGTAACTCCCTCCCCTACCATCTAAAATCCATTAGTAACACTTCATCCTTTAACTCAACCTTTTTTCAGTATTTACTGGCTTGTAGCTGCATGCCTCCTTCCAATGTCTAAAAGCCTCTCATACCACGACTCACCGACCACAGAGTTATGTTCTAGAAGAACAGTTCTAAACATAATTTGTTAGATCTTGTGTCTTGTTAGAAATTATCTTAGTAAATATGCCAAGGTGGAATGTCAGAAGCTCCATTGGAAATGTATTTGTGAGCTTGTGTGTGCGCTATCTTGTTAGATCAGTTACCTCTTATGTAGTTCATTATCCTATATTTGTGAATATAATATTTTCATCTTGCATTCTTTTATATATATATATATATATATATATATATATATATATATATATATATATATATATATATAATATTTAGGTAATTTTGTATACCTTATTAAATCGAGTGTGTGGGAAGCATGAAAGATGAAGTGATAAAGGGCAGAATGTAAGATGGGCCTGCGTGCTCAGTTCTTCAGCCTTTTAAAATAAAAATCACTCATTCTTTCTCCCCCCCCCCCCCCTCCGTATCTCATACACTATTCAGTACCCGACTTTCCCTCTCTCTCTCCCTTCGTATCTCATACACTATTCAGTACCTGACTTTTTCTCTCTCTCTCTCTCCCCTTCCTTATCTCATGCACTATTCAGTACCTCACATTCTCTCAGTTTCTCTCTTTCCGAGGATGAAGTTGAGCTAGCGCTTCACATGCGCATACCCACGTCCCGCCATTTTGATGACATTAATTTTCCAGAAGTGACGTGTCAGTTCATCACTGAAGCGGAAATTGTCCGAGACCCTGGTCCGGCCTCACGACAACGAGACAGTCTTGTTTCAGCCGCCTGTCGCTGTGTCATGTTCGCGCTTTACTACCGCTGCCTGCTCAGTCCCCGGGCTCTCTCACCTGGTAAAGAACAGTCAACAAAGTAGAGAGAACCTAACAGTACTTCTTGTGTAAGAAAGCTTAGGATTTGCTAGTTCCCAACAAGTCTGGTAGGTTTGTGTTAAGTCTTGTGCTAGTTGGCAGCCCTAGTTAAGTCTGTGACAGTTCCAGTGACCTGTCAGTGCTATATGCTATACTGAGGGTCAGATCATGACTACCATCTGGAATAAATTACTACAAATATGAATGATTAAACGTAACAGACTAGTTATCTGGCTAGTTAGCTTTGACCAATGTACATGTTAGAACATACTACAAATGTTCTAGGTGTCTCAGTGTAAGTCATTTTGTAAATGTCTTTAGAGTGATAAATATTTTAAATGTGGTACAAGTTTATGTGTTTTTCACATGTGAAAACCTGTGTGATTGTTATAAATGTTATGATATGACTTACATGTGGCCTACATTTCAAACTGGATAACAGTATTACACTCGAATCTCCAGACATGGCTGACATTGTAAATGTTCGTCTAAGGGACATAGCAAATGCATGGTCAACAAAGTTGTTAACTGTTGGTCAGCAAAGTTAACTGTTGGTCAGCAATATTGTTAACCGTTGGTCAGCAAAGTTGTTAACCGTTGGTCAGCAAAATTGTTAACTGTTGGTCAGCAAAGTTGTTAACTGTTGGTCAGCAAAGTTGTTAACTGTTGGTCAGCAAAGTTGTTAACCGTTGGTCAGCAAAGTTGTTAACTGTTGGTCAGCAAAGTTGTTAACTGTTGGTCAGCAAAGCCCATAATTTCATTCTGGTGATTATTCAATAGCAGGTCCTTTTGCTGGCACATATTATCAGTTTTGGGCACGTATTGCCAGTTTTGGGCACGTATTGCCAGTTTTTGGCACGTACTGCCAGTTTTGAAATACTATTATGTGCTTGCTGGTTGGCAAAAACGACAAGTTTTGTCTGTGAGGTAATGCCTGACTTGTGGCCAGCTTCTACTTAGTAGAATTATTTTTTATTATATTTTATTATATTTGTGAATAGATTTCATTTAGACTCATGACTGAGCACAGTGTGAGTAATATATGCGAGATGAATAGCTTGATATATTTTGTTTGTATGCTTGCCATCCTGTATCATTTATATGTGTATGATATGTGAACAATGCGAAAATTGTGAGCAGGCAGCAGAGTCAGTTGTTCTGATCACGGGCTGCTGTTGTGTGTGGTAGATATCAGGAACTGTCAGCTGTTCTGATCACGGGCTGCTGATGTGTGTGGTAGATATCAGGAACTGTCAGCTGTTCTGATCACGGGCTGCTGTTGTGTGTGGCAGATATCAGGAACTGTCAGCTGTTATATTATTAAGTGCTCTCGTATTTGTTTGCTATACTTTATACCTCTATGGTATCATTTATATTAGCATTTGTAAGCTTCTTACATAGTGTCTTGTGTGTTTATATTGTGTCTTGTAAGCTTACATTATGTCTTGTATGCTTACATTGTGTCTTGTATGGTTTTTGGGGTTTTTTATTTGTATGATATCAAGTATATTTATAAGTCATCATGTATGTTGATATGTATCAAGCATATTTGCAAGATACCATAACTCGATACCTCATTCATTCATTCATTCATTCATTCATTCATTCATTTGCATGTCCCTTGCGGAACTTTGCCTCCCAAACAGCACTCCTGTAGGCCTCTCGGTTGTGAGCAAGACGGCCTGCTGCTGCTGCATCCATTTGCAGATCGTCAACGATTTCTTGCAGCCATCTTCGTTTTGGTCTTCCTCTTTCTCTTTTTCCTATTATGTATTCTTCCAATACGGTCTTCTTTAAATTATCAAACTCGATACCTATGGAGTATATTTGCAAGATATCTTTATACGTTTGTATGATTCATGAAAGCTTTATACAGTCAGTATTAGTAGGTATCCTGCATGTTTTTATGACACTGTATGTATCCTGAATATTTGTATAATATTATATATGTTTGTATGACACTGTATGTTTGGCATAATGTATGTTTGTATGACTGTATGTTTGTATGACACTGTATGGTTGTATGACACTGTAAGGTTATCTAGTTATATTAACTGGCGTGATCAGTGATCTTAACCAACGAAGGACATAATTAATTTAAACACTACACATTGTCTGGTTTAAATTAAACACTACAAATTGTCTGGTTTAAATTAAACACTACAAATTGTCTGGTTTAAGTTAAACACTACAAATTGTCTGGTTTAAATTAAACACTACAAATGGTTTAAGTTAAACACTACAAATTGTCTGGTTTAAATTAAACACTACAAATTGTCTGGTTTAAGTTAAACACTACAAATTGTCTGGTTTAAGTTAAACACTACAAATTGTCTGGTTTAAGTTAAACACTACAAATTGTCTGGTTTAAGTTAAACACTATAAATTGTCTGGTGCTGTCACAGTACCTAGCAAACCCTGTCTCCGTCAACATTTACACCAAAAATTACAAACGTCTGGTGCGATCAAAATATACCAGCTTTAGGATGTAATCATATCGTACAAACGTGGGGGTGTAATCATACCCAACCATTATGGGGGGGGGGGGTAATCATGACGCACTATCATGGGGGTGTACCAATTCCATACAAACGTTGGGTTGTAATCACATCGTACCGACGTGAGAGTGTAATCATGCCATACCAGCGTGGGGGTGTAATCATACCGTACCAACATGGGGCGAAATCATATCTTACCAGCGTGGGGATGTAATCATACCATACACAAGTGGAGGTGTAATAATATCCCATCAATGTGGAGGTGTAATCACATCGTACCAAAGTGGAGGTGTAATCATACAGTACCAAAGTGGAGGTGTTGTCATACTATATCAACGTAGAGGTGTAATCATACTGTACCAGAGTGGAGGTATTATCATACTATATCAAGGTAGAGGTGTAATCATACTGTACCAGAGTGGAGGTATTATCATACTATATCAAGGTAGAGGTGTAATCATACTGTACCAGAGTGGAGGTATTATCATAACGTACAAACGCGGATGTACAATAGTAGGTACCAACGGGGGGGGGGTGTTATCATGGCGTATCAATGTGGGGGGTGTTATCATGGCGTATCAATGTGGGGGGTGTTATCATGGTGTATCAATGTGGGGGGTGTTATCATGGCGTATCAATGTGGGGGGTGTTATCATGCCGTATCAATGTGGGGGGTGTTATCATAGCGTATCAATGTGGGGGGTGTTATCGTGCCGTATCAATGTGGGGGATGTTATCATGGCGTATCAATGTGGGGGGTGTTATCATGGCGTATCAATGTGGGGGGTGTTATCATGCCGTATCAATGTGGGGGGTGTTATCATAGCGTATCAATGTGGGGGGTGTTATCGTGCCGTATCAATGTGGGGATGTTATAACATGCAAACGTGGGGGTGTTATCTTAGCATACCAAGGGGGGGGTACTATCATAGCGTGCCAACATGGAGGTGTTATCATAGCTTACCAACGTGGAGGTGTTATCGTTATGTACCAACGTGGGGGTATTATCATAGCGTACCAGCGTGGAGGTGTTATCATAGTGTATCAAAGTGGATGTGTTATCATAGCGTACCAGCGTGGAGGTGTTATCATAGCGTACCAACGTGGAGGTGTTATCATAGTGTATCAACGTGGATGTGTTATCATAGTGTATCAACGTGGAGGTGTTATCATAGTGTATCAACGTGGAGGTGTTATCATAGTGTATCAACGTGGAGGTGTTATCATAGTGTATCAACGTGGAGATGTTATCATAGTGTATCAACGTGGATGTGTTATCATAGCGTACCAACGTGGGGGTATTATCGTAGTGTACCAGCTTGGAGGTGTTATCATAGTGTATCAACGTGGAGGTGTTATCATAGTGTATCAACGTGGAGGTGTTATTATAGTGTACTAACGTGGAGGTGTTATTATAGTGTACCAACGTGGAGGTGTTATTATAGTGTACCAATGTGGAGGTGTTATTATAGT
Source organism: Achatina immaculata (assembly GCA_009760885.1). Taxonomy (NCBI): domain Eukaryota; kingdom Metazoa; phylum Mollusca; class Gastropoda; order Stylommatophora; family Achatinidae; genus Lissachatina; species Lissachatina immaculata. The sequence goes on from CM019703.1 coordinate 40,885,743, forward strand.
GTACCAACGTGGAGGTGTTATTATAGTGTACCAACGTGGAGGTGTTATTATAGTGTACCAACGTGGAGGTGTTATCATAGCGTACCAACGTGGAGGTGTTATTATAGTGTACCAACGTGAAGGTGTTATTATAGTGTACCAACGTGGAGGTGTTATTTTAGCGTACCAACGGGGAATGTAAAAAACGTAGCACTGTAGTTAAGTACGTAAGGTGTAATAGCGTGCCATTGTAGTCAAGATATTTCAACACAAAGTTTAACCAAACTGCAACAACAGTAATTCAACTTTCTAATTACGGACACGTAATCAAACCTCATTAGGGTGATGTAATCAAACCTCCTCATTACGGAGATGTAATAAAACTATCTCAACATACAGTTGAGTGAGTGAGTCTGTGATTCAGTCAGTGAATTAGTCAGTCAGTGAGTCGGTCAGTCGTTCAGTAGTTACTTAGTTAGGCGGCTAGTTAGTTAGTTAGTCAGTCAGTAGTTAGTTAGTTAGCTGGCTAGTTAGCTAGTTAGTCAGTAGTTAGTTACCTAACTAATTTGTTAGTTATTTAGTCAGTCAGTAGTTAGTTTGTTGCCTGGTTAATTAGTTATTTAGTCAGTCAGTAGTTACTTAGTTGCCTGGTTAATTAGTTATTTAGTCAGTCAGTAGTTAGTTAGTTGCCTGGTTAATTAGTTATTTAGTCAGTCATTAGTTAGTTAGTTGCTTGGTTAATTAGTTATTTAGTCAGTCATTAGTTAGTTAGTTGCCTGGTTAATTAGTTATTTAGTCAGTCAGTAGTTAGTTAGTTGCCTGGTTAATTAGTTATTTAGTCAGTCAGTAGTTAGTTAGTTGCCTGGTTAATTAGTTATTTAGTCAGTCAGTAGTTAGTTAGTTGCCTGGTTAATTAGTTTTTTAGTCAGTCAGTAGTTAGTTAGTTGCCTGGTTAATTAGTTATTTAGTCAGTCAGTAGTTAGTTAGTTGCCTGGTTAATTAGTTTTTTAGTCAGTCAGTAGTTAGTTAGTTGCCTGGTTAATTAGTTATTTAGTCAGTCAGTAGTTAGTTAGTTTGCTGGCTAGCTAGTGAGTTAGTCAGTAGTTAGTTAGCTGGATAATTAGTTAGTTAGTAGTCATTTAGTTAGCTGGCTGGCTAATTAATTAATTAGTTAGCTAGTTAGTCAATAGTTAGTTAGTTACCTGGCTAATTAGTTAGTTAGTTGGTCAGTCAGTAGTTAGTTAGTTAGCAGGCTAGCTAGTTAGTTAGTTATTTAGTTAGTTAGTTCGTTCGTTAGTTAGTTAGTCAGTAGTTAGTTAGCTGGCTAGTTATTTAGTTAGTTAGTCAAGATTTAGTGGCTGGCTAGTTATTTAATTAGTCAGGAGTTAGTTATTTAGCTGACTAGCTAGTTAGTTAGTCAGTAGTTAGTTAGATGGCTAAATAGTTAGTTAGTTAACTAGCTGGTTGGTTAGTTAGCTGACTATCTTGTCAGTAGTTAGTAGTTGTTAGTTAGCTGGCTAGTTAGTTAGTCAGTAGTTAGTTATTTAGCTGACTAGCTAGTTAGTTAGTAATTAGTTAGCTGGCTAGTTAGTTATTTAGTTAGTCACTCAGGAAGGACCATCATCCATGTGTCCGGACACATATCTGGGACCTCCGATCTCCTCTTCAATATCTAGTTCAGCGCACAGTGGCACCAGTTCTTTGTCCGTGTCTAGAGCTCTTGTCAGCGCACAGTGGCACCAGTTCTTTGTCCGTGTCTGAAGCTCTTGTCAGGGCACAGTAACTGATGGCACCATTTCTTTGTCCGTGCCTAGAGTTCTTGATGAATCTTTATTTTTGTCGCCAGCTAAGTTTCGTCTCCAGTTCCTTTAATCTTTGACAGTTCACAGATTTTATAGTTGTCAGAGTTAGGGAATGTACTTTTAAATGTATGGACCAAGAGCAACAATCCCCGGAGAGAGAGAGAGAGAGAGAGAGAGAGAGAGAGAGAGAGAGAGTTTGGGGAGGAAGGAGTGTGACAGTATCATAGAAATGATTTCAATAAACCTTGCAAACTCTGTGGCTCCAAACATATCCTCCAGCTGCGAGTGTTCTGTCTGTGCTCTCTGTTTTCTGTGTTCTGGATTATGTCACAGCTTTCTCCTCGCTAAGCCTCGGGCCCATGCATGTGCTTGGCAAGTTTTTTGTTGGCGAGCTGTGAGCCAGCTGTGAGCAGGCAATTTACAGAGCTGTCCCTCGTAACCAGCGGCTAGTGTTTTTAATCCAGTGGCCAGTGGATGGTCCGACTCAACCGGGAGATTTGTACTGTCACATGGAGAGCTATCTCCTGAAAGTTTTCTCAAAATATGAAACAACTGACTTTAGTGTGCACGTGTTTCTGTTTGTTTTGGATATCGGTGAGCTATCATGTAAGCGAAATTTGTGCTGGTCTTAATATTTTGGATTATTTAAATTATGGCCACCATAGATTCATAAATAAACAATAAACAAAACAACAACAAAAATTAAAAGCAGTCTACGTCGAGGTCATGGGTGTCTGAGTGGCGAAGTGGTTAGTGCACTGGTCTCTCATGACGAAGGTCGGGGGTTCGAATCCGGCCGGCGACACCTCATTCACCCAGCTGTAGAAATGAGTACCCGACTTTTTCTGGAGTTGGAGAAGGAAAGGCAGCCAGGCATAATAACGACCATATCACCCTCTAGTGTGCTGACAGGTCAAGGAAAATATGGGCACTAACACCATATCCCTATGTACCTCTAAGGCATGACAGGGTCACCTTCACTTTTTTACGTCGAGGTCATACATTGTGAAGCCTGTCTATAGGTCTAGATCATACATTGTGGAGCCTGTCTATAGATCTAGATCATACATTGTGAAGCCTGTCTATAGATCTAGATCATACATTGTGGAGCCTGTCTATAGATCTAGATCATACATTGTGGAGCCTGTCTAGAGATCTAGATCATACACTGTGGAGCCTGTCTATAGATCTAGATCATACATTGTGAAGCATGTCTATAGATCTAGATCATACATTGTGGAGCCTGTCAATAGACCTAGATCATACATTGTGAAGCCTGTCTATAGATCTGGATCATACATTGTGGAGCCTGTCTATAGGTCAAGATCATACATTTGGGAGCCTTTCTATAGGTCAAGATCATACATTGTGGAGCCTGTCTATAGGTCTAGATCATACATTGTGGAGCCTGTCTGACTTAAACATTTATTTATATATTGTTTTTCGATTAAGATTTTGTTTCATGGATGTACATTTTGTTTTCAAGTATTCTGTTCTCTGCTTTTATTTGTCTTCCATTGTTCTGTTGTGTTTCTTTTTCTTTTTTTATAAATACCTTCAACGTGCATCATAGCAGACATGATGGGATATTTGTCTTTCGTGTTCGTCTGTCAATCCTTTGTAGTCCCAATCTTCAAGAAGTCTGTCAATCCCTTATTTTCTCCATTTTCAGAATAATAAATCTGTCACTCATTTATTGCCCACATGTTCAGGGAATAAATTAGTCAGTCATTTGTTTTCCTCAGTTTTAGAGTAGGAAAATTGTCAGCCATTTTTTAGGAAATCTGTCAGTCATTTGTTTTCCTCAGTTTTAGAGTAGGAAAATTGTCAGCCATTTTTTTTAGGAAATCTGTCAGTCATTTGTTTTCCTCATCCCCAAGATTAAAACAACAACAACAACAACAACAACAACAAACAATCCTCTCTGATGGTTACACATGAGGGTACAGATGCACAGAGTCTTGTTTACACCAGTCAGTGCACTTCTAACTGAAACGTTTCCTTTCATCGACCACATCGTCAAGTTTTACTTTATTCACCGGTCCCCAACATTTATCATGGGACAATAATTTACTACACAGTACTGTAACAAATATCACATATAATAATAATAATATTAATTCATAAAATACGTGATAATATGACAAATATAATACTGAACATTTGTTGAAACTGTTGATATGGTGTCTCCGAAGAATACATCTGATAAGCTTCCACAGCGACACAGATATTTGCTTTGTGATCGGTGAGTAGATCAGGTACGGAAAAATGATATTGTATTAATAATGGGGGATTTTAATGCTAAGATTGGTACAGTAGGAACATGGAATATTAGAAGTATGTATGAGGGAAAATATCAAATAATAAGTGACGAGATGAAAAGGACGGGGATACATTTTGAGAATCTGCGAACATCAATGGAAAGGATCAGGACACTTTAAGAACGAGAATGATAATATCTTTATATACTCTGGTGGAGAATTAGGAGGAAAGAATGGAGTGGTTTTTTATTTGGACAAAACAACATCAAAAGCATTACTAGGTTAAATCCAGTAAGTCTTCTTCTTCTTCTTCTTCTTCTTCGTTCGCACTGTCTGTCTATACCTGCAGTCCTGTCTCTTGGATAAATTTCACTGTTTTTTGTAACTCATGTATGGAACCGTAGAGCTTATCTTCTTTAGTGGTTTCACTGGGCCAGTAATTATTTCTCAGTGTCTCGTAGTTGATGCAGTTCTGGAGGATATGTTCCACGGTTTGGGGCACCTGGGCACATGTACATAGATTAGTAGTACCAACCTTAAACTTTGTATACATATGACTTCGGAGTCGGCTGTGTCCTGTTCGGAGACGGAAGATGGTGACTTGTTCCTTTCTGTTTAGCATGTGATAGTCATCATGTGGTGGTGTTTGTGGCTTCCTGTAGGTTTTTATCATGCTTTTCTTCAGATTATAGGTGATTGGTATGTCTGGTTGCTCCATTTCAGATCCAGTAAGTGATAGAATCCTAACAATGAGACTTAAGGGCATTCCTAGAAATATAACAATCATCCAGATATATGCACCTACATCAGCAGCAGAAGAAGAGGAAGTAGAAAACTTTTATAACACACTGCAAACGACAATAGACCAGGTACGGAAAAATGATATTGTATTAATAACGAGGATTTTAATGCAAAAATTGGTACAGAAAGAGCAGAAGATGAAGGACATGTTGTAGGGAAATTTAGCATAGGACATAGAAATGAGGCAGGTGACAATCTAATGGCGTTTTGCATGGAAAATGAGCTAATGATTGCTAACACACTTTTTAAACAACATCCAAGAAGACTTTACACATGGACATCACCTGATGGAAAAACCAAGAATCAAATAGATTACATTATAGTGCAGAGAAGGTGGAGGTCAAGCATAACATCAGCAAAAACTTTACCAGGTGCTGATTGTGACACGGACCATGAGTTATTAATAGCAGACATGAAGATACAGATAAAAAAGACAATTACGGGATCAAGACCACTCTGCCTTGATCTTACAAAAATACTAGAACAATACGGTATAGAAGTGAAGAACTGTTTTGAAATCCTGATGGATGTACAGGAGGAGATGACACCAGATGATTTGGCTACACAGGCCAAAGATATCTTAATAACAATAGCTAAAGACATGGTTCCAGTAAAGAAAACACAAAAGAATGGATGGATTACAGCAGGCACACTAGAACTGATAAAACAATGTAGAGAAATGAAGACGCAATGGACACTGACAAACAACAAAGACTAATATAAATCTTTAACACTAGAAGTACAAAGAAACATAAGAAAAGACAAAAAACAATACATACAAGATTGTTGTGAAAGAATATAAGGACATTCAGAAGTGTGGAAGAGATAGGGAAATGTTTAAAGAAATGAAGACATTGATGAGAAATGTCACACTTAAGCTAAACGTAATTTGTGACGAGATGGGGAATACCTTGACAGAGACAGAGGAAATTCTAGAAAGATGGAAGGAATATTGCACAGGAATGTATGAAACAACTGACTGTGAAAGCAGAAATCAACAGTGTGAATTATTATTGGAGGAGAAAGATCCCGAACCGACAATAGAAGAAGTTTTATGGGCAGTAAAGAATGTTAAAAATGGTAAATCACAAGGATGTGATGAGATAACAGCTGAATTTATTAAAGCAGGAGGAAAGGAATGTGCAACAATCTATCATGCACTATGTAAAAAGATATGGCATTCAGATATTTGGCTAATGGAGTGGAAAAGAACTGTATTCATACCACTACCGCAAAAGGGTAACCTGAAATTATGCACAAACTGCAGAACTTTTACGCAATTAGTCACGCCAGTAAAATTCTGTTAAAAATCATAATGGGTAGACCTCGTAAGAAAATAGAAGAAGAAGTCAATATGGTCCAAGATGGTTTCAGGCAAAGAAGAGGATCAAGAGATCATATATTCAATATAATATTAATAATAGAGAAATGCAGAGAGTTTAATGTGAATATATATTAATCTTTTATACACTACTCAAAGGCATTTGATTTTGTACAACAGCAGAAACTTTGGGAAATAATGGAAAAAATGAGATTTCCAACATATTTGATACAATTAACATCACTGCTGTATCTAGACCAACAAGCAGCAGTAAGAATAAATGGTGAAACAACAGCTTGGTTTGACATAAAACAAGGGGTCCGTTAGGGGTGCATATTGTCGCCTTACTTATTTAACTTGTATACTGAAAATATAATGAGGAATGTTAAAGAAGATGTAGACAAAGAATATTACGATGCCATAACAGTTGTAGGTTATGAAATACCAGAGATTAGATATGCTGATGACACAGTATTACTGTCCACAACACAAAAAGGAATGGAAAAACTAATTATGGCAGTCGTAAGAACACCGAAGAGCAAAACCTCTATCTTAATGCGAAGAAAACTAAATTGATGATAACTGACAAAACAAAACAAGGCAACTGAAATATGTATCAATGAGGAAAAACTGGAAGAAGTGGAGTTTTGAATATCTTGGATCACTACTAACTAATAATGGAGATACAATGACGGAAATTAAAAGGAGGAGATCTGTCGCTCTTTAGAAAGTAAAACATCTAAAGAAGCTGTGGAGAGCAACAGGCAGAACTAAAAAAATAAGATTTTTAAGGGCATGCATCTTTCCAATCGCAACATATGCCTGTGAGACCTGGACACTTAACAAAACAGCTGAGAAAACGTATAAATGCCTTTGAATGTAAATGCTACAGAAGAGTTTTTCAAATATCATGGACACAAAAAAGAACAAATATATCTATACTACAAGAACTTAATATTGATGGAGGCTGGATAGTAAAGAGGATTAAAGAGAGAAAACTTCAATATTTTGGGCACATTAAACGTCATGATAATCTACAGAAGACCGTCTTGGAAGGGTACATAACTGGAAAAAAAGAGAGGAAGACCAAGGCGAAGATGGCTGCAAGACATCGTTGATGATCTGCAAATGAATGCATCAGCAGCAGGCCATCTTGCTTACAACCGAGAGGCCTACAGGAGAGCTGTTAGGGAGGTAACGTTTCGCAAGGGACATGCAAATGAATGAATGATCGGTGAGTTACAATTGCAATGCTTAAACCAGCTTCAACCACGTACTAAACTGAGAAAACAAGTATAAATGTTTCGACAATTGCACAAATCCGAAGGTATTTAATAACATTATTACTAGTGCTCCATTTGTCACGTGGGCTTTTACTTCTGAAACAGTGCTTCCGGTCCGGGATCTACGGTCATATCATTGAGGTCTTCATAATCCGGGTATTTCCAAACCAAATGACATAACAATCTAGTCACACACATCTATTTTTCCAGGTCCTTTAAAGCTTTCACTTAATTTCCGAAGGTGTTCGAGGTTCGAAGGTTCAAAATTCTGACTATGACGTCTTTGCATTCAGGACAGTCCGACATTTACGCTCTTCCGCATGCCGCAGTGCCAACATAAGGGTTTGCTAATAGTTCCCGTCAAATGTTGATTGTTTACAACGCTAGTTCCCGTCAAATGTTGACTGTTTACAACGCTAGTTCCCGTCAAATGTTGATTGTTTACAACGCTAGTTCCCGTCAAATGTTGATTGTTTACAACGCTAGTTCCCGTTAAATGTTGATTGTTTACAACGCGCTTTCTGCCACATAGTTCAGATTTCCTGCCAGCACTCTTAATTTGTCTTAGCTTCAGGAACCTCTTCACAGCCGCATTGTTCTTCCATTCCCGCTCTTCATTTTACTGCAGTATATCCAAAACATTGTCAAGGTCTATTATTTATATGTCCAGATCAGTATGTGAAATGTCCACTTTCTTCCAACTGCCGTAATCTGAAAGATAATGAAAATCTCTTCGTGACAGTAAACCTTTAAATGGGTCTATTTTGACTTGGGTCACAAATAGGGGGCACCAAATTGGCCTTAAAAACGCCGACTGCATCTCTCCTCGACACTTGACAGTACAAGAGGAAGGATAAAGTAAAACCCAATCCAACTGTCCTGAGCTGAATAATGGAAATAGTTTACCCTCCAGATGTATCAATGCTTCATTCCATTTTCAATTTGTGTGCCATAAAACAGAAAACTTGAATTTTTTCCCACAGTGACGGGCTAACATCTGTCAGGAAATGACAGCTGTGTTGTCTGTCTACAAGATTGTACCAGCTATCACCTCTAGATAGCCACATTATCTCAATGTACACATTTATGCTGGCTAAGTATATAAGTCTGTACCAGCTATCACCTCTATAAGGCGACTTTACTTAAGGGTGAAGAAGTTGGTTCATGTTTTCACCATTCTTCTTATTTATATTTACATAACATTGTAAACAGTTGCAAGTTGACTGGATGTGTTGTGATTTTCTTAATTGATCTGATACACACTTTATGATATGATGCGGTTCTCCACTGACTGTCTTAGTTTTATGATGGTGTCTGTGTAAAAGAAATGAACAAGCTACATCAGATACCTTTCCCTTTAGTTAAATGACAAATTCCACGCAGCGACCAACCACTGCTGTTCATGGCATGACGGCAGGGCGGTCATACTCCTCCCCCAAATCTCGGTCCTTGATATTTCTGAGTAACTCTATTTCTGATTTCTTTACATGTCACAATGTCAGACCTTCTTACATCTGTTCCCTCAGTGGCCCTCTGCCTCTTCTGCCTTCAGTTTTGCCGTTGTTGTGATGTTTCCAGTTTCTCTTCTCATCACATGACCCAAGAATGATGATTGCCTTTTTCCCTTATCTTTGTTATTATACCACGTTTTTCGTTAACGTGTCTCAAACACTGCTCATATCTTGCCTGTCCTTTGCATTCTTCAGCCATGCACTACCACAGAGTAATATAAAGAAAATGAAAAATACAAGTAGCACTGTTATTATGTTTTGCACAGCATATATAATTTATGCGCTGTATGATCTTTCTGTGTACACGGCCACGCAGCTTAGAGGGAACATTAGACCCGGGTATGTTTAACTGTTATACGGGTCGAAGTGGGAGCGTCGACAGCCTTCGCCACTGCACACAGAGTCCTATGCCCAGAGGAAGGCTGGGGCTTCACTGGTAATCTTTTCTAACATGATTCACAGTTTCTTCGCTTGGTCCTAGACGTCCCTGCCGAGGAGCTGTGCACAGGCAGCCTTCTTTCCGGAGTTTCGCATGGCATTACTTAATACCATTGAAAACAGGCGCTGCCTTCTGGAATTACGCTCGAAATCGTCGCGTATTCCAAAACACAAAATGACTGCTCACGTTTATAGAGCGCCATATTTGCTACTGCTGCCTCCTAGCGGCAAACTAAGGGAGTCTGCCCCTAGGCTTTTTTTTTTTAACTTGAAGAGTTTCTCTCTCTCTCGCTCTCTGTTTCTCTCTCTCTGTTTCTCTCTCTCTCTTTCTCTCTCTCTCTCGCTCTCTGTTTCTCTCTCTCTCTTTCTCTCTCTCTCTTTGTTTCTCTCTCTCTCTTTGTTTCTCTCTCTCTCTGTTTCTCTCTCTCAGTCTCTCTCTATCTCTCTGCCTCTCTCTCCTCCTCTCTCTCTGTCTGTCTCTCTGTTTCTCTCTCTGTTTCTCTTTCTCCGTCTCTCTCTATCTCTCTGTCTCTCTCTGTCTCTCTCTATCTCTCTGTCTCTCTCTGTCTGTCTCTATCTCTATCTCTCTGTCTCTCTCTCCGTCTCTCTCTATCTCTCTCTGTCTCTGTCTCTCTCTCTATCTCTCTATCTCTCTCTCTGTCTGGTGGCGTAAGAATAATCATGATCCGTTACGCAGCTTATTTGTTGCGAATTGTTAACATGTTTCACTGACTTATGAATAGCCCTGTATAGTTATAACAGTATATAGCTCTTACAGTATGTAGTTCTTACAGTATATAGTTCTTACAGTATGTAGTACTTACAGTACATAGTTCTTACTATATGTAGTTCTTACAGTATATAGCTCTTACAGTATGTAGTACTTACAGTATATAGCTCTTACAGTATGTTGTACTTACAGTATATAGTTCTTAAAGTATGTAGTACTTACAGTATATAATTCTTACAGTATGTAGTACTTACAGTATATAGTTCTTACAGTATGTAGTTCTTACAGTATGTAGTTCTTACAATATATAGTTCTTACAGTATATAGTTCTTCTCTAAATATTCATCTAAAACCTGAAAAACTGTCCTTGCCTTTTGCACCAGCTTTAAAACACCTGACAAACAAAAATGTCTCACACTTGACAGACAAAAATTTCTCACACTTGACAGACAAAAATTGTCTCACGCTTGACAAACACAATTATCTCACACTTGACAAACAAAATATATCTCAGACACCGAAAATTGACTGGTCGAGTTGGAGAGACAACTTACAGCGCAGATTATCTCATCAGTTTGTCTCGGCACAGTGCGTACTTTCTGAGAATATGTTGGGATAGGGTGAGATCAGTTTGGTCAGTTCTTTAACTGCTAAAATTATATAATCTCCTTCCAGCTGTATCTGATTTGCTTATCTTGGATTAGATGAGCGAGACAATGTATGATGCACTGAGTTCTCATTTACTATCAACATGGCAGGTTCTTCCAAAGGTGTATATAAATTAGGCTTTTTTTCAGCAACTTAAAATTCATCAATGTTTTTTTTTTTTTTACTCGGAGCGAACATATTCGAGGTGGTCTTTCTTGTTGGAAGGTTTCATGGCGTCATTGTTGAAAGTCTTTTCATGTAACAGATTCTAGACAGAGTCAGGTTAAGACGTCAAACAAGTAGGGCTACACAGAGTCAGGTTAAGAGTCAAACAAGTAGGGCTACACAGAGTCAGGTTAAGACGTCAAACAAGTAGGGCTACACAGAGTCAGTTTAATACGTCAAACAAGTAGGGCTAGACAGAGTCAGGTTAAGAGTCAAACAAGTAGGGCTACACAGAGTCAGGTTAAGACGTCAAACAAGTAGGGCTACACAGAGTCAGTTTAATACGTCAAACAAGTAGGGCTAGACAGAGTCAGGTTAAGAGTCAAACAAGTAGGGCTACACAGAGTCAGGTTAAGACGTCAAACAAGTAGGGCTACACAGAGTCAGTTTAATACGTCAAACAAGTAGGGCTAGACAGAGTCAGGTTAAGACGTCAAGAAAGTAATACGGCTAGAAAGTCAGGTTAAAACGTCAAACAAGTAATGCGGTTAGACAGTCAGGTTAAGACGTCAAGCAAATAATACGGCTAGAAATTCTGGTTAAGACGTCAAGCAAGTAATACGGCTAGAAAGTTAGGTTAAGACGTCAAACAAGTAATGCGGTTAAGACAGTCAGGTTAAAACGTCAAGCAAGTAATACGGCTAGAAAGTTAGGTTAAGACGTCAAACAAGTAATGCGGTTAAGACAGTCAGGTTAAGACGTCAAATAAGTAATGCGGTTAGACAGTCAGGTTAAGACGTCAAACATGTAATGCGGTTAGACAGTCAGGTTAAGACGTCAACCAAGCAATGGGGTTAGACAGAGTCAGGTTAAGACGTCAAGCAAGTAATGCGGTTAGACAGAGTCAGGTTAAGACGTCAAGCAAGTAATGCGGTTAGACAGAGTCAGGTTAAGACGTCAAGCAAGTAATGCGGTTAGACAGTCAGGTTAAGACGTCAACCAAGCAATGCGGTTAGACAGAGTCAGGTTAAGACGTCAAGCAAGTAATGCAGTTAGACAGTCAGGTTAAGACGTCAAATAAGTAATGCGGTTAGACAGAGTCAGGTTAAGACGTTAAGCAAGTAATGCGGTTAGACAGTCAGGTTAAGACGTCAAACAAGTAATGCGGTTAGACAGAGTCAGGTTAAGACGTCAGACAAGTAATGCGGTTAGACAGTCAGGTTAAAACGTCAAGCAAGTAATGCGGTTAGACAGTCAGGTTAAGACGTCAAGCAGGTAATACGGCTAGAAAGTCAGGTTAAGACGTCAGACAAGTAATGCGGTTAGACAGGTTAAGACGTCAAACATGTAATGCGGTTAGACAGTCAGGTTAAACCAAGTAATGCGATTAGACAGTTAGACAGAGTCAGGTTAAGACGTCAAGCAAGTAGTGCAGTTACACAGAGTCAGGTTAAGACGTCAAGCAAGTAATGCGGTTAGACAGAGTCAGGTTAAGACGTAGAACAAGTAGGGCCACACAGAGTCAGTTAAGACGTCAAACAAGTAGGGCTATACAGAGTCAGGTTAAGACATCAAACAAGTAGGGCTACACAGAGTCAGGTTAAGACGTCAAACAAGTAGGGCTACACAGAGTCAGGTTAAGACGTCAAACAAGTAGGGCTACACAGAGTCCGGTTAAGACGTCAAACAAGTAGGGCTAGACAGTCAGGTTAAGACGTCAAACAAGTAATACAGTTAGACAGAGTCAGGTTAAGACGTCAAGCAAGTAATGCAGTTAGACAGAGTCAGGTTAAGACTTCAAACAAGTAGGACCACACAGAGTCAGTTAAGACGTCAAACAAGTAATGCTACTAGACAGTTTCTAATGGTATGTTAGGGCAAGAAAGTAGTGGGGATATATAGTATTTTAAGGCCAGAAAGAACTGGGGATATCTAGTATTTAAGGGCGAGAAAGTAGTGGGAATACCTAGTATGTTAGGGCGAGAAGGTAGTGAGGATATCTGGTATGTTAGGGCGAGAAAGTAGTGGGGATATCTAGTATGTTAGGGTGTGAAAGTAGTGGGGATATTTGGTATGTTATGATGGGAAAGTAGTGGAGATATCTAGTATGTTAGGGTGTGAAAGTAGTGGAGATATCTAGTATGTTAGGGTGTGAAAGTAGTGGAGATATCTAGTATGTTAGGGTGTGAAAGTAGTGGAGATATCTAGTATGTTAGGGTGTGAAAGTAGTGGGGATATCTAGTATGTTAGGGTGTGAAAGTAGTGGAGATATCTAGTATGTTAGGGTGTGAAAGTAGTGGAGATATCTAGTATGTTAGGGTGTGAAAGTAGTGGAGATATCTAGTATGTTAGGGTGTGAAAGTAGTGGAGATATCTAGTATGTTAGGGTGTGAAAGTAGTGGGGATATCTAGTATGTTATGATGGGAAAGTAGTTGGGATATCTGGTATGTTAGCACGAGAAAGTAGCTGGGATAGCTAGTATGTTAGGGCGAGAAAGTAGCTGGGAAAGCTAGTATGTTAGGGCGGGAAAGTAGCGGGGATAGCTAGTATGTCAGGGTGTGAAAGTAGTGAGAATAGCTAGTATGTTATGGTGAGAAAGTAATGGGAATAGCTAGTGTGTTAGGGTGAGAAAGTAGTGGGGATAGGAAGGATGTTAGGATGAGGAAGTAGCGAGGATAGCTAGTATGTTAGGATGAGAAAGTAGCGGGGATATCTGGTATGTTAGGGCGAGAAATTAGTGGGTATAGCTAGTATGTTAGGGCGAGAAAGTAGCGGGGATAACTAGAATGTTAAGGTGAGAAAGTAGCGAGGATAGGAAGGATGTTAGGATGAGGAAGTAGCGAGGATAGCTAGTATGTTAGGATGAGAAAGTAGCGGGGATATCTGGTATGTTAGGGCGAGAAATTAGTGGGTATAGCTAGTATGTTAGGGCGAGAAAGTAGTGGGAATAGCTAGTATGTTAGGATGAGAAAGTAGCGGGGATAGCTAGGATGTTAGGATGAGAAAGTAGCGGGGATAGCTAGGATGTTAGGGTTTGAAAGTATTGGGGATAGCTAGTATGTTAGGGCGAGAAAGTAGTGGGAATAGCTAGTATGTTAGGATGAGAAAGTAGCGGGGATAGCTAGGATGTTAGGGTTTGAAAGTATTGGGGATAGCTAGTATGTTAGGGCGAGAAAGTAGTGGGAATAGCTAGTATGTTAGGATGAGAAAGTACCGGGGATAGCTAGGATGTTAGGGTTTGAAAGTATTGGGGATAGCTAGTATGTTAGGGCGAGAAAGTAGTGGGAATAGCTAGTATGTTAGGATGAGAAAGTACCGGGGATAGCTAGGATGTTAGGGTTTGAAAGTATTGGGGATAGCTAGTATGTTAGGGCGAGAAAGTAGTGGGAATAGCTAGTATGTTAGGGTGAGAAAGTACCGGGGATAGCTAGGATGTTAGGGTTTGAAAGTATTGGGGATAGCTAGTATGTTAGGGCGAGAAAGTAGTGGGAATAGCTAGTATGTTAGGGTGAGAAAGTACCGGGGATAGCTAGGATGTTAGGGTTTGAAAGTATTGGGGATAGCTAGTATGTTAGGGCGAGAAAGTAGTGGGAATAGCTAGTATGTTAGGGTGAGAAAGTACCGGGGATAGCTAGGATGTTAGGGTTTGAAAGTAGCTGGGATAGCTGGTATGTTCGGGTGAGAAAGTAGCTGGGATAGCTGATATGTTTGAGTGAGAAAGAAGCGGGGGTAGCTAGCATGTTAGATCGAGAAAGTAGCGGAGATATCTAGTATGTAATGGTATTTGCTCTTTGTGTTCTAACTTTAGTTTCTATGTGAAGCTTTCCAGCTTCCGTAAACCTACAGCCAAGATACTGTGTTGGATTTTGTTTTCTGTGATACAGATGTTCAATGGGCTTGGATTCCTATTAACTTTCGTGGTCTCTAGTTTGGCATTGTTTACATCCGTACACGTTTTTGGAACTGCGGCTGGTTACAAATACTGAACTTATGTCTCAGTTGATGATACAATATCTTATTTGATGATACAATGTCTTAGGTGATGATACAATGTCTTAGCAGGTTACGTAACGTCTAGTGTTAGTGACATAATGTCTTATGTCTTAGTTGATGATGCAATGTATACATGGGGACGTAACGTCTTATATTAGTGACATAATGTCTAATGTCTTAGTTAATGATACAATGTCTTAGCTGGTGACATAACGTCTTATGTTTGTGACATAATGTCTTATGTCTTAGTTGATGTTTCAGTGTCTTAGTTGTTGACGTAACGTCTTATGTTAGTGACATAATGTCTTAGTTGATGATACAATATCTTAGCTGGTGACGTAACTCTTATTTTAGTGACATAATGTATTATGTCATTGACACATTGTCTTACATCCGTGACATAATGTCTTATGCTAGTGATATAATGTCTTATGCTTGTGACATAACATCTTATGTTATTGACATAATGACTTATGCTGGTGACGTAATGTCTTATGTTGGTGAAATAATGTCTTATGTTAGTAACATACTGTTTTATGTTAGTGACATAATGTCTTATGTTAGTGACATAATGTTTTAATCTGGTTGTAGACTTCGAGAGAAATTAAAACAAGTAAAGGCAACATTGCCTTTAAGACCGGCAAATGTGAGCAAGTGAAGAAAATGGTTATATCACTTGTACACATAATCCACCTGCAGGTTGATATACTTCTTGTATGGCTCCATCGCCGTCTTCATTCCTTGGGAGAAAAATAATTTCGACTGGTCCCGAATCCAAGGTCTGCACCGCTTCCTTAAGCTCATCATCAGAGGTAAACTGCCCACCACCAAGAGCCTGTTTAAGTGGACAGCAGAAGAAAAGATAATCGCTTGTGGCCTGATCATGGCTGTACGGAGAATGATGAAGGCATTCAGACCGCAGCTGGTGCATTGCTTCGACCGTTGTAGCCGCTGCATGGGGACATGCATTGTCATAACGCAATAAAACTCTTCCTAACAGCTTTCTTCTTTTGTTGTGAATTGTATGTTTCACCTTCTCTTTTGGCATAGCAAAGTAAGTTGACATGGCCACTGTTTGTCTGTGTTCCTAGAAATGCGCCAGTTTATGACACTTTATATCTCAAAACAAGGTCAGCGTGATTTTCTAAGCAGAGACCTATTGTTTGAATTTCTTCTTTACTGGAGAAGACTGGTGGGACAGCTGAATATTTTGTCTCTTGTTTTATGGTTTTCAGTGATGGACTCATGTATTGTCGTCGGTGACAGTCCCTTCCAAAACACTCGAATCTCCTTCATAACCTTTCAGGACTCGGGCCGAAACCTCCTCGAATCTCCTTCCTAACCTTTCATGACTTGGACTGAAACCTCATCGGATCTTCTTCATAATCTTTCAGGACTTGCACCGAAACCTCCTCGAATCTCCTTCATAACCTTTCATGACTTGGACTGAAACCTCCTCGGATCTTCTTCATAACGTTTCAGGAATTGGATCGAAACCTCCACTTGCTATTGTTTTTTTTTTTTTTGTACAAATCAGTAATCTGCCTGGGTAGCCAGTGTGTGAAAATGTTACTATAATTCAAGTCATATCCATGTTATCATTATCATCCTGTTCCGCCTGTCCAGGGAAGGTTGGTAGAAATCTATTCTGCTTCTTGCCTTAGTGATGCACTCGGCCAAGCTGGCCCCTGTCCATCTCTTGATGCTGTCCACTCATCCATGTCGTTGTCGTGTTCTTGTTCTCTCTCTTTAATCCTGCCCTCAAGTAGAGTCTTCAGTATAATATTATTCCACCTTGAAGTGCCCATAGTATCTTAGTTGTCGTGTTCTTATGATTTTCAATACTTCACTTTTCAGTTCCAGGTGATCTTGCATTTCTTTCTTTATTTTATTCTTTATCCACCGTGTACGCCCCATTCATCTGTATATCCACATTTTGAGACCCTCTATTTTCTTGTCTGTTGTCCTACTCACCGCCCAGACATCTACACCATGAAGACACACTGAGTAGGTTTAGGATTTTGCGATACGTAATCTCACTTTCTGCGATATTTTCTTTGACGGAAAGATTTCCTCATTCTGTGTGTGTGTGTGTGTGTTTTTTTTTTTTTTTTTGGCCTTCGTTCTCTTCTGTTAATTTCCATCTCACATTTCCTATCTTCCATTACTTGTCATTTGTCCCAGTTTTTGTATGTTTGGTATGATTTCTTCCCTGCTGATTACCATAACATCTGTCTTTTTTATATTTATTTCCAGTCCGTACTTTTGACTTCTGTTGTTTATTCGCGTCACTAGATTCTGTAAGTCTTTTTGGTTCTCTGCCATCAGCACGGTGTCATCTGCATATCTTAGGTTATTGGTTGCTGTTCCTTTAATGTTTAGTTCAGGCATCTCACTAATTTCTTTAGTACCTTTTCTGTGCAAAACTTAAACAGACAAAGGAATAGGACACATCCTTGTCTGATCCCTCTCTTTATATTTATTGCTGCTAAGCAGCTTGTGTTGGACCACACAACTACTGTCTGTTCTCAACATAGACTGGATATTAGTCTAATGTCTTTGCATCAATATTAACCTTATTCGGACATACCATCAGCTGTTCATGCACATCCATGACTGATTGTAAAATATATAATACTTTAGTTGATTTATTTGGTGCTTAATTTTTAAATCAGTTTCCCCATTTTATACGTACAGTCGTACTAATGGGGCAACTTAGCTTTCCTTTTACAAATCTTCCCACGTTCGGTCTTCAATGGTTCTAACAGTGTGAATTTTAATGTAGAAAGAAGTAACACCTGACACTGAACATATTTCCAACATAACATGAGCAACAATGCTTCAGCCACTCGTGATTCAGTATGTATATATACACACAATTTAATTACGAGAATGGACACATCTCTCAAGACAAAAACTGGGAACAACACAACCCCAGTAGAACCAGAAGAAGAAACATTTCAACCATGAAGACAGATAAATATATGATCAATGATTCCACCAGCATTAAATATACTCATGACCAAGACCACAGTACACGTCACACTACTTCTCTAGGCCCCTTTCATTGCCTAAAGCCTCACCAAGGAAAAAAAAAACTTTTGTGCAAGTTGCACTAATTTTAAACATTTTCTTCCTCTGGCATTTCTGAACATTCACAATCATGTGAGTCATTATTGTACAAGTCGCAGTAATTCGTCAACATTATCTTCCACAAACATTTCTGAACTTTCACAATCATGTGAGTCATTATTGTACAAGTCAGAGTAATTCGTCAACATTATCTTTCACAAACATTTCTGAACTTCTACCATCATATGAGTCATTATTATACAAGTCAGAGTAATTCGTCAACATTATCTTCCACAAACATTTCTGAACATTCACAATCATGTGAGTCATGGAAGATCACACAGTTACACAACCACACCTTGTCAAAAAAACAAAATGATATTCTAATGACTGAGAAAAATCAATTAATCACAATGTATGAAAATGCATAAATGAACAGAAAAACATGTGAAATATATCTATGCATGAAATCGTCAACACAAGAACATACATGTGCAAAAATTCAATGTGCAAAATTCATTTAAACATTTTAGCATCAGACATGAATAATGATCAATGGTGAGCTCACTGATCACTTAAGAATGCAAGTTTAACAAAAATATGGCGAATGACAACATTTCAAATGAACAAGTTCAATAAGCATAACACACAACATTTTCAATTAGCATAATAAATCAACATAGCAAATGGCATATCAGTAATAGTGATCAATGACCCACACTTAGTGCGTGTATGTGACACATTGCAAACTTGACAGCACACAGAAAACCCAACAAAACAAAACCACGTTCTACACACTTTATAACAAAAACTTACAAATAATTCACATAATATGACATAAAACTACACAAAAACTTACACCAGATGAGGGGGTGGTGGGGGGGGGGGGGGCGCAGCTGGAGATCATTGCAAGAGATAAAACTTACACAAAGTATCACATTAATATCCATACAGTGATTATGAAAACACGCTCCCTGACCTTCCTGGCCATACCTCAACACAGGACAAAGACGAATGAATGACTTAGCAACATATCACCGACCGGACATAAACACTACTCAGATCTTATGACCAGTACGAGGCGCTTATTATGACCTTACGGATCGCATCGAAAGCTCACAAGCTCACTTCACATGATATCCAAATGTGCAGCAACAGAGGACAACATAACCTGTGGCTCTACTCAGATCAAGAACTGCAGCTTATGGACATGGGCTTGTGTGGGCGATGTTGATGTGGGCTTATGTGAACAATTGTGATATGGCTTTGTGTGATGTGAACAATGTTGATATGGGCTTTTGTAGGCGATGTTGATATGGGCTTGTGTGGGCGATGCTATATGATCGACTTGATCAAACTTTGTCGGTTACACTTGTTCTTCTCACTTTAAACCTTTGTACGCATTCATAAAACACTGTAGAGTCGTGCAGCTTTCACTTCCATACTGAGGCAACATCTTATGTTGAATCTCAGCACCTTTCTCTTCCATACTGAGGCAACATCTTATGTTGACTCTCAGCAGTTTTCTCTTCCACACTGAGGCAACATCTTATGTTGAATCTCAGCACCTTTCTCTTCCATACTGAGGCAACATCTTATGTTGAATCTCAGCACCTTTCTCTTCCATACTGAGGCAACATCTTATGTTGACTCTCAGCAGTTTTCTCTTCCACACTGAGGCAACATCTTATGTTGAATCTCAGTAGTTTTCTCTTCCACACTGAGGCAACATCTTACGCTGAAATTCCTCAGCTTTCACTGACACTGCCCAAAGAAATCTCACTACCCATCAACCATTGTGAGCGTGTCAGAATCTATTGCTACGTAACTGCCAAGTTGCCTGGACGCTTTTGTTATTCTCCCTGGTATTATATCAAGAAGAACATTTTTTTTTCTTATTCAGACTTGTAAAAAGAATTATGTCACAGATACGAGCAGTGCAATAGCGGAGTTTATTATTTAACCCTTACATAACTACGATGATATGGTTTTCCTCCAGGCTGACGCCATTAACCCTTCAACGCCCGACGCAGATTATTTGAGATATCATAAAATTCAGCAAAATACCCTACCGTGAGATTAAACCGAACTTTTGAAAACTAAAACAAGGAAAGTTTGGCCAAAATCCTGCCAGCAACAGTAGCAGCAAACTTTCAGCACTACCAGCTTACTCTTCTCAGCCAGGGATTGATTACCTGTGTGATAGAATGTGCATTAGTAACTTTGATTACATGTGTGATAGAATATGCATTAGTAACTTTGATTATCTGTGTGATAGAATATGCATTAATAACTTTGATTACCTGTGTGATAGCATGTGCATTAATAACTTTGATTATCTGTGTGATAGAATGTGCATTAATAACTTTGATTATCTGTGTGATAGCATGTGCATTAATAACTTTGATTATCTGTGTGATAGAATGTGCATTAATAACTTTGATTACATGTGTGATAGAATGTGCATTAATAACTTTGATTATCTGTGTGATAGAATGTGCATTAATAACTTTGATTACATGTGTGATAGAATGTGCATTAATAACTTTGATTACATGTGTGATAGAATGTGCATTAATAACTTTGATTATCTGTGTGATAGAATGTGCATTAATAACTTTGATTATCTGTGTGATAGAATGTGCATTAGTAACTTTGATAACCTGTGTGATGGAATGTGCACCAGTAACCTTGATTATCTGTGTAATAGAATGTGCACTAGTAACCTTGATTATCTGTGTAATAGAATGTGCACTAGTAACCTTAATACTTTGCTTCACACAGATACACATTCTGACAACTCAGTCATAACAGTCAGAATCATAGCTCCCAGCCTCATACAAACAGAAGTGCTGGCGATCGTAGCTTTCAGCCTCATACAAATATGAATACTGGCAATCATAACACAGCCTCATACAACTATGAGTAGTGACAATCATAACACAGCCTCATACAAATATGAGTACTGGAAATCATAACACAGCTTCATACAACTATGAGTACTGCAATCATAACACAGTCTTTACAGACAGAAATACGGCCTCATATACACAGAAGTATTGGCAATTCTGACACTCAGTCTCTGACCATAAAGTGCTGACCATAAAACCCTCAATTCAACACAGACAAAATACTGGCAAACGTACCACAGCCTCACACAGATAAAAGTATTGGCAGCCCTAACACCGTCCTACACAGATAAAGGTTATGCAGTTGTAGTACAGGTTCAGACATTACTGGCATTCCTAACACAGCCTCACACATGCAGAAGTACTAACAATCCTAGCATAGCTTCACACAACAGAAATACTAACAATCCTAGCACAGCATCACACAACAGAAATACTAACAATCCTAGCACAGCATCACACAACAGAAATACTAACAATCCTAGCACAGCCTCACACAACAGAAATACTAACAATCCTAGCATAGCCTCACACAACAGAAGTACTAACAATCCTAGCATAGCTTCACACAACAGAAATACTAACAATCCTAGCACAGCCTCACACAACAGAAATACTAACAATCCTAGCATAGCCTCACACAACAGAAGTACTAACAATCTTAACACAGCCTGACATATTACGCATTATCAGTGCCTGTAGGTAGAATTTGTCCACAAATATCATTGATAGGCCAGAACAGACATAAAAGATAGTTGAGCAAATAGTAATAACTTTACATATAGAGATCAAATATATGACAAAGCAAATACTAATAACTTCACATGTACAGATCGGATATATGACAGATAACAAATATAAAAAGAATAATCGCTTAAATATCTATTCTGAAAAATGTCAGAATAATTCAGAAAACTGCAATAAGAGGATTGGAAAGTAGGTTGGAAATAAACTTACTCACATATATTAGGTTTGAACAAAGCTAGTAAAGAAAATGTTAGATCTAAGCTTGTAAGTAGGTAAGGCAACTGTTAATGCTAAGCTAGAAAGTAAGTAAGGCAACTGTTAGAGCTAAGATCGCAAGAGAGGTAAGGCAATTGTTAGTGCTAAGCTAGAAAGTAAGGCAAATGTTAGTGCTAAGCAAGTAAGACAACTGTTAGAGCTCATATAGAAAGTAAGGCAACTGTTAATCCTGAGCTAAAACATCAGGCAACAGAGCTAAGATCGAAAGTAAGTAAGGCAAATGTTAGAGCTAATTTAGAAAGTAAGGCGATTGTTAAAGCTAAGATAGGAAGTATGTCTGCTGTTAGAACTCAAATAGAAAGTAAAGCAAATGTTAGCGCTAAGCTACAAGGTAAGTAAGACAACTGTTGGAGTTAAGATCGAAAGTAAGGCAACCGTTATTGCTAAGCTAGAAAGTAAGGCTACTGTTACAGTTAAAGTAGAAAGTAAGGCAATTATTAGAACTAAGATAGAAAGTAAGGCAACTGTTAGAGCTAGGATAGAAAGTGAACCAAATGTTAGAGCTAAGATAGAAAGTAAGGCAACTGCTAGCACTAAGCTAGAGATATATGAACAAACCATCAGCAACTTTGACAGACGATGAAAAAAAGAAACGTTTTGTTAGAGAATTTGTGGGAAAATAAATGATCAGTTATTCTCTACCTACACTGGTAAAGTGAATGTGAACGAAAGAAAAGTTGACAGTAAGCATGATTTTTTTTTCTTTCAATACACAGACATGAACTGATCATCTCAAAATAAGAAACAACATAGACTTCTTCCAGCTGCTTGATAAAAGTTAGATATTACACATTTTCTGATTGGCTAAGTTTAGAGGCTGCAGCAAGCAATCAGAGAACTGATCTCTGAAGATTGAAGTGATTGACATTTCCTGAAATAGCATTCTTCACCCTACATGGCTTACATTCTATATCTGTCTGTCATTGCATGATGAGCTTATATTCTATATCTGTCTGTCATTGTATGATGAGCTTACATTCTCTATCTGTCTATTATTGTATGATGAGGTTATATTCTATTTCTATCTATCATTGTATGATGAGGATGCATTCTGTAGTTACATTGTGTCTGTCTATCATAATCTGTTGATGTTACTTTCTGAAATTACATTATAGTCTGTATGTCTGTCTGTCTATCATAACCTGTTGAGGTTACTTTCTGAAGTTATACTGTATGTCTGTCTATCATAATCTGTTGATGATACTTCCTGAAGTTACATTGTAAGTATGTCTGTTTATCATAACTTGTTGAGGTTACTTTCTGAAGGTACACTGTAGTCTGTATGTATGTAGTCTGTATGTATGTCTGTCTATCTATATGGAAGGGTAGAATAAGTGTGACATATGATGAATATGTAATATACATCGTATATCATGGCACAGTTTGATAAATATTCCACATAATTTTACCATTATGCACAAGAAGTATGTGACATATAAACTGTACTGTGATCATTCATTCATTCATTTGCATGTCTTTTGCGGAACTTTGCCTCCCTGACAGCACTCCTGTAGGCCTCTCGGTTGTGAGCAAGATGGCCTGCTGCTGATGCATCTATTTGCAGATCATCAACAATGTCTTGCAGCCATCTTCACCTTGGTCTTCCTCTCTTTCTTTTTCCCATTATGTACCCTTCCAAGACAGTCTTCTCTAGATTATCATGATGTTTAATGTGCCTAAAATATTTAAGTTTTCTCTCTTTAATCCTCTTTACTATCCAGCCTCCATCATTATTAAATTCTTGTAGTATAGATATATTTGTTATTTTTTGTGTCCATGATATTTGAAGAACTCTTCTGTAGCATTTACATTCAAAGGCATTTATGTGTTTCTCAGCTGTTTTGTTAAGTGTCCAGGTCTCACAGGCAATGTTGCAATGGGAAAGATGCATGCCCTTAAAAATCTTATTTTGGTGGTTCTGTCTGTTCCTCTCCACAGATTCTTTATTTGTTTTACTTTCTGAAGAGCGATAGATGTC
The DNA here is from genome assembly GCA_009760885.1 of Achatina immaculata. Classification (NCBI taxonomy): domain Eukaryota; kingdom Metazoa; phylum Mollusca; class Gastropoda; order Stylommatophora; family Achatinidae; genus Lissachatina; species Lissachatina immaculata. The sequence goes on from CM019703.1 coordinate 40,909,658, forward strand.
CTCCTTTTAATTCCACTCATTATATCTCCATTATTAGTTAGTAGTGATCCAAGATATTCAAAACTCTCCACTTCTTCCAATTTTTCCTCATTGATACATATTTCAGCTGCCTTATTTGTTTTGTCAGTTGTCATCTATTTAGTTTTCTTCGCATTAAGATAGAGGTTCTGCTCTTCGCTGTTCTTACGGACTGACATAATTAGTTTTTCCATTCCTTTTTGTGTTGTGGACAGTAATACTGTGTCATCAGCATATCTAATCTCTGGTATTTCATAACCTACAATTGTTATGGCATCGTAATATTCTTTGTCTACATCTTCTTTAACATTCCTCATTATATTTTCAGTATACAAGTTAAATAAGTAAGGCGACAATATGCACCCCTAACGGACCCCTTGTTTTATGTCAAACCAAGTTGTTGTTTCACCATTTATTCTTACTGCTGCTTGTTGGTCTAGATACAGCAGTGATGTTAATTGTATCAAATATGTTGGAAATCTCATTTTTTCCATTATTTCCCAAAGTTTCTGCTGTTGTACACAATCAAATGCCTTTGAGTAGTGTATAAAAGATTAATATATATTCACATTAAACTCTCTGCATTTCTTTATTATTAATCTTATATTGAATATATGATCTCTTGATCCTCTTCCTAACCTGAAACCAGCTTGGACCATATTGACTTCTTCTATTTTCTTTTGAAGTCTACCCATTATGATTTTTAACAAAATTTTACTGGCATGACTAATCAGGGCAACAGTTCTTTAGTTTGTCATAATTTCAAGTTACCTTTTTTTTGGCAGTGGTATGAATACAGTTCTTTTCCACTCTTTTAAATACCTGAATGCCATATCTTTTTACATAGTGCATGATAAGATTGTTGCACATTCCTTTCCTCCTGCTTTAATAAATTCAGCTGTTATCTCATCACATCCTGGTGATTTACTATTTTTCAAATTCTTTATTGCCCATAAAACTTCTTCTATTATCGGTTCAGGTTCTTTGTCCTCCAATAATAATTCACACTGTTGATTTCTGCTTTCACAGTCGGTTGTTTCATACATTCCTGTGCAATATTCCTTCCATCTTTCTAGAATTTCCTCTGTCTCTGTCAAGGTATTCCCCATCTCATCACAAATTACATTTAGCTTAGGTGTGACATTTCTCGTCAATGTCTTCATTTCTTTAAACATTTCACTATCTCTTCCACACTTCTGACGTTCTTCTATTCTTTCACAACAATCTTGTATGTATTGTTTTTTGTCATTTCTTATGTTTCTTCGTACTTCATTTGTTTAAGTTTTATATTTCTTTTTGTTGTTGTTTGTCACTTTCCATTGTGTCTTCATTTCTCTACGTTGTTTTATCAGTTCTAGTGTGCCTGCTGTAATCCATCCATTCTTTTGTGTTTTCTTTACTGGAACCATGTCTTTAGCTATTGTTATTAAGATATCTTTGGCCTGCATAGCCAATTCATCTGGTGTCATCTCCTCCTGTACAGCCATCAGGATTTCGAAACGGTTCTTCACTTCTCTATCGTAATGTTCTGGTATATTTGTAAGATCAAAGCGGAGTGGTCTTGACCCCGTAATTGTCTTCTTTATCTTTATCTTCATGTCTGCTATTAATAATTCATGGTCCATGTCACAATCAGCACCTGGTAAAGTTTTTGTTCATATTATACTTGACCTCCACCTTCTTTGGACTAAAATGTAATCTATTTGATTCCTGGTTTTTCCATCAGGTGACGTCCATGTGTAAAGTCTTCTTGGGTGTTGTTTAAAAAGTGTGTTAGTGATCATTAGCTCATTTTCCATGGAAAATGACATTAGATTGTCACCTGCCTCATTTCTATGTCCTATGCTAAATTTCCCTACAACATGTCCTTTCTGTACCAATTTTTGCATTAAAATCCCCCATTATTAATACAATATCATTTTTCCGTACCTGGTCTATTGTCGTTTGCAGTGTGTTATAAACGTTTTCTACTTCCTCTTCTTCTGCTGCTGATGTAGGTGCATATATCTGGATGACTGTTATATTTCTAGGAATGCCCTTAAGTCTCCTTGTTAGGATTCTATCACTTACTGGATTTAACCTAGTAATGCTTTTGATGTTGATTTGTCCAAATAAAACGCCACTCCATTCTTTCCTCCTACTTCTCCACCAGAGTATATAAATATATTATCATTCTCGTTCTTAAAGTGTCCTGATCCTTTCCATTGATGTTTGCAGATTCCCAAAATGTATCCCCGTTCTTTTCATCTCGTCCCTTATTATTTGATATTTTCCCTCATACATACTTCTTATATTCCATGTTCCTACTCTTATTTTTCTTTTTAGTTTGATGCAGGGGTTTTCTTTGGTAACACTGTCAGGATTTTGTCCATCATCACAATTACTAGTACTGACCTCTGTCTCACACTCTTCTTCAGTGTTAAAATTAGATCTATCTGGCCTGGAGGACTCACCACCAGATCTTTTTTTTCTATTTGACTCTCCATGATTGCTGTTTGGGTTTCTTGGTATATTTCCAGAAGATAGTTTACCATTGCTTTCCTTCTGGGCAGTGACTGTACTAGTGATTGATCGTAGCCATTGTCCCTACATTGAGATCATCTGCCTACCATCATAGAATGGTGACCGTAACCAACATTATCTGTCGGCTGCTCTCTCATTCCATCCACCACCTGCTCCCATGACTTCACGTCACCCTGATCGAGGAACTATACGGGTACTCCACTTTGCCCAAGGGTGTCTCATAGACTGACAGAGGTAAGGAAGCATCTTACTTCTTCTTTGATAGGGGATACCTCTATCCTGCTAATACATTACCCTACCATAAACAATATTACAACACTTAATTTAGCTTATCTTAAACAATATTAAAACACATACATTAGCCTATCTTAAACATGATTAGAACACTTATGTTAGCTTACTTCAAATATGATTACAGTATTTACATTAGCATACCTTCAACATGCTAAGAATAATTTCATTGGCCTACCTTAAGCATGATCAGAACACTTACATCAGACTACCTAAAACATGATCAGTACACTTATATTAGTCTACCATAAATGTAATTAGAACTTTCACATTAGCCTGTCATAAACATGCTAAGAACACTTACATTAGCCTACCTTCAACATGCTAAAAATAATTACATTAGCCTACCTTAAACATGATCAGAACAATTACCTTAGCCTAAATTAAACATGATCAGAACACTAGCATTAACCTACATGAAACATGAGAAGAACAATTACAATAACCTACTCTAAGCATGCAACTGTCTTAGTGGCAAAGTGGTTAATGCACTGGTCTGTCATGGCGATAGTCGGGGGTTCGAATCCAGCCAGAGGAACCTCAGTCACCCAGCAGTAGAAATGGGTACCCAACTTCTTCTGGAGTTAGGGAAGGAAATATGGTGAGGTGTGACACTGACCATATCACCCTTTAGTGTGCTGACAGGTCAAAGAAAATATAGACACTAACATATCCCTATGTGCCTCTAAGGCATGACAGGATTACCTTTCCCTTTTTTTCCCTCTAAGCATGATCATAACAGTTACATTTGTATACCTTAAAAATGATCAGAGCACTTACATTAGCCTACTTTAAACATGATTACAACACTTATATTCACCTACCTTAAACATGATCAGAACAATTACATTCTTATATCTTATATCCTTCCCATGCTGTTAAACGTCACATAGGGCTCGCAAGTTAGTTCGCCAATTTTTCCTGTCTTTGGTGAGCTTTTCAACATCATCAAGGGATATTATGCCTATTAATTTGGCCTCTCTTAACAATGTCTTCTTTAGAGTTTCATGTGATCTGCCTCTTTTTCTTCTGCCTGTTGTGCTCCACTTGATAGCTTGATTTGGGATTCTCTGATCGTTACTTCTCATCACGTGATCAACATATGTCCATCTTCTTTTCCTGATCACTCATGAGACTGGTTGTTACTCAGTCATCTGTCTTATCTCTGCATTGTTCTTGAATTCATTCCTCTTGATGCCAACTATTTTCCTTAGGCATTTGTTTTCAAAAGAGTCTAATTTCTTGTCTGTTTCTTTAGTTGTTTTCCAGCTTTTGCATGCATAAATGAGGGTGGATATTACCTTTGAACTGAATAGTCTTAACTTGGTTTTTGTGCTTATAACTTTTAAATGCCATATGTTCTCAAGATTTTTGAAGGACAATGCTGCTTTTGTAATTCTAACTTCCTTTCTGGTGTCACCATCCTGTTCTATGTAGCTGCCAAGGTATGGAAAAAGATTGACTTCTTCAACATCTGCCCCTTCTACATATATTTTTCCATTTTGATTAATAGGAAGTTTAATTATTTTTGTTTTGTCCTTCTTAATTTCAAGTCCTATTTTGCTAGACAGTGAAGGCAGGCTATCTGTTTTTTTCTTGCATGGAATTCACATTATTACTGATAAAAGTTATATCATCTGCAAAATCAAGATCTTCTAGTTGGGTCCCATGTACACAGTCAATTCCTATGTTACCTGTGCAGCATTTTTTCATTATGAAGTATATGGCAATTCCAACTGATATTAAGGTTGCTCCTCTCCAATTGTTACGGTCACTAAGGTTGCCCTTTTTTTGGTGTTTTAACAATGATTCCTTTTTTCCATTTAGAAGGGACTTTTTCTTCTTTCCAGATCTTATTAAACATTCTCTGTAGTTGTCTCATGTTGTCACTACTATAGCTTTTAACATTTCAGGTGTATTTCATAGTCTCCGTCATTTTGATGTTCAAAGTAAGGCCTTTCTGTTCACTTTCTTTGGTGACTTTATCCAAGAGATTTTGCAGAGACTATGGTTATATCTAAGAAACAGAATCCACCAACATGCAGTATAAAATTAAACTGAACTTTTCTAAAGCAGGTGCAGAAATTTAAATACCTTGGAGCAGTAATAACTTCAGATGGGAAATGCAGAACAGAAATTAGGAACAGAATAAGCCAAGCAAAGACTGCATTTCAGAGAATGAGAAACATAATATGCAACACATCCTTATCAATGAATGTTATAAAATGAATCCTAAAATGCTATATTGAACCTATCTTGTTATATGGAAGTGAATCATGGTCAATATGTAGGTGTGCACAAAAATCATTGGAGCCAGCATAAGTGTGGTTTATTAGAAGAATGTTGTGAATCCCCTGGACAGCAAAAATAACTAATGAAGAATGTATGAGAAGAGCTGGAGAGACAAAAAAATCTTTAAAAAAAAATAAGAGAGAGACAATGTACTTTCATAGGACATGCAATGAAAAGAGGGGGCATTGAAAATATTATAACAACAGGAAAAATAGAAGGAAGAAGATCAAGAGAAAGACCAAGAGAAATGATACTGGACAGTCTGACAGGATGGTGTGAGAGGAGATCACCAACTGAGCTGATGGCCTGCATGAAGGATCGAGTACTCTGGAGAAGCATAATAGCCAACGCCAGTCGACACGGCACCTGATGATGATGATGATAATGATGTTATTTCATCTTCACCTGCAGCTTTGGTGTAGGCCATTAAATTCACTGCTGTTTCAATTTCATGCAATGTAATTTCATCTAGGTTGACATTTAGTTGTGGGGTTGGTAAGTCAGTTTCAAGGTTTAACAATTCTTTTGGGTGTGATCAATGGAGTACTTCTTGGAAGTGTTCAGCCCATCTTTGCTTTTGGTTCTTTACTTGATGCTAATAGGGTTCCAATTTTGCTAAGGGTGGTCTGTCTTTAGATGTAATAGTACCTGTTAGCCTCTTTTGTATGTTATACAAAGTTTTGCTGTCTCCTGTTTTTGCTGCTTTCTCTGCCTCTTTTGCCATATTGTCTATGTATTCTCTTTTATCCCTTCTAGGTAAACTTTTTACTTTCTTGTCTATTTCTTTGTATGTTGCTTTTGCTAGATCTTTTCCAAGATCTGTTTTTACATTCAACATGTCTAATTTGACTGCTCGCCTTTCGTGTATGTACTTCCATGTTTTATCTGATATCCATGCTTTTCTATTTTTTTTTTTCAGTCCAGTGCTTACTTTTGCTGCTGTGATTATGGCTGTGCTGTAAGAATATCATAATTCATCTATACCTATCTCTTCTACTTCACTGGGTGTTGTGGAATGATTGGCAAGCTCCTGATTGAAATTATTGTTAGTATTTTCTTCTTGTAGGCTGTGGCTGTTTATCTTTCTGTGTATTGATTTCTTGTGTTGGCTTTTCAGTTTTAGTTTTATTTTACCTATACACAAAATGTGATCACTGTTGATATTTACACCCCTATAAGCCCTTACATCTATCAGAGATGTTCTGTATTGCTTTCTAATACAAAAATGGTCCATCTGGTTTCTAGTTCTATTATATGGAGATATCCATGTTGTTTTATGTATCTCTTTGTGTGGAAATATTGTGCCTCCAATGACCATGCCCTCTGTTAGACATATTTCAATTAATCTTTCTCCGTTCTGATTTACCATGTCACATCCTTACATTATTAGCCTATCTTAAACTTGCAAAGAACAATCACATTAGCCTACCTTAAACATAATTAGAACAATTAAAATGCATACCTTAAACATGATTAGAACTACTGCATTAGGCTACCTTAAACATGACTAAAACACATACATTAGATTACTATAAACATAATTAGAATATATGCATTAGACCACAATAAACTTGATTAGAACACTTACATTAGCCTACCCTTAAACATGATTAGAACACTTACATTAGCCTACCTTAAACATTTTAAGAACACTTACATTAGCCTAAATTAAACTTGATCAGAACACTAACATTAGCCTTCTGTAAACATCATCAGATCAATTATATTAGCCTACAGTAAGCATGATCAGAACAATTAAATTAGCCTATTTTAAACATGATTACAACACTTATATTAGCTTACTGTAATCATGATTAGAACACTTACATTAGCCTACCTGATTTCAAGAAATCCTTTGATATAACTGATCATGAAATTCTTGCAAAAAAGCTGGAAGGTTATAGATTACACCCCGACCTAACAAAATTTATTATGCTTTTATCTCAGGTAGAAAACAAGTAGTTTGCTTTAGAAATAAAATATCTGACTCTTCTGTGGTTGATACTGATATTCCTAAAGGCTCCATTCTTGGTCCTCTTCTCTTTGCTACCTATATTAATGACTTACCACTACATTTAAAGCACTCTTCATGTGATCTTTTTGCTGATGACTGTACTGTTTACAAAAGTAACTATGACATCAATAACCTACAGACAATGCTCCAAAATTGTATAAACAGTTTGATTAAATGGAGTAATAAAAATGGTATGTTGATAAACACCAACAAAACAAAATCCATGCTATCATTACTACAAGACAGAAACTGCAGAATGCAATAAAAACATCTCTAAAGCTTTGTGCTGGGACTAAAGCACTAGAAAATGTTCATGAACTTAAAACTCTAGGACTCATCATTAATCAATTTTTAACTTTGAATTCTCAAGTACATAACCTAACAAACAGATTGCACAGTAAGTTTACCAACCAGCCAAAATTAAACACTTTATTGACAAAGACACAAGAAAGATATACTACATATCACACATACAAACACACTTAGATTACTGTTTCACAATCTGGGATGGATGCTCAGTCTCAAACACAAAAAGGCTCCACTCACTTCACAAGCGAGCATTAAATCTGATTTGTGACAAACACCCAGTACAGACTGTAGATCAACACAAACAACTCAAAATTCTACCCCTCAAATATACAGTCATTTTTAAGTTAAGTTTGTTCACAAAATTCTGTAGCACAATGCTCTGCCTTACTTGTGGTCACTGTTTACGTATAACACTAAAAATAGCTAGTATTTAAAAAACTGTCTTCTTCTTAAACCCAGGATTGATCTGTACAAGAAATGCCTTGCATTCTCTGCAGTACAGCTCTGGAACACCCTTCCTTACCATTTAAAATCCATTAGTAATACTTCATCCTTTAACTCAAACCTGTTTCATTATTTACTTGCTTGCTAATTATATGCCTCCATGGAATAACCAGCACTCTCTCAACCCATGACTCACCAGCCATCAAGTACTAAAATGACATATTTCAAAAAGCAACTTATTAGATATTTTTAGAAATTGTTTTAATGTTTGTTAAAAAAATATGTTAGAAGATCTGTACTGATAATGCGTTTTTATTTATGTATATGTCTGTGTGTGTGCATGTATGTGTGTATATGAGAGCTATTTTATTAGGTTAATTATTTCTTCTCTTTTACTTTGAATGCAATAGTTTAATCTTACAGTCTGTGATATGTTTTTTTTCCTAATGTAATTTGTATACTTGTATTAAATTGAGTGTGTGGGAAGAATGAAAGATGAATGATGAAGTGCAGAATGTAAGACTGGCCTGTGTGCCCAATTCTTTACCCTTTAAAAATAAAGATCATTCATTCATTCATTCATTCATTCATTCTACTTTAAACATGATTAGGACATTTCAATTAGCGTACCTTAAACATGATTAGAACAACTACATTAACCAACATTAAATATGATGTTTTAGATTACTTATATATGCCTAGCATAAACATGATTAGAACACTTACATTAGTCTAACCTGAACATGATTCTTCTTCTTATCTTATATCTTATATTCTTCCCATGCCGTTAAACATCACATAGGGCTAGCAAAGTAGTTTGCCAATTTTTCCTGTCTTCGGTGAGTCTTTCAACCTCATCAAGGGATTTTATGCCTGTTAATTTGGCCTCTCTTAACAATGACCTCTTCAGAGTTTCACATGGTCTGCCTCTTTTTCTTTGGCCTGTTGTGTTCCACTTGATTAGAACATGCTTAGAACTCTTATATTAGCCTTCCTTAAACATGATTACAACAATTACATTAGCCTATTTGAAACAATATTAGAACAGTTACATTAGCTTACCTGAAACATGATTAGAACATTTACATTAGTCCACATTAGTAGTGATCAGAGCATTTACACTAATCTACCTTAAATGAAAGCACTCAGAACATTTACAGTGGTTAAATTCAACATGATTAGAATACTTAGCCTGCATTAAACATGATTAGAACACTTAGCCTGCATTAAACATGATTAGAACACTTAGCCTGCATTAAACATGATTAGAACACTTAGCCTGCATTAAACATGATTAGAACACTTAGCCTGCATTAAACATGATTAGAACACTAACATTAGTCTGCCTTAAACATTATCAGAACTCTGATATTAGCCTACATTAAACATGATCAGAACACTTACGTTAACCTACCTTAAATATGATTAGAACACTTACATTAGTCTATGTTAAAAGTGTTCAGAACACTTACCATAATCCATCATACACGAATGCACTCAGAGCACTTTAATTAGACTAAATTAAATATGATTAAAACACTCATCCTGCATTACAATGACCAGAACAATTACATTAGCATACTTTAAACATGATCATAACAATCACATAAACATACTTTAAATATTAATAGGACATTTACGTTATCCTATCTAAAACATGATAAGACCACTTACATTAACCTACCATAATCGTGATCAGAAAAATGGCATTCACTTACCTTAAACATGATCAGAACAATTACATTAGCCTACCTTCAACATACATGGAAATACATACATGAAAGAAGAGCAGCCAAATTAGCCATGTTGAATGTAAAGACAGAACTTTGAAAAGGCTAACGGGTGCTATTGCCTCCAGAGAAAGACCAGTCTTTAGCAAAACAGGCAACCTATCAACATCAAGTAAAGACCAAAAGCAAAGATGGACCGAACACTTCCAAGAAATATTCAGTCAACCACACCCAAATGAATTACTAAATCTTGAGACCAGTTTACCAGTCCCACAACTAAATGTCAACTTAGATGAAGTTACATTGCATGAAATTGAAACAGCAGTGAATCTAATGGCTAACAACAATGCTGCAGGATAAGATGAAATAACAGTCAAAATGTTAAAAGCTATTAACACTAACAACATGGGCCAACTACAAAGAGTGTTTAATAAAGTTTGGAAAGAAGAAAAGGTCCCTTCTAAATGGAGAAAAGGAATCCTTGTTAAAATACCCAGAAAAGGCAACCTCAGTGACTGCAATAACTGGATGGGTGTAACCTTACTATCAGTTGTGTCAAATGTGCTTTGTAAAGTGATTCTGAATAGAATTAAGGATGTAGTGGATGCTTCAATGAGAGAAGAACAAGCAGGATTTCGCAAAGGGAGAAGCTGTCTCGATCAGATCTTTACTCTCAGAATAATACTTGAAGAACATATTGAAAAGCAAAAACCATTAATACTGAACACAGATTTTAAAAAACCATTTGATAGCATACGCACAGATTCATTGTGGAGAATTTTAAGTCTATATGGCAAACCATCTAAAATTGTCAACATCATTAGAGATCTCTACAATGGATATGTTTGTGCAGTCAAGACAGAAGAAGAATGAGTAAATGGTTTCAGATTGAAACAGGCGTGAAACAATGATGTATATTATCTCCATTGCTTTTTGGAATTGCCATAGACTTTATAATGAAAAGATGCTGCACAGGTAAAACCAGCATTGATTGGGTACATGGGACCCAAATAGAAAATCCTGATTTTGCTGATGACATAACTCTTATCAGTGACAATGTGAAATTGATGCAGGAAAATACAGATTCCCTTTCTTCTTTGGTTAGCAAAATAGATCTTAAAATTAACAAAGACAAAACAAAAATAATGAAACTTCCTATTAATGAAAATGGAAAATATATGTAGAAGGAACAGTTGTTGATGAAATAAACCAATTTACATACCTTGGCAGCTACATAGACCAGGATGGTAACACCAGAAAGGAAGTTAGAAATAGAATTGCAAAAGCAGCATTGTCCTTAAAAAATCTTGAGAATATATGGAATTCAAAAGTTATAAGCACAAAAACCAAGTTAAGATTATTCAATTCAAATGTGATATCCACCCTCATTTATGCATGCGAAAGCTGGAAATCAACTAAAGAAATAGACAAGAAATTAGACTCTTTTGAAAACAAATTCCTAAGGAAAACACTTGGTATAAAGTGGAACGAATTCAAGAACAACACAGAGATAAGACAGATGAGCAAACAACAACCTGTCTCATGGGTGATCATAAAAAGAAGATGGACATATGTATACAAGCCATGTGATGAGAAGAAACAATCAGAAAATACCAAAACAAGCTATCAAGTGAAGCACAGCAGGCCGAAGAAAAAGAGGTCGACCAAGTGAAACTCTAAAGAGGACATTGTTAAGAGAAGCCAGTTTAGTGGGCACAACATCCCTTGATGAAGTAGAAAGACTTGCCGATAACAGGAAAACTTGACAAACAGCTATGTGAGCCCCATGTTAGTTTAACGGCACGGGAAAGATGAACGATGTAAAACATTAAACATTATTAGAAAACTTTCATTAGCCTATCTAAAATATGCTAAGAACATTTACACTAGCCTACCATAAAAATCCTAAGAACAATTACACTAGCATTACTTAAACATGATCAGAAAACTTACATGTGCCTACCTTAAAAATGATCAGAATAATTACATAGCCTACTTTAAACATGATCATAAACAAATACATTGCATAATTTAAATGCCATCACGTCCTATCAAAAATGATAAGACCACTTATGTTAACCTACCATAATCATGATCAGGACAATTACATTAGCCTGCCTTAAACATGATTAGAACACTTACATTAACCTACCTTGAACATGATTATATCACTTAGATTAGCCTACCTTAAATATGATTAGAACACTTACATTAACCTACCTTAAACATGATTATATCACTTAGATTAGCCTACATTAAACATGATTAGAACACTTACATTAGACTACCTTAAATATGCTAAGAACACCTACATTAGTCTACGTTAAACGTGATAAGAACACTTATGCACTTTCAATGAATGTGCTCAGTGCACTTACATTAGCCTAAATTAAATGAGATTAGATCTCTCACCCTGCATTAAACATAACCAGAACATTTACATTAGCCTACCTTAAGCATGAGAACACTTACATTAGCCTACCTTAAGCATGAGAACACTTACATTAGCCTACCTTAAGCATGAGAACACTTACATTAGCCTACCTTAAGCATGAGAACACTTACATTAGCCTACCTTAAGCATGAGAACACTTACATTAGCCTACCTTAAGCATGAGAACACTTACATTAGCCTACCTTAAGCATGAGAACATTTACATTAGCCTACCTTAAGCAGGAGAACACTTACATTAGCCTACCTTAAGCAGGAGAACACTTACATTAGCCTATCTCAAACATGATAAGAACACTTACATTACCTACTTTAATCATGACCAGAACAATTACATTAACTTACCTTCATCATGATCAGAACAATTACTTTGGTTCTACTTTAAACATGATCAGAACAATTACATTAGCCTATCGTAAACAATATTAGAACACTTACATTAACCTACCTTAAACATTATTAGAATGCTTACATTAGTCTACTTTAAAAATGAACACAAAACTTACACTAATCTACCTAGAATGAAAGCACTCAGAACACTTACAGTAGCATAAAGTAAACATGATTAGAACACTTATCTTGCATTAAACATAATCAGAACACTTACATTAGTCTGGCGTAATCATTACCAGAACACTTATATTAGTCTACCTGAAACAGAATCAGAACACTTACATTAGCCTACTTTAAACATGATTTGAGCACTTACGGTACGCTATCTTAATCGTGATTAAAACACTTGCATTAGCCTACCTTAACGCATGATCATAACCTTTACATTAGCTTAAATTAAACGTGATTAAAACACTTAGCCTACCTTAAACATGTTCAAAATACTTATATTAGCCTACCTGAAACAGGATTAGAACACTTACATTAGCCTATCTTAAACTTGATTAGAACACTTACATTAGCCTATATTAAACAGGATTAGAACACTTACATTAGCCTACTTTAAACATGATCAGAACACTTAAGTAGCTTACAGTCGAGGAAAATCATCTAACACAAAACCTATGCTAGACTAAAGAATTGAGTATCTCACGTTGTTTATTGATTACTACACTGACACGGAAAGAAGGAATGTATTGGTACACAATTAACATATAGAACTGAAAGCACGATAGGTCTTAAGAATGTTTGAAGCACTGAACTAAAATGCTGAATGATGGAGATTCTGCATGGAGAGGTTCTTCAGCTTCTCTCTCTTCTGACGAGAATAGCTAGTAGAAAGAACTGAGGCGTTGACACTTGTTGGTAGTTTAGCAGAAAAGGTGTTATTCAGGAATATATCAAGTTTTGACTATATTGTTTGTTTCTTCTTTTCATGGTGTACAGATTTCTTCTGTCATCTCTACACCATTTCTGATAGCAGAAAACGCCTCCACCATTTTCTTTGCCGTGCACATTATTGGTACCTCCAGGATAACTTCTTATCCTCCTGCCTCAGCCTCTTTCCTTCTTTCTTCCTTCAGTTTGATCAGCTCCCAGTTCGATCAGCTCCCAGTTCAAAAGCTCTACCTCCTCAGTGCCAACAAGCTCATGAATAATCTTTTCATCAATGTCCAGTTCTAGTTGTTTCCAAGTTCGTATGTCTTGTTACTTACTGTTTTATCAACAACAAAATATTCGTTCAAGTCTTTACATATATTCACATGTCCCATGCTGCAAATATGTTCCGTACAGCTTTCATAATATGAAAACCTTTCCAAAATCGCCAGACAGCTTTCAGAATATTAAAACCTTTCCAAAACCGCCGGACAGCTTTCAGAATATGAAACTCTTTCCAAAACCGCCGGACAGCTTTCAGAATATGAAACTCTTTCCAAAACCGCCGGACAGCTTTCAGAATATCAAACTCTTTCCACAACCGCCAGAATATTCAGTCTCTGATTCAGCTGTTCCACAGCCTGTGCAAAAATATGGCGTAAATGATAAGCTTTTAACGTGGCTGATTCGCCTTGTCAGTTGGTTTAATGAGTACAGGCGTGTTCAGAGGCAAATACATAACCTTTACATGTTCAAAATACTTATATTAGCCTACCTGAAACAGGATTAGAACACTTACATTAGCCTATCTTAAACTTGATTAGAACACTTACATTAGCCTATCTTAAACTTGATTAGAACACTTACATTAGCCTACCTTAACGCATGATCATAACCTTTACATTAGCTTAAATTAAACGTGATTAAAACACTTAGCCTACCTTAAACATGTTCAAAATACTTATATTAGCCTACCTGAAACAGGATTAGAACACTTACATTAGCCTATCTTAAACTTGATTAGAACACTTACATTAGCCTATATTAAACAGGATTAGAACACTTACATTAGCCTACTTTAAACATGATCAGAACACTTAAGTAGCTTACAGTCGAGGAAAATCATCTAACACAAAACCTATGCTAGACTAAAGAATTGAGTATCTCACGTTGTTTATTGATTACTACACTGACACGGAAAGAAGGAATGTATTGGTACACAATTAACATATAGAACTGAAAGCACGATAGGTCTTAAGAATGTTTGAAGCACTGAACTAAAATGCTGAATGATGGAGATTCTGCATGGAGAGGTTCTTCAGCTTCTCTCTCTTCTGACGAGAATAGCTAGTAGAAAAGAACTGAGGCGTTGACACTTGTTGGTAGTTTAGCAGAAAAGGTGTTATTCAGGAATATATCAAGTTTTGACTATATTGTTTGTTTCTTCTTTTCATGGTGTACAGATTTCTTCTGTCATCTCTACACCATTTCTGATAGCAGAAAACGCCTCCACCATTTTCTTTGCCGTGCACATTATTGGTACCTCCAGGATAACTTCTTATCCTCCTGCCTCAGCCTCTTTCCTTCTTTCTTCCTTCAGTTTGATCAGCTCCCAGTTCGATCAGCTCCCAGTTCAAAAGCTCTACCTCCTCAGTGCCAACAAGCTCATGAATAATCTTTTCATCAATGTCCAGTTCTAGTTGTTTCCAAGTTCGTATGTCTTGTTACTTACTGTTTTATCAACAACAAAATATTCGTTCAAGTCTTTACATATATTCACATGTCCCATGCTGCAAATATGTTCCGTACAGCTTTCATAATATGAAAACCTTTCCAAAATCGCCAGACAGCTTTCAGAATATTAAAACCTTTCCAAAACCGCCGGACAGCTTTCAGAATATGAAACTCTTTCCAAAACCGCCGGACAGCTTTCAGAATATGAAACTCTTTCCAAAACCGCCGGACAGCTTTCAGAATATCAAACTCTTTCCACAACCGCCAGAATATTCAGTCTCTGATTCAGCTGTTCCACAGCCTGTGCAAAAATATGGCGTAAATGATAAGCTTTTAACGTGGCTGATTCGCCTTGTCAGTTGGTTTAATGAGTACAGGCGTGTTCAGAGGCAAATACATAACCTTTACATATTGGAGATGTGATGTGGATGCCTGCAGCATTGTCTGAAGAGAGAACACTCCTTAATGTCTTACCTACAATATTCTTCCGTCTGTGGAATTAAACAGTTCAAAAACCAGTCTTCAAACACTGCTAAATGTTATCCAAGCTCTCTTGTCATGGCCATAATAAACGGGAAATATACGCGTTCTCACATTCTTGAATGCTTTAGGGTTTATCGACTGCAAGTAGGAATGTTTCTTTTTTACTCCTGAAATAATGTCCATGCTGTGTCAGAATATGTTTTAATGAGATATTTTGGTAGAAAAGAACTGGAAGGAAGTTACTGTATAGTTTAAAAATGTGAGCTGGGTGAGAAACGTGTTACTTTATTTAAACTATATAAATATTGAACCGAGCATTGATTGCACAGATGTGCAAGATCTGTCAGCACTGCTAGTGCTGTTTCAGAGTCAAGGAGTTAATTTGAACTCTGCAATATTTCCACTCACAAGCAATGGCTGACGGTCTCGGAAAACCCTTGAATTGTCTTAGATTGGATGATTGTGTGTACACTGCCACTTGCTCTTCCAGAACAAACTAGTTTCATCGAAATTATATCATTATTTCACGAAAATATTTCGCATCCACAATTATCCTGAACAGCTCTTCCTTAAAATCACTGGCACCTTCATTATCTCCACTTACTCTACAGGCCATTCACTTTCTTTATCTCCACTTACTCTATTCTCCACTCACATTGATTATCTCCACTTACTCTGTCCTCCACTCACATTCATTATCTCCACTTACTCTGTTCTCCACTCACATTCATTATCTCCACTTACTCTATTCCCCACTCACATTCATTATCTCCACTTACTCTATTCTCCACTCACATTCATTATCTCCACTTACTCTATTCCCCACTCACATTCATTATCTCCACTTACTCTATTCCTCACTCACATTCATTATCTCCACTTACTCTATTCTCCACTCACATTCATTATCTCCACTTACTCTATTCTCCACTCACATTCATTATCTCCACTTACTCTATTCTCCACTCACATTCATTATCTCCACTTACTCTATTCTCCACTCACATTCATTATCTCCACTTACTCTATTCTCCACTCACATTCATTATCTCCACTTACTCTATTCCCCACTCACATTCATTATCTCCACTTACTCTATTCTCCACTCACATTCATTATCTCCACGTACTCTATTCTCCACTCACATTCATTATCTCCACTTACTGCACAGGTAACTCACCTTCCTTATCTGCACGTGCTCTGTTCTCAGCTCACCTTCACATTAAAAAAATCATGACGTCATGAATGGGCATGACTTGTTAGAAACATTTGCCTCTGCCTGATATCATCGGCCTGCACTTTTAGTCTGTTGGAAAGACTTCTTGCCTTAGCTTTGATCCTCAGAGCTTGAGTGGCACTGAACAAAATATGGCACTATTCACATTTACTCTCGGAAACTGGGAAAAATAAAATGGAAAAATTATGATAGGTACATGGCGACAAACAAAGTTCAGATGAGGACGAGACAATAACCTATTTAGGATTGAAACTGAAAATGTTAATTAATACTATTGAAGGAATCGAATTAATCTACAGTTTATGACGGAAATTCTGTTTGTGTTGTTGACGCAGATCACTGAGTTCAAGAGGTAAATGTTGATTCCTGGTATTGTTAAGGAGACTCTAGGTCATAAGAGTGTCAACAGTTCAGTCTCGGCCTGCTAGGTGACTGGTTGACCTGACACAAAAGTCTGCTGCCATGACTACATAGTTAGTTCCTGATTACTATACCTGTACACGAAGGTATAAAGTGTACAAAATTATAATAAGACCAGCCGTCATATATGGATTAGAAAGACGAACAGCAACTGCAGATCTTTGAGAACAAGATCCTAAGAAGAATCTTTGTGCTCATAAAGGATACCAGCAGTGGAGAACGGAGAGCTAGAAAGAACACTGAACTGAACAGCTTTTTAAAAATCACAACGAATTATAAATGTCTTGAAACTGAACAGACTACACTGGTTGGGCCATATAGAAGGAATGGAAGAGAACAGACAAACGAAAATGATGTATGCACAAGAGATGAAGGAAACAAGACCAAGTAGTAGACCAAGACAGAGATAGAAAGACAACATAGAAGAGGATATAAAAGAAGTTGGTGTCACCAGCTGGAGAGAGAAGATTAGGAGCAGAGAGGAATGGAGGGGAACTTATCTACACCAGTGAGCCTTAATGGTTCGGAAAGCTGAAGAAGAAGAAGAAGAAGAAGATGATGATGATGAAGAAGCTGATAGTGATGAAGGTATGTCTGACAAATAGTAAAGATGTGTATATGGTGTATCCAATTTTACATGCTTAAAAAACTCACGAAAGATGGAAAATATCACCTTAATCAGTGTTACATATATAACTGGGTTAATCTGGCATAGTTTTTACAGTTCTTCAGTCTTTGTATAGTGTTATAAACTAGATGATTAAGAGTGTATACAGTTATAAACAAGATGATTAAAAGTGTGTACTGTTATAAACAAGATGATTATAAAGTGTATACTGTTATAAACAAGATAATTAAAAAGTGTATACTATTATAAACGAGATGATTAAAGAGAAGAAAAAAAAACTGGACATAGCACATCTACAACAAACCAGCTAAAAGAGATTACGTCAAAATTATGATAAAATTTATGACATCTCTCACAGATAAGAGAAAGACGACTGACTGTGGTAAAAATGGTTCTAGTGTTACAAGGAGACAGGAGTGCATGTTTCAGTTTTACACAAAGAGAAAAAAAAAGAGTGAGGGAGTGGGCAGGAGCGAGAAAGGCAGAAAATAAGATGAACACGTATAAATTAAGAACATATGACATATAAATGAAAAACATGCAACATATAAATGAAGAACATACAACATATAAAAGAAGAACATACAACATATAAAAGAAAAACATACAACATATAAAAGAACATAGAACATATAAAAGAATAATGTACAACATCTAAATGAAGAGCATACAAAATGTAAAAGAAGAACATACAGCACTTAAAGAAAAAAGTACAACATATGAAAGAAGAACATACAACATATAAATAAATAACATGCAACATATAAAAGAAGAACATACAACATATAAAATAAGAACGCACAACAAACATTTAAACATTAGACTGCTGTGTTTTCTTCGTCCTGAAGTAGTTTTCTTACACTCTCGTTCCTGTCAACTTTCCTGACTCTTTCCATCTTTTTTTAGAACTTTCCTGACTCTTTCCATCTTTTTTTAGAACTTTCCTGACTGTTTCCATCTTTTTTTATAACTTTCCTGGCTCTTTCTATCTTTTTGTAAAACTTTCCTGGCTCTTTCTATCTTTTTGTAGAACTGAACTATACAATTATGTCTACTTCTGACACATCTACACAAAAATCTGTATTATTTTCAAGTGCCATTTCTTTTGATGTAAACCTATACCATCTACAGTCCAGACTTACCAGAATGATAAACAAATACAGTCCAGACTTACCAGAATGATAAACAAATACAGTCCAGACTTACCAGAATGATAAACAAATACAGTCCAGACTTACCAGAATGATAAACAAATACAGTCCAGACTTACCAGAATGATAAACAAATACAGTCCAGACTTACCAGAATGATAAACAAATACAGTCCAGACTTACCAGAATGATAAACAAATACAGTCCAGACCTACCAGAATGATAAACAAATACAGTCCAGACTTACCAGAATGATAAACAAATACAGTCCAGACTTACCAGAATGATAAGCAAAAAGTTACTGGCTCGGATAGAACATACTCGAATCAGGATTGATGAACAATAGCTAACATCTGGGCCCAGGGTTGAAAAATCATAGTTATCATGCTGTACCCAAGATTGAAGAATCATAGCTAACATGCTGTACCAAAGGTTGAAAAATTATAGTTATCATGCTGTACCCAAGATTGAAGAATCATAGCTAACATGCTGTACCAAAGGTTGAAAAATCATAGTTATCATGTTGTACCCAAGATTGAAGAATCATAGCTAACATGCTGTACCCAAGGTTGAAGAATTATAGCTAACATGGTGTACCCAAGGTTGAAGAATCATAGCTAACATGGTGTACCCAAGATTGAAGAATCATAGTTATCATGTTGTACCCAAGATTGAAGAATCATAGCTAACATGCTGTACCCAAGGTAGAAGAATCATAGCTAACATGGTGTACCCAAGGTTGAAGAATCATAGCTAACATGCTGTACCAAAGGTTGAAAAATTATAGTTATCATGTTGTACCCAAGATTGAAGAATCATAGCTAACATGCTGTACCAAAGGTTGAAAAATCATAGTTATTATGTTGTACCCAAGATTAAAGAATCATAGCTAACATGGTGTACCCAAGGTTGAAAAATCATAGTTATCATGTTGTACCCAAGATTGAAGAATCATAGCTAACATGCTGTACCCAAGGTTGAAGAATTATAGCTAACATGGTGTACCCAAGGTTGAAGAATCATAGCTAACATGGTGCACCCAAGATTGAAGAATCATAGCTAACATGGTGTACCCAAGGTTGATGAATCATAGCTAACATGGTGTACCCAAGGTTGATGAATCATATCCAACTAAGACCCTGTCTCACTTCTCCGTTTGTACTCTCAGTAACAGGTCTAGTCTGGCTAATGAGGCAAGGATCGTCATAGTCCCAATGGTAGTGGA
The DNA here is from genome assembly GCA_009760885.1 of Achatina immaculata. NCBI lineage: Eukaryota > Metazoa > Mollusca > Gastropoda > Stylommatophora > Achatinidae > Lissachatina > Lissachatina immaculata. Next base: position 40,929,878 of record CM019703.1, read on the forward strand.
GTCTGCTAAAGAAGCATTACTTACACCCGCTTTTTAGCTTCACTCATGAGCTGAAAAAAATAGCCGTACACCACTCCCAATTCGACACAATGCTGTGCCTTCAGCTCATTGACTGCAAAAGATGTCACGCAAGCAATGAGATACGGCAGCATCAACAACAGTACAGTTATTGTGTTAATTTGTTAGTAATTTAAAGTGATGATGGTATTTTAAAGTGATGGTAGTATTTTAAAGTGATGGTAAACATGTCTATCCGTCTTGGAAAATGTTAAGGTCATGAACTCTTACGTAGTGTATTACCTCCCCCAATAAAGACCGACATACTACCAGATCGACTTACAACCGAATAGACTTACGGCCGAATGTCAGGTATCTAATGGTAATCAAACATCCTAACGTGAACGAACTGGACTGTCAAATTTTGCATGATATTTTCTTTAGATATTTTAAATTACGTTCTGTCCATCATCTAAGAGATTATAACAGAAAAGAACATGTAAGCATGTTCCTACTTCAAATACTGAATCATGCTGCATAAAAAAAAAAGTAACAGTTTGTTTCAATATGTTTTACGGCATGGCTGATGTCACTTTCTGTTCGTTTTGCCTGTAGCGAGAAGGTAACTTAAAGGTTGTCCACCCCTGACCTAGATTACACTGCTAGCGCAGTCTGGTTCCAAATGTGTCCCCGGTTATTTGTAACTGCTTGCTTGCTTCATGATTAAATAGCATGCAAGGCCCATGTTCACTTACACGTGCTACACATTTATCCTGCCTCAGACAGGCCCAGGGGAATTTTGGGGAAGGGGAGGGGAGCGGGAAAAACTGACAGGAAGAAAAATGTTCTCCATTTGTTGGGTCAAGGGAGCACATTTTTGTTCTGTGCTACGTCTTTTGTTGGTGACCTCAGCCATACTGCGAATATGTGTACATGTTATTTCTAGGCAGTGTTGTAGTATGTTTGTACCTTTATGGTGATTGTATTAATATTTTCTAGGCAGTGTTGTAGTATGTTTGTACCTTTATGGTGATTGTATTAATATTTTCTAGGCAGTGTTGTAGTATGTTTGTACCTTTATGGTGATTGTATTAATATTTTCATACTGCTGAGTGTGTATGCAATCTCATTTTAACTAGAAATCTGGTCAACAGTTTTTCTGTTATGATTGCTTGTTTACTTATATTTAGAAAGTACATGTTCCAGTTTTATGACTGTCAACAGTGTCTCAGTCTTTATAGCGACAGATGTGATCACATCATACGGTTATAGCTGTGAAAGTCTACAGCTGTATTGCTGTCGGCAACTGGGGAGGGGATGTACAGCTGTATTATTGTCGGCAAATGGGGAGGGGATGTACAGCCGTATTGCTGTCGGCACCTGGGGAGGGGATGTACAGCTCTATTTCTGTCAGAACCTGGGGAGGGGAGTTGATGTACAGCTCTGTTTCTGTCAGCTCTATTTCTGTCAGAACCTGGGGAGGGGGTTGATGTACAGCTCTGTTTCTGTCAGCACCTGGGGAGGGGAGTTGATGTACAGCTCTATTTCTGTCAGCACCTGGAGAGGGGAGTTGATGTTACAGCTCTATTTCTGTCAGCACCTGGGGAGGGGAGTTGATGTACAGCTCTATTTCTGTCAGCACCTGGGGAGGGGGGTTTATGTACAGCTCTATTGCTGTCGGCACCTGTTCGGGGGATGTACAGCTGCATTGCTGTCGGCACCTATGGGGGGGGGGGGAATGGGATGTATAGCTCTGTTGCTGTCGGCACCTGGGAAGGGTGTATAGCTCTATTTCTGTCGGCACCTGGGGGGGGGAATGTATAGCTCTATTTCTGTCGGCACCGGGGGGGGGTAATGTATAGCTCTATTTCTGTCGGCACCTGGGGGGGGGAATGTATAGCTCTATTTCTGTCGGCACCTGGGGGGAATGTATAGCTCTATTTCTGTCGGCACCTGGGGGGGGGGGGGAGGAATGTATAGCTCTATTTCTGTCGGCACCTGGGGGGGGGGGAATGTATAGCTCTATTTCTGTCGGCACCTGGGGGGAATGTATAGCTCTATTTCTGTCGGTACCTGGGGGGGGGAGGAATGTATAGCTCTATTTCTGTCGGTACCTGGGGGGGGGGGGGAGGAATGTATAGCTCTATTTCTGTCGGTACCTGGGGGGGGGGGGGAATGTATAGCTCTATTTCTGTTGGCACCTGGGGAGGGGGAATGTATAGCTCTATTTCTGTCGGCACCGGGGGGGGGGGGAATGTATAGCTCTATTTCTGTCGGCACCTGGGGGGGGGGGGATGTATAGCTCTATTTCTGTCGGTACCTGGGGGGGGGGAATGTATAGCTCTATTTCTGTCGGTACCTGGGGGGGGTAATGTATAGCTCTATTTCTGTCGGCACCTGGGGGGGGGGGAATGTATAGCTCTATTTCTGTCGGCACCTGGGTGGGGGGGAATGTATAGCTCTATTTCTGTCGGCACCTGGGGGGGGGGGAATGTATAGCTCTATTTCTGTCGGCACCTGGGGGGGGGAGAAAGAATGTATAGCTCTATTTATGTCGGGACCTGGGGGTGGGGGAATGTATAGCTCTATTTCTGTCGGCACCGGGGGGAATGTATAGCTCTATTTCTGTCGGCACCTGGGGGGGGGGGGGAATGTATAGCTCTATTTCTGTCAGCACCTGGGGAGGGGGGTTTATGTACAGCTCTATTTCTGTCGGTACCTGGGGGGAATGTATAGCTCTATTTCTGTCGGCACCTGGGGGGGGGGGGAATGTATAGCTCTATTTCTGTCGGCACCTGGGGGGAATGTATAGCTCTATTTCTGTCGGCATCTGGGGGGGGGGGGAATGTATAGCTCTATTTCTGTCGGCACCTGGGGGGGGGAATGTATAGCTCTGTTTCTGTCGGCACCTGGGGGGGGGGGGGAGGAATGTATAGCTCTATTTCTGTCGGCACCTGGGGGGAATGTATAGCTCTATTTCTGTCGGCACCTGGGGGGAGGGTGTATAGCTCTATTCTGTCGGTACCTGGGGGGAGGGTGTATAGCTCTATTTCTGTCGGTACCTGGGGGGAGGGTGTATAGCTCTATTTCTGTCGGTACCTGGGGGGAGGGTGTATAGCTCTATTTCTGTCGGTGCCTGGGGGGAGGGTGTATAGCTCTATTTCTGTCGGCACCGGGGGGGGGGGGGATGTATAGCTCTATTTCTGTCGGCACCTGGGGTGGATGTATAGCTCTATTTCTGTCAGCACCTGGGGAGGGGGAGATGTATAGCTCTATTTCTGTCGGCACCTGGGAGGGGGATGTATAGCTCTATTTCTGTCGGCACCTGGGAGGGGGATGTATAGCTCTATTTCTGTCGGCACCTGGGGAGGGGGGGTTGATGTATAGCTCTATTGCTGTGGCCACTTGAGATGTACAGGACAGAGCTGATATGGTCCGTCAGTTTGTAGGAGTCCTAGAATCTTCACTCTCTTCACTTGCTTATAACTATGAATGTTCACTCTCTTCACGTGCTTATAACAATGAATCTTCATTCTCTTCACCTGCTTATAACTATGAGTGTTCACTCTCTTCACCTGCTTATAATTGTGAATGTTCACTCTCTTCTTGTGCTTAAAACCGTGAAATTGCACAGCTACTTGTATCTATCACTCTTCTCAATGTTTATTATTGTTATCTATACATCTCTCTCAACCTTAAGTGCCCAGGGCACATGGGGCTTCCGCAAGGGTTTTCCACAAATGCCTGTCCTTTGTCTTTTTTTCTGCTCTTGCCCAGGTGAGCCCTCTATTGTTCAACATCCTTTCTGTTGTTCTTCTCCATGTCTCTTTTGGTCTACCCTTACTTCTGTTCCCCTGCGGTGTTATCTATACATGCCGGTGCGTAACTTGTTAAATGTGTAAAATAATCTGCTAAGTTCTTGCTTGTTCTCTTCTGTGATCTGGGTGCTTCGTCTTTTTTGGTTCTTCTGTCTTTGCTGTCTCTCTTTCACACTGTCACTTTGTTTAACTGTTTCACAGTCATTTGATGATAATAAGTGTAGAGATATAACCACAGTGAAGCTGGTTCTATGATAATATGTGTACAGAGATAACCACAGTAAACCTGGTTCTATGATAATAAGCGTAGAGAGATGAGATAACCACAGTAAACCTCGTTCTATGATAATAAGTGTAGAGAGATGAGATAACCACAGTAAACCTCGTTCTATGAGAATAAGTGTAGAGAGATAACCACAGTGAAGCTGGTTCTATGATAATAAGTGTAGAGAGATAACCACAGTAAACTTGGTTTTATGATAATAAGTGTAGAGAGATAACCACAGTGAAGCTGGTTCTATGATAATAAGTGTAGAGAGATAACCACAGTAAACTTGGTTTTATGATAATAAGTGTAGAGAGATAAGCACATTAAACTTTGTTTTATGATAATATGTGTAGAGAGATAACCACAATGAACCTGGTTTTGGTCATACGTCTAGACAGAAGTGTATGGTTGAGTTTTACAAAATATAGAATGAGGAAAATGACAGGAAGGAGAGTGATAGAAATAGGATGAGGAGAATAAATGAAGAACTTAATATTTTGGCACATGTCTTGCCTTTTTCAAGGATCCTGTACAAAAACAACCCAACAACAACAACAAAATAGATAAAAATGCTTTTGTTCTTTTGGTATCACTGTAAGAAAGACGGACGTGAAATATGCCAACAATGTCACTTTATGATGATAACCATCGCTTTGTGACAGTAACTATAACACTGACACCTTGTCATAACTGTCACACTGTCACTTTGTGATGATAACCATCACTGTGTGGTAATAACTATAACACTGACACCTTGTCATAACTGTCACACAATCACTTTGTGATGATAACCACCACTTTGTGACAATAACTATAACACCAACACCTTGTCATAACTGCCACATTGTCACTTTATGAGGATAGCTATCACTTTGTTACAATAACTATAACATTGACACCTTGTCATAACTGTCACACAGTCATTACAGATACAGATATAATGCTAGACAATGGGAAACCACCACCATACTTCCCAAGAATATGTCATAGACACCGTACTTCCCTAGAATATCATCATAGACACTGTACTTCCCTAGAATATCATCATAGACACTGTACTTCCCTAGAATATCATCATAGACACCGTACTTCCCTAGAATATCATCATAGACACTGTACTTCCCAATAATATATCATAGGCACCGTATTTCCCAAGAACATATCATAGACACTGACTATATAAAGTTAAATGGAACTATTCTAAAGCAGGTGCAGAAATTCAAATACCTTGGAGCAGTAATAACTTCAGATGGGAAATGCAGAACAGAAATAAATTAAGAACAAAAAAGGCCAAGCAAAAATTGCATTTCAAAGAATGAAAAAATTATTATGCAACACATCTTTATCAATGAATGTGTTAGAAAATGAATCCTAAAATGTTATATTGAACCTATCTTGTTATATGGAAGTGAATCATGGACAATAGGCAAGTCTGCACAAAAATCATTGGAAGCAGCAGAAATGTGGTTTATTAGAAGAATGTTACGAATCCCCTGGACAGCAAAAATAACTAATGAAGAATGTATGAGAAGAGCTGGAGAGACAAAAAAATATTGTAAAAAAATAAGAGAGAGACAATGTTCTTTCATGGGTCATGCAATGAGAAGAGGAGGCATTGAAAATATTATAACAACAGGAAAAATAGAGGGAAGAAGAGCCAGGGGAAGATCAAGAGAAATGACACTGGACATTTTGATGAGATGATGTGAGAAGAGATCACCAACTGAGATGATGGCCTGCATGAAGGATCGTGTACTCTGGAGAAGCATAATAGCCAACGCCAGTCGGCACGGCACCTGATGATGATGATGATGATGATGATAACCGTACTTCCCTAGAATATCATCATAGACACTGTACTTCCCAATAATATATCATAGGCACCGTATTTCCCAAGAACATATCATAGACACTGACTATATAAAGTTAAATGGAACTATTCTAAAGCAGGTGCAGAAATTCAAATACCTTGGAGCAGTAATAACTTCAGATGGGAAATGCAGAACAGAAATAAATTAAGAACAAAAAAGGCCAAGCAAAAATTGCATTTCAAAGAATGAAAAAATTATTATGCAACACATCTTTATCAATGAATGTGTTAGAAAATGAATCCTAAAATGTTATATTGAACCTATCTTGTTATATGGAAGTGAATCATGGACAATAGGCAAGTCTGCACAAAAATCATTGGAAGCAGCAGAAATGTGGTTTATTAGAAGAATGTTACGAATCCCCTGGACAGCAAAAATAACTAATGAAGAATGTATGAGAAGAGCTGGAGAGACAAAAAAATATTGTAAAAAAATAAGAGAGAGACAATGTTCTTTCATGGGTCATGCAATGAGAAGAGGAGGCATTGAAAATATTATAACAACAGGAAAAATAGAGGGAAGAAGAGCCAGGGGAAGATCAAGAGAAATGACACTGGACATTTTGATGAGATGATGTGAGAAGAGATCACCAACTGAGATGATGGCCTGCATGAAGGATCGTGTACTCTGGAGAAGCATAATAGCCAACGCCAGTCGGCACGGCACCTGATGATGATGATGATGATGATGATAACCGTACTTCCCAAGAATATATCATGCACAATCATAATCATTAGCTTTGGATAAGTAACAACATGAACGGGGACAACAGAGAAGAGACATATAGAGAGCATCATGTGAGACAGGTGTTGTGAGACAGGTGATACCAGACTGTCAGCCAGATCATGTGTGTCAGGTGATACCAGACTGTCAGCCAGATAATGTGTGACAGGTGATACCAGACTGTCAGCCATATACTGTATTAAAAATGAGCACAACTTTATTTCCTTTGTCATGCAGAACATCATAATATTTCCTGAACTAGGAGAACTGGAAAATGTAGTACAAGAAATGGAAAGAATGAACATTTATGTATTGGGGTTAGCATAAGTCTAAGTTATGATGGATACAATCAAGAGTGAAGAAAGCAGAACATCATAACATTATTTACTCTGGAGGTATCAGCCATGAAAGAGAAGCTGGCATCATTTTAGAGAAGGAAATAGCAAGATCTTTAAAATGTTTTTGCAATCTAACAGAAACAGTTATGGTGATTAAACTAAAAGAGACCCCGTGGACATAAATGTCATACAAGTATATCCACCAACTGCAGACAGCACTGAGGGAGACATCAGCACGTTCTACAGCACTGTCAGTGAAGCAGTGTGAACCATTTGAGGTAGTGATAGTAATGGGAGATGTAAAAGTTGGAAGAGAACATTTGAGGTAGTGATAGTAATGGGAGATGTAAAAGTTGGAAGAGAACATTTGAGGTAGTGATAGTAATGGGAGATGTAAAAGTTGGAAGAGAACATTTGAGGTAGTGATAGTAATGGGAGATGTAAAAGTTGGAAGAGAACATTTGAGGTAGTGATAGTAATGGGAGATGTAAAAGTTGGAAGAGAACATTTGAGGTAGTGATAGTAATGGGAGATGTAAAAGTTGGAAGAGAACATTTGAGGTAGTGATAGTAATGGGAGATGTAAAAGTTGGAAGAGAACATTTGAGGTAGTGATAGTAATGGGAGATGTAAAAGTTGGAAGAGAACATTTGAGGTAGTGATAGTAATGGGAGATGTAAAAGTTGGAAGAGAACATTTGAGTTTGTGATAGTAATGGGAGATGTAAAAGTTGGAAGAGAACATTTGAGTTTGTGATAGTAATGGGAGATGTAAAAGTTGGAAGAGAACATTTGAGGTAGTGATAGTAATGAGAGATGTAAAAGTTGGAAGAGAACATTTGAGGTAGTGATAGTAATGGGAGATGTAAAAGTTGGAAGAGAACATTTGAGGTAGTGATAGTAATGGGAGATGTAAAAGTTGGAAGAGAACATTTGAGTTTGTGATAGCAATGGGAGATGTAAAAGTTGGAAGAGAACATTTGAGGTAGTGATAGTAATGGGAGATGTAAAAGTTGGAAGAGAACATTTGAGGTAGTGATAGTAATGGGAGATGTAAAAGTTGGAAGAGAACATTTGAGTTTGTGATAGTAATGGGAGATGTAAAAGTTGGAAGAGAACATTTGAGTTTGTGATAGTAATGGGAGATGTAAAAGTTGGAAGAGAACATTTGAGGTAGTGATAGTAATGAGAGATGTAAAAGTTGGAAGAGAACATTTGAGGTAGTGATAGTAATGGGAGATGTAAAAGTTGGAAGAGAACATTTGAGGTAGTGATAGTAATGGGAGATGTAAAAGTTGGAAGAGAACATTTGAGGTAGTGATAGTAATGGGAGATGTAAAAGTTGGAAGAGAACATTTGAGGTAGTGATAGTAATGGGAGATGTAAAAGTTGGAAGAGAACATTTGAGTTTGTGATAGTAATGGGAGATGTAAAAGTTGGAAGAGAACATTTGAGGTAGTGATAGTAATGGGAGATGTAAAAGTTGGAAGAGAACATTTGAGTTTGTGATAGTAATGGGAGATGTAAAAGTTGGAAGAGAACATTTGAGGTAGTGATAGTAATGGGAGATGTAAAAGTTGGAAGAGAACATTTGAGGTAGTGATAGTAATGGGAGATGTAAAAGTTGGAAGAGAACATTTGAGGTAGTGATAGTAATGGGAGATGTAAAAGTTGGAAGAGAACATTTGAGGTAGTGATAGTAATGGGAGATGTAAAAGTTGGAAGAGAACATTTGAGGTAGTGATATTAATGGGAGATGTAAAAGTTGGAAGAGAACATGACAGAGAAGCCATGGGAGGCTTGGGTATGGGAGATGTAAATGAAAGAGGAGAAATGCTGCTAGACTGGGCTAGACAGAACAATTTAATCGTTGGAAATATATGACATAAACAATGACCCAGTAGATTATGATGTAGAGAAGCCTGGATAACAAGATCAAAAACTAAATCTGTTACGTTATGATAAACAAGATCAAAAACCAAATCTGTTACGTTATGATAAACAAGATCAAAAACCAAATCTGTTACGTTATGATAAACAAGATCAAAAACCAAATCTGTTACGTTATGATAAACAAGATCAAAAACCAAATCTGTTACATTATGATAAACAACAGATTTAGAAATTTACTTTTCTTTGTTAAGACAAGACCAGGCGCAGACTGTAACAGTGATCAATGACTCAGTGATAGGCAAACTCAGAATCAGCCTAAAGAAACTACACACACCCACAGTACAGATGATAATGAGTGGATTAAAGCATGGTAAACAGACATACAGCCATCCATGAATGTACAATGCCATCATACCAAACAAATACAATGCTGATGAAAAGATAGAAACAACAGATGGATACTGGACAATATTGAAAGAAGCCATAAATAGACATGTAAGGAAATAAAGCTGGAGAAGACTAGGCAAGCTAAACCGAAATGTATGACAGAGGATATTCTTCAGTTAACAGAAGAAAAGAAGAGAAGTGAGACATGATCAAAATAAGTTTGAACAGATAAACAAGGAAACACAGAGAAAGTGTTACAAGGCCAAAGAAAAATGGCCAGACAGAACATAGAAAAAAAAACTCAGAAGAGACAATAATGTACATATGTACAGACAAAAATAAATAATCTCACAGGCAGAAAGACAGACCAAAGAACACACGATGCTTAGAAACAAAAGAATGCAATGTCACTGTGGACAAGGAAGAAATAATGAAAAGATGGGATGAATATAAAAAAATCTATACCATTATGACAGAGATTTAGAGGACTAGCAGGTGACGTAGAAGAAGCTAATGAGAACACGAAAGATGGAAAAAGCCGCACACCAACGTAACAAAAGAACTGAAAGCATTAGGAGATTTTGGAGTGGAGATAACAAAAATGTTAAAAGATGTCTATAATCCAGGTTACATTTCTGATGACCTTCTGAGATCTGTGTTCATTGCTATACCAAAGACACCAGGAACAATAGACTGTAAAGAGCATAAAACTGTTAGCCTCATGAGATAGTGCTGTGAATAATAATGAAAAGAATAAAAAATAATATATCCTTTTAAATATCAGGAGAATCATGTGGCTTTGTAGCAGGCAGGGGCACAAAAAGTGCTATCTTCATCATGTTAAGAAAATTAGCAGAAAAGGGGCACAACAAATGCCATCTTCATCATGTTAAGAAAATGAGCAGAAAATACGACCGACGTTGAAGGAGATCTACATTTATGCAATGCTGACTCCTGGACAGTTTGATAAAGTTGAGCCAAAAGTTTGTCAAGTTTTACCAGTGCAGCATAAACCAAAGCAACATTAATATATATACTTAGCTTTGTTCTCAGCGCCATGTAATGTGCCTAACAATGTAACACTCATCAAAATACAATCCACAACTTCTCGGCCTTTTGGCTGAGATCAAAGTGTCTAAGATCAAAGTGTAGTTCTGCGCTCTGTAGAATGTACACTTTGTTATTTTGGAACAAACGAGATGCTTGAGGCCTGCCCTGCACATTGATTGCCGGGGGTAAGGTTCACATCTCGTTACGAGTGGACCCAGTTTGCAGTACCACGGGGTCACGGCCTGTTGTTTTCGTCGTTTTAAAAAAAAAATACAGTCCACAACTTTCGGTGGTCTTCTGCCATTACTCAGTCAATGCGAGGAGTGATTTGTAGTACTGCTCGGAAGTTTTTGAGGCCAAGAAATCTCTGACATGGGCTTCAACTTCTTACAAAAAACTGAATTCCCGCCCTTGCAGGAAGCATGTCATCACGTGGAAAAGATGGTAGTCAGAGGGTGCAAGGATGAAATCTGTTACGTTATGATAAACAAGATCAAAAACCAAATCTGTTACGTTATGATAAACAAGATCAAAAACCAAATCTGTTACGTTATGATAAACAAGATCAAAAACCAAATCTGTTACATTATGATAAACAACAGATTTAGAAATTTACTTTTCTTTGTTAAGACAAGACCAGGCGCAGACTGTAACAGTGATCAATGACTCAGTGATAGGCAAACTCAGAATCAGCCTAAAGAAACTACACACACCCACAGTACAGATGATAATGAGTGGATTAAAGCATGGTAAACAGACATACAGCCATCCATGAATGTACAATGCCATCATACCAAACAAATACAATGCTGATGAAAAGATAGAAACAACAGATGGATACTGGACAATATTGAAAGAAGCCATAAATAGACATGTAAGGAAATAAAGCTGGAGAAGACTAGGCAAGCTAAACCGAAATGTATGACAGAGGATATTCTTCAGTTAACAGAAGAAAAGAAGAGAAGTGAGACATGATCAAAATAAGTTTGAACAGATAAACAAGGAAACACAGAGAAAGTGTTACAAGGCCAAAGAAAAATGGCCAGACAGAACATAGAAATAAAAAACTCAGAAGAGACAATAATGTACATATGTACAGACAAAAATAAATAATCTCACAGGCAGAAAGACAGACCAAAGAACACACGATGCTTAGAAACAAAAGAATGCAATGTCACTGTGGACAAGGAAGAAATAATGAAAAGATGGGATGAATATAAAAAAATCTATACCATTATGACAGAGATTTAGAGGACTAGCAGGTGACGTAGAAGAAGCTAATGAGAACACGAAAGATGGAAAAAGCCGCACACCAACGTAACAAAAGAACTGAAAGCATTAGGAGATTTTGGAGTGGAGATAACAAAAATGTTAAAAGATGTCTATAATCCAGGTTACATTTCTGATGACCTTCTGAGATCTGTGTTCATTGCTATACCAAAGACACCAGGAACAATAGACTGTAAAGAGCATAAAACTGTTAGCCTCATGAGATAGTGCTGTGAATAATAATGAAAAGAATAAAAAATAATATATCCTTTTAAATATCAGGAGAATCATGTGGCTTTGTAGCAGGCAGGGGCACAAAAAGTGCTATCTTCATCATGTTAAGAAAATTAGCAGAAAAGGGGCACAACAAATGCCATCTTCATCATGTTAAGAAAATGAGCAGAAAATACGACCGACGTTGAAGGAGATCTACATTTATGCAATGCTGACTCCTGGACAGTTTGATAAAGTTGAGCCAAAAGTTTGTCAAGTTTTACCAGTGCAGCATAAACCAAAGCAACATTAATATATATACTTAGCTTTGTTCTCAGCGCCATGTAATGTGCCTAACAATGTAACTTCACTCATCAAAATACAATCCACAACTTCTCGGCCTTTTGGCTGAGATCAAAGTGTCTAAGATCAAAGTGTAGTTCTGCGCTCTGTAGAATGTACACTTTGTTATTTTGGAACAAACGAGATGCTTGAGGCCTGCCCTGCACATTGATTGCCGGGGGTAAGGTTCACATCTCGTTACGAGTGGACCCAGTTTGCAGTACCACGGGGTCACGGCCTGTTGTTTTCGTCGTTTTAAAAAAAAAATACAGTCCACAACTTTCGGTGGTCTTCTGCCATTACTCAGTCAATGCGAGGAGTGATTTGTAGTACTGCTCGGAAGTTTTTGAGGCCAAGAAATCTCTGACATGGGCTTCAACTTCTTACAAAAAACTGAATTCCCGCCCTTGCAGGAAGCATGTCATCACGTGGAAAAGATGGTAGTCAGAGGGTGCAAGGATGAAATTGTACAGTGGTTGGGGCAGGAACTCGATTCCCTCCAGGTCCGTGAGTTGTCCACGGACCACGCTGGATGTGTGCTCGAGGAGTACCCTCTTCCTGTTGACGCGTGCAGGTATCAGGTGAGCAGAACATCATACAACGGCTTCGGTTGTTCAGCATACAGATTTCCGTCCACGGAACGACAAAGTGGAACTAATTCCCAGTGCACAGGGCCTTGGAAATTTCACCAGATGCAAACCATAACTTTCTCGAACTGACCGTGTCTGACAACAGCCTTTGCCACCTGGCCTGGCTGGAACCATTGGGTATCTCTGCTGGGATATTGCAGGAGAACCCACTTTTCATCCCAAGTGACGATACGGCGGAGAAAGCTTCAGTCACATGAATGCCAGCAGTTGGCGACAGACAGAAGAAAATGGCAACACGTCTGTGAGCTGGGGAGTGAGATGGTCGAGGCTGCTGAAGCGGAGCTGGTGCAGATGCCAAACTGCGAGGCTTTGAGAAGGGCGCAGCTGGGTCAGCTAGCTCCCAGTACTGGTACTGCGAGTGTTTTTCAACAGCTTGGTTCGTCATTGGTGGTTGAGGGGCATCCCAACCTGGGCTTGTCTTTGATGTCAGTGTCCCCAGATCTTTGGAACCACTTCCTTGCAGTGCTGTCAGCAACTGTTCCTTCTCCTTCCACATTGAAAATTTCACGGGCAGCAGCAGAGACATTCAACCCTGTCTTCCAATAATAGCTCAGGAGGACGCGAACCTTGCTATCCGCCATATTTCCCTCTGCTGATCACTTATCTCGCGATTAATTGGCTAAAAATGAGTATTCATGTTTTCATAATGACGTAACACATACCTTAATATATGACGTAACACATGACGTATAGGACAGGAACTTGGGAATCAACATGCGAATGTACTGGGAACAAAAGGTAGCTGTCAAAGTGGAGTGGCAGATAGAAGAATATCAGAAGATAAGACTGGGCGTACGGCAGGGATGTGTTTTGTCACATAACCTCTTCACTCTATACAGTAAAAATATAATGAAGCATATAGGACATGCTGGAAGTGGCAGCAGGAGGTGTTAGTTTTAACTAACTGAGATACACAGATGATACGGTGATGATAGTCAAGAGTGAAAGAGAGCCTCAGTTGCTACTTAATACAATCTTCAAGGAAAGCGAGAAGAGAGGGGCTTCAGTTGCTACTTAATACAGTCATCAAGGAAAGTGAGAAAAAGGGAATTTCAGTTGCTACTTAATACAGTCACCAAGGAAAGTGAGAAAAAGGGAGTTTCAGTTGCTACTTAATACAGTCATCAAGGAAAGTGAGAAAAAGGGAATTTCAGTTGCTACTTAATACAGTCATCAAGGAAAGCGAGAAGAGAGGGGCTTCAGTTGCTACTTAATACAGTCATCAAGGAAAGCGGGAAGAGAGGGGCTTCAGTTGCTACTTAATACAGTCACCAAGGAAAGTGAGAAAAAGGGAGTTTCAGTTGCTACTTAATACAGTCACCAAGGAAAGTGAGAAAAAGGGAGTTTCAGTTGCTACTTAATACAGTCACCAAGAAAGTGAGAAAAAGGGAGCTTCAGTTGGTACTTAATATAGTCATCAAGAAAGTGAGAAAAAGGTAGCTTCAGTTGCTACTTAATACAGTCAAAAAGAAAGTGAGAAAAAGGTAGCTTCAGTTGCTACTTAATACAGTCATCAAGAAAGTGAGAAAAAGGTATTTTCATTTGCTACTTAATACAGTCATCAAGAAAGTGAGAAAAAGGGAGCTTCAGTTGCTACTTAATACAGTTATCAAGGAAGTGAGAAAAAGGGACTCAGTCTAAAGATGATAGTTGTAATGGTCATCTCAACAGCCAAGTTCCACCCCACCCCTACCTCCCCCTCTCCCCTCAGTCAAGGTGAACGATAAGAGAAAAAGCCACAAAATTAAACCAGATTGAGAGTTTTCAAGTACTTAGCCACGTTACTAACATGAGAAATAAAAAAAAAGTAGAATTGCACAAACCAAGACCTTCCTTTCAAATTGAAAATCCATACTTTGTAATAGGTCGCTATCTATGAGAGTCAGGAAAAGAGTGCTACAGTGTTACACTGAATCAGTCCTGTTCTATGAGAGTCAGGAAAAGAGTGCTACAGTGTTACACTGAATCAGTCCTGTTCTATGAGAGTCAGGAAAAGAGTGCTACAGTGTTACACTGAATCAGTCCTGTTCTATGAGAGTCAGGAAAAGAGTGCTACAGTGTTACACTGAACCAGTCCTGTTCTATGAGAGTCAGGAAAAGAGTGCTACAGTGTTACACTGAGCCAGTCCTGTTCTATGAGAGTCAGGAAAAGAGTGCTACAGTGTTACACTGAATCAGTCCTGTTCTATGAGAGTCAGGAAAAGAGTGCTACAGTGTTACACTGAACCAGTCCTGTTCTATGAGAGTCAGGAAAAGAGTGCTACAGTGTTACACTGAGCCAGTCCTGTTCTATGTATGAGAAGTCAGGACGGTCAGTAGTAAAGCTGAAATCATCTGAAACTGCTTCTCTAGAAGGATGCTGAAGGTATCATGGGCATCCAGAAAATCGAACGAGGAAGTTCTGAAAGAGGGACAAGAAACAAGGAAAGTTGTAACAAACATCAAAAAACGATAATCCAAATTTGGAGGAGAGGTGGCCTAGAGCACCTAACGGCAACACAGAAGATAGAAGGTAGAAGAGACAGAGATAGACAGAGAGAAAAGTTGTTTGATGATCTGGCATCCTGGCACTGACAAGCCTGTTGAGATGCACAAGGGATCGAGGGTTGTGGAAGGACATGACATCTTACGCTTGTCAGCAAAGACCTTGAGAGAGAGAACGAACTAACGAACAAACATACTTTATTTTCAAAGGGTTAAGAATTGGGGCCCGCCCAACATTCTGTCCTTCATCAGACAGCTTTCAATCAGTCACAGACATTCAACATTTATTAATGAGCATTAATAATCATGAAGACACAATTAAATGATTACATAAATAAATAATAAACTTATCTCTTGTTCATACTATCCACACTCTGATTTATGCAACGGCATGAAATAAACTTGCATTCTTACATTCATTCAAAGCTAGAATTTATAGAAAATATGTTAAAAATGACAACAATCAAGCCATACTACTTTAGACTATGCTTAGGGAGACATATAGTCCATGTCAAACAGATGTTGACAAAGTTGATAAAGTTGACAGAGAGAGAGAGAGAGAGAGAGAGAGAGAGAGAAAGATAGTTACTTAATGATAGTAGCTGTCACACTTTCACTTTGTGATAATCTCTGTCACAGTGTCACTTTCTAAACTGTCAGACTCTCACTTTGCGAGAAGTAATTGTCAAACTCACTTTGCGATAAATAGCTGTCACTCTGAACTGTCACGCTGTCACGTTGTGATAAATAACTGTCAAACTGTCATTTTGCGACAATCACTGTCACAGTCACTTTTGATAATAACTGTCACAAATTATTTCGTGATAATAACTGTCACACTGTTACCTTGCGATAATAACTGTCACAAGTCACTTCTTGACATGTTTTGTCATTCTGGACAAATGTTAGTGTAAGTGAATGTTGACAAATGTTAGTGTAAGTGAATGTTGTTGTCGATGTCCTACATTTGATTCCTCTTGTGGAAGATATCACAATACATGCAAGTCGTGCAACATGTAACTGAAAAATGTCATAGTACGTGCAAGTCACGCAACATATAACTGCAAGATGTCACAATACACGCAAGTCACGCAACATATAACTTCGTCCCATTGTGTTATCGTGTATGTGGGAGATACGATGTTGCTAAATGAAAGTAAAGCTGTGTATGTGCTAAATGTATGTGTGTATATCTTCACTGGTATGTGTATAAATTTATTTCTCCATGTGCATTATATGGGTGTATATCTTCACTGGTATGTGTATAAATGTATTTCTCCATGTGCATTATATGTGTGTATAAGCATTTCTCTATGTAAATGTGTACTCGTTTTTACCTTGTGTGTCAGTGCATATTTGTCATTATGCCTGTGTATGTGTGTCTATGTTATGTTATTTGTGTCTATGTTTGAAGCTGAAAGATGTGAGGTCATGTAAACATATATGTGTTTGAGATCTGCTGTCATTTATTTTTCTGGGTCAGCTGTACGTGTGTCCTGGTGGTTCACTTTACTCGCGTACAGTAACTGACAGCATGGTGTGCCACCAGGTGGTTGTGTCACCTCACGCCTGTGTTAGTTTATGTCTATCACTTGGAGTATGAATGCAATATTGAATTTATCTAATTCTAGAATTAGTTCAATTTATATCATTTGTTTTATTTTATAACTCATCGATAAATAAAGAGCACTTGTTATTGAATGTATAAAACCATTAGTGCACTATTTAATATATAACATTTGCTGCAAGAAGGCAGCATTGAATGTTTGTGATTTGTTGCATGAATGCAGTATTGAATGTTTGTGATTTGTTGCATGAATACAGTACTGAATGTTTGTGATTTGTTGCATGAATATAGTATTGAATGTTTGTGATGTGTTGTATGAATGCAGTACTGAATGTTTGTGGTTTGTTGCATGAATGCAGTATTGAATGTTTGTAATTTATTGTATGAATGCAGTACTGAATGTTTGTGATGTGTTGCATGAATGCAGTACTGAACGTTTGGAATCCGTCTTTGTGTCATGGTTTCCACCGAAACTGTAGCTGCGGTCTTGTCACCTTACGGCACGGCACGTCCTACTTCTGGTTTGTTTACTTCTAGGTTTGCCTATTGACTTGGTGGGGAAATGTCTATTTCGTGTGTGTGTGCGTGCCTATGCTTACGTGCGTGCTTGTGCGTGTATATACTTGTGTGGCTTTGGGGGAGAGAGAAAAGCTAAAAATCTCAGGAGTTACAACAGGGTCTTGCCCAGCTAAGATTTCGCCAACCATATTGCAAACAACCAAGCTTGATCATTCTCTCTTTCACCTGTAGATAGGAGTCTTCTATACCAGAATACACTATTTACTACGCAGCACTAGTTGCATAAATGCACTATTAATGATGTTGATTTGTCGTATAAATGCATTATTAAATGATGTTGATTTGTCGTATAAATGCATTATTAAATGATGTTGATGTGTCGTATAAATGCACTGTTAAATGATGTTGATTTGTCGTATAAATGCACTGTTAAATGATTGTGATTTGTCGTATAAATATACTGTTAAATGATTGTGATTTGTCGTATAAATTCGCTAGTAAATATCTACCATTTGTTATATTAATATATTCTTGAATTATAGCATTTGCTGTGAATGCAGAGCTGAAAATGTTGCATTTCTGTATGAATGACCTAGTCAATTATTTGTTTCGTATGAACCAACTTTGAATGTATACCATTTGTTATATGAATGCGTCATCGAAAGTCTTACATTTTTTATGTGAGTGCTTTGTTAAATTTTTTATAATTTCTTATAAAAGAAAAACGTTTTTGTTGAAATCTTTGCATTTCTTGCACAAATGCATTGTTGAATTATTCGTATTTTTTGTACGAATGCACTGTTGAATGTTGAATGTTTCATGATAAATGGCACAGACAGAAAGCAGTTCAATTTTGTGCTTACAACGTGTATGATTTCGAAAGTGAAGATGTAAGTTGATAATACTAGCTTTTTGTTGTTATAATTAATCATGGCTGCGCTTCATGTAGCGCCGAAAATGTGAATGGTTAACCCATGTGAAAATGTGAATGGTTAACCCATGTGAAAATGTGAATGGTTAACCCACGTGAAAATGTGAATGGTTAACCCACGTGAAAATGTGAATGGTTAACCCATGTGAAAATGTGAATGGTTAACCCACGTGAAAATGTGAATGGTTAACCCACGTGAAAATGTGAATGGTTAACCCATGTGAAAATGTGAATGGTTAACCCACGTGAAAATGAATGTAACGGATGCTGAAATATATTTGGTTTGGATCAAGGTTAAAAGTAAACTGAAAGCTGGCCTGAAAATATTTTAATGTACTGTAGTCCCCCGTATTTGCGATCACATCGTTCGAAGTCTTACGGTGAATGCCAGAAAGTGATATTGAACGCTGTGTACTTTTGTTTTTCTCAACTTCTAAGTCTAAATATGAAATAATGTAATTTAAAAATCATACACATGAATACTCAGTGAGACTTCTCTTTGACTGGAGACTAATTTTATACTCTGGGACAATGTGTGAGAGCGGATATGATTTGCACTGTAGATGTTTGAGCTTAACTGTGAAAGCAATGATATTGCTTACGCTGTCAATGTTTTAGCTAACTGTGTGAACGTGGGTATTGTTAACACTATCAATGTTTTAGCTAACTGTGTGAACGTGGGTATTGTTAACACTATCAATGTTTTAGCTAACTGTGTGAACGTGGATATTGTTAACACTATCAATGTTTTAGCTAACTGTGTGAACGTGGGTATTGTTAACACTATCAATGTTTTAGTTAACTGTGTGAACGTGGGTATTGTTAACACTATCAATGTTTTAGCTAACTGTGTGAACGTGGATATTGTTAACACTATCAATGTTTTAGCTAACTGTGTGAGCGTGGATATTGTTAACACTATCAACTGTGTGAATGGGGGAATGAGAAAGACCAAAAGCTGGTGGAAGCAAAACTGATGAACTTCTAATCTTTGGAGTTTTCTCAGTTTAATCCTGTCAAGTAGCGGGTATATGAAACTGCTGTAATGAACCCGTGAATACAACTATAAAACGTGATGACAACAGCATATAATATGAGAATCCTTGTAAGTGATTAATCGAGTTCACTTTCTGTTTTCTGATTCTAAAATAAAACGCCCTGTATCAACGACTTGTAGTGACGTCTGCCCCTTCATCTTGCTCCGTGTTTACTGCACAAGTCACCTCCATGGCCGTTTCAAGGAGAATGTAACGTTCAGTTATCATATCTCTCAGAGTACTCTCCAGTTCCCTCTCTTCTTTTTTTCTTTATGAAACCCTTGATCTTTTTCTCTTAGTCCTCCTCTGTTTCCTCTTTGTGTGTCCTCAGGCATTTTCAAACCTTAGTATGAAGGGGGGGGGGGGGGTGGTGGGTGTAGTGGGCTTCACATTTCTAGGCAACTTCAGCATTTGGTGGTAGGAACGCCAACATCATTGCCTTTGTTTCTCTAAGGAAACCCCAGTTTTCTCAACCTTTGTTTATTCTAGGGAAACCCCAGTTTTCTCAGCCTTTGTTTTTTTAAGGGAAACCCCAGTTTTATCAGCCTTTTTTTTTTTAAGGAAACTCCAGTTTTCTCAACCTTTGGTTTTTTTAAAGGGAAACCCCAGTTTTATCAGCCTTTGTTTTCTAGAGTTTTGCCAGCCTTTATTTTTCTAGGGAAGCACCAGTTTTCTCAGTCTGGGATAACCATGGTCCCGGTCGGTATGTCCCACTGCCAGATTCAACCACGTAACTTGTAATCGCCAAGCGAGTATATTAACTACTGCACAACTGTGGATTTTCTGTTTACTATCATTGCTTAATCTTTCCACCTTCTTGTTCTATCATATCTTTATCTCGTCTTGTTCTGTTTACTATAACATCCTTGCTCTTTCTCTCATTTTGTTTTGTCTAATGTAATATGTTTGATCTTTCTCCTGTCTTACTCTGCTTGCTAAAACGTAGTTGCCCTTTCTCTCCTTTTTTTCTATCTACTATAACATGTTTTCTCTTTCTCTCTTCTTGCTCTGTCTTCTATCATTGTTTTCTCATTCTCTCTTCCTTACTATAACATGTTTTCTCTTACTCCCTTCCTTATTATAACATGCTTTCTCTTTCTCTCTTCCTGCCCTGTATACTATAACATATTTACTCGTCTATCTTCTTATCTTGTCTATAATTTACTTCATTTTTCTCTCTCCTACAACATGTTTATTCTTCTCTTTTTTTTCTTTGTTCAGTATAACGTGTTTGATATTTCTCTATTTTTTGCTCCGTCGAATATAATATGTTTTACTATTTCTCTTTTTTTTCCTGTCTCAATTATAACACGTTGTTTTCTATCTACTCATCATCATCATCATGTGCCGTGCCGACTGTTGTTCTATCTACTATGTTTGCTATTTTCCTCTTTTTGATCTGTTTACTACACAAAAGCCTTTCAATGTAAATGCTACAGAAGAGTTCTTCAAATATCATGGACACAAAAAAAGAACAAATATATCTATACTACAATAACTTAATACTGAAGAAGGCTGGCTAGTAAAGAGGATTAAACAGAGAAAACTTCAGTGCTTTGAACACATTAAAAGCCGTGAGTATTTGGAGAAGATAGTCTTGGAATGGTACATAATGGGGAAAAAGAAAGAGAGGAAGACTAAGACGAAGATGGCTGCAAGACGTTGTTAATAATCTGGAAATAGATGCACCAGCAGCAGGGCATCTTGTTTGCAACCGAGAGGTCTACAGGAGAGCTGTTAGAGAGGCAAAGTTCCGCAAGGGACATGCAAATGACTGACTGACTATAAAAAGTAACCGTACAAGGCATATATCGTACATAAAAGTGATATCGGAATAATGGGGGTGGTTGCAGAATTTTTCATTCCCGTCGAGTGGCAACGCCATGCCAGATAGCAGCACTGTGCAGGACTTTATAGGCGCCATCAGATCTGTCGAGAAGGGATCTTCATTTCTTCCCAGCTCACAAGGACCATTCTAGAGGCCACAGATTTCAGAGTTACGAGGACGTGGAGACAGCAGTGACTGTCCACGACACCACATTTTACAGGTGGACACTAAAAAGTGTATTCTACTCTTAGACACATCAAAGCGACTATGTGAAAAAAAAAGTTTCTCAGTCATCATGGCGACTACGTGAAGGAAAGATAAAAAAGGTATACATCATGGAACACAGTCTATAGTGTGTTATGTCCAAATTAAATTTGTTGTTGCGATAATAAATTATGTAAGTTTATTTTCGAATGACCGACGTATAACATTTTTTTTTCTCGTTCCCTTTGCTCTCTCCTTGCTGTGTCTACTATCTTTGTTCTTCTCTTCCCTTGTTGTGTATATATTATGTTTGTTCTTCTCTATTTCCTTGCTGTCTACTATATGTGTTCTTCTCTCTAGTTGTTGTGTTTGCTATCTTTGTTGTTCTCTCTTCTTGCTGAAACTACTATCTTTGTTCTTCTCCTTCCTAGCTGTGCCTACTATCTTTGTTCTTCTCTGTCCTTGCTGTGTCTACTATCTTTGTTCTTCTCTTCCTTGCTGTGTCTGCTATTTGTGTTCTTCTCTGTCCCTGCTGTGTCTGCTATTTGTGTTCTTCTCTCTCCTTGCTGTGTCTACTATCTTTGTTCTTCTCTCTCTTTGCTGTGTCTGCTATCTTTGTTCTTCTCTCTCCTTGCTGTTTCTACTATGTTTGTTTTTCTCTGCCTTTGTTCTGTCTACTATCTTTATTCTTCTCTCTCTGTTGTGTCTACTATCTTTGTTCTTCTCTATTTCCTTCCTGTCTAATATGTTTGTTCTCTTTCCTTGTTGTGTCTACTATCTTTATTCTTCTCACTTCGTGCTGTGTATAATATGTTTGTTCTTATCTCTCCTTGCTGTGTACTATGTTTGTTCTTCTCTCTCTTTTGTGTGTCTACTATATTTATTCTTCTCCTTCCTTGCTGTGTCTAATATGTTTGTTCTTCTTTTTCCATCCTGTGTCTACTATGTTTGTCATTCATTCATTCATTCATTCATTTGCATGTCCTTTACGGAACTTTGCCTCCCTAACAGCACTCCTGTATGCCTCTCGGTTGTGAGCAAGATGGCCTGCTGCTGATGCATCCATTTGCAGATCATCAACGATGTCTTGCAGCCATCTTCGCCTTGGTCTTCCTCTCTTTCTTTTTCCCATTATGTATCCTTCCTTCCAAGACAGTTTTCTTTAGATTATCATGACTTTTAATGTGTCCAAAATATTTAAGTTTTAACCGTTTAATCCTCTCTCTATTTGCTGTGTCTGCTATGTCTGTTCTTCTCTGAACTTGCTGTGTCTACTATGCTTGTTCTTCTCTCTCCTTCCTGTGTCTAATATGTTTGTTCTTCTCCCCACTTGCTGTGTCTACTATGTGTGTTCTGTTCTCTCATTTAAAATCCATTGGTAATACTTCATCCTTTAACTCAAACCTGTTTCATTATTTACTTGCTTGTAATTATATGCCTCCATAAAATAACCAGCACTCTCTCAGCACGTGACTCTCCAACCATCAAGTACTAAAATGATATAGTTCGAAAAGTAACTTGTTAGATATTGTTAGAAATTATTTTAATGTTTGTTAAAAAACATATGTTAGAAGATCTGTATTTACAATGTATTTTTGTTTATGTATATGTCTGCGTGTGTATGTGTGCGTGTGTGCTATTTTTTTAGGTTAATTACTTCTTCTCTTTTACTTTGAATGTAAAAGGTAAATCTTACACTCTTTTGATGTCTTTTCCTAATTTAATTTGTATATTTGTACTAAATCAAGTGTGTGGGAAGAATGAAAGATGGAGTGATGAAGGGCAGAATGTAAGATGGGCCTGCGTGCCCAATTCTTTACCCTTTAAAAATAAAGATTATTCATTCATGCATTCATTCATTCATTCATTCATTCTCCTTGCTTGTGTACTATGTTTGTTCTCTCCCCCCCCCCCACAATTGCTATGTCTGCTATGCTTGTTCTTCTCTGAACTTGCTGTGTCTATTATGTGTGTTCTGCTCTGTGCCTACTATTTTACCCCACCCTCTCTCTCTCTCTCTCCTTGCTGTGTCTACTCTGTTTGTTCTTCCCTCTTCTTGCTGTCTGTGTTATGTTTGCTATTCTCTCTTCTTGCTGTGTCTGCTATGTTTGTTATTCTCTCTCCTTGCTGTGTCTGCTATGTTTGTTATTCTCTCTCCTTGCTGTGTCTGCTATGTTTGTTATTCTCTCTCCCTGCTGTGTCCGCTATATTTGTTATTCTCTCTCCTTGCTGTGTCCATTATATTTGTTATTCTCTCTCCTTGCTGTGTCTACTATATTTGTTATTCTCTCTCCTTGCTGTGTCTACTATATTTGTTATTCTCTCTCCTTGCTGTGTCTACTATATTTGTTATTCTCTCTCCTTGCTATGTCTACTATATTTTTTATTCTCTCTCCTTGCTGTGTCTACTATGTTTGTTATTCTCTCTCCTTGATGTGTCTACTATATTTGTTCTTCTCTCTCCTTGCTGTGTCTACTATATTTGTTATTCTCTCTCCTTGCTGTGTCTACTATATTTATTATTCTCTCTCTGTGTTGTGTCTACTATGTTTGTTCTCTCTCCTTGTTGTCTCTACTATGTTTGTTCTCTCTCCTTGTTGTCTCTACTATGTTTGTTCTCTCTCCTTGTTGTCTCTACTATGTTTGTTCTCTCTCCTTGTTGTCTCTACTATGTATGTTCTCTGTCCTTGCTGTGTCTACTACTTTTTGTTCTTCTTTTTCAATGTTGTATCTACTACGTTCGTTCTTCTCTGTCATTTTGCTGTCTGCTATGCTTGTTCTCTATCCTGGCTGTGTCTGCTATATTTATTATTCTCTCTCCTTGCTTTATACTAGTATGTTTTCTTCTTCTCTTTCCTTGCTGTGTCTACTATCTTTGTTCTTCTCACTCTTTGCTGTTTCTAGTATGTTCATTCTTCTCTTTTCGTTTTATTTAGTATGTTTATTCTTCTCTCTCCTTGCTATATCTACTACGTTTATTTTTCTCTCTACTTGCTATGTCTACTATGTTTGTTCTTATCTCTCCTTGCTATATCTACTACGTTTATTTTTCTCTCTACTTGCTATGTCTACTATGTTTGTTCTTATCTCTCCTTGCTATATCTACTACGTTTATTTTTCTCTCTACTTGCTATGTCTACTATGTTGTTCTTATCTCTCCTTGCTATATCTACTACGTTATTTTTCTCTCTACTTGCTATGTCTACTATGTTTGTTCTTATCTCTCCTTGCTATATCTACTACGTTTATTTTTCTCTCTACTTGCTATGTCTACTATGTTTGTTCTTATCTCTCCTTGCTATATCTACTATGTTTATTTTTCTCTCTACTTGCTATGTCTACTATGTTTGTTCTTATCTCTCCTTGCTATATCTACTACGTTTATTTTTCTCTCTACTTGCTATGTCTACTATGTTTGTTCTTATCTCTCCTTGCTATATCTACTACGTTTATTTTCTCTCTACTTGCTGTGTCTATTACGTTTATTTTTCTCTCTACTTGCTATGTCTACTATGTTTGTTCTTATCTCTCCTTGCTATATCTACTACTTTTATTTTTCTCTCTACTTGCTGTGTCTACTATGTTTGTTCTTATCTCTCCTTGCTATATCTACTACTTTTATTTTTCTCTCTACTTGCTGTGTCTACTATGTTTGTTCTTATCTCTCCTTGCTATATCTACTACTTTTATTTTTCTCTCTACTTGCTGTGTCTACTACGTTTATTTTTCTCTCTACTTGCTGTGTCTACTACGTTTATTTTTCTCTCTACTTGCTGTGTCTACTATGTTTGTTCTTATCTCTCCTTGCTATATCTACTACGTTTATTTTTCTCTCTACTTGCTGTGTCTACTATGTTTGTTCTTATCTCTCCTTGCTATATCTACTACTTTTATTTTTCTCTCTACTTGCTATGTCTACTATGTTTGTTCTTATCTCTCCTTGCTATATCTACTACGTTTATTTTCTCTCTACTTGCTGTGTCTATTACGTTTATTTTTCTCTCTACTTGCTGTGTCTACTACGTTTATTTTTCTCTCTACTTGCTGTGTCAACTATGTTTGTTCTTTCTCCTTGTTGTGTCGACTATATTTCTTCTTCTGTCTCTTTGCTTTGTCTATGTTCTGTCTCCTTGCTTTGTCTACTCTATATGTTCTCTCTCCTTGCTGTATTTACTATATTTGTTGATCTCTCTCCTTGCTTTATCTAGTATGTTTTCTTCTTCTTTTTACTTGTTGTATATAATATGTTTGTTCTTCTCTTTCCATGCTGTAACTACTATGTTCGTTGTTCTCTCTCCTTGCTTTATCTATTCTTTATCTTAAATTCTGTTTCCCTGCTTTGTCTACTATATTTACTCTTCTCTCTCTTTGCTGTATCTAGTATGTTTATTTTTTTCTCTTCTTGCTGTATCTAGTATGTGTTCTTCTCTCTCCTTGCTGTATCTAGTATGTTTTTTCTTCTCCTTCTTTGCTGTGTCTGCTCTGTTCTTCTCTGTATTTGCTGTATGTAGTATGTGTGTTCTTTTCTCTCCTAGCTGTATCTAGCATGTTTGTTCTTCTCTTCCTTGCTGTGTCTACTATGTTTGTTCTTTTTTCTTCTTACTCTTTCTACTATAATATTTCTGTTGCTTTCTGTCTCCCTCTGTCTCTCTCTCTCTCTCTCTTACTTTCGGTTTCTCTCTGCTTCTGACTTTCTTTGCTAAATGTTTGCTTCTTTTCTTCTTGTTTTGTGTACGATAACATGTTTGTTTCTTCTCTCGGCTTCTAATGCCTGCTATTACATGTTTGTTTCTTCTCTCGGCTTCTCATGCCTGCTATTACATGTTTGCTTCTTCTCTCGTCTTCTTATGCCTATTATAACATATTTGTTTCTTCTCTCATGCCTATTATAACATGTGTGTTTCTTCTCTCGTCTTCTTATGCCTGCTATAAATTGTTTGATTCTTCTCTCATCTTCTCATGCTTGCTGTAACATGTTTGCTCTTATTCTCTTTTTAGTATGTCCACTACGTTTGATCTTTCTTTCTTCTTTCTCTGATTGGTATACTCTTAATCTTTCTTCTTCTTCTTCTTCTTCTTCTTGTTCTTCTTCTTCTTCTTCAGTTCTCTGAGTCAATTAAGGCTCATTGCTGCATATAAAGTTCGCCTCCATTCTTCTCTATTTCTAATGTTCTTTCTCCAATTGTTGACACCAATTTCTTTTATATTCTCTTCTATGTTGTCTTTCTATCTCTGTCTTAGTCTACCTCTTGGCCTCGTTTCTCTCATCTCTTGGCATACATCATTTTCGTTTGTCTGTTCTCTTCCATTATAGTTTTGTAAATTGTTATTTTGGTGATTTGTGACAGGATTTTGGATTTAGCAGGTGTTGCAGGGCGATGTATATTTTATTCCTTATCATAGCATTCATTCAAACAATTTCTCTGTGAACTAGAAGCTTTCTTTCACATTTCTCTCTGGAACTGTAATCAATCATTCATTCAAGGGACTTATCTGAGAAATGTAACACAAACATATTTTGGACACACAAGCAGATTTTGGACACATAAACAGATTTTAGACACACAAACATATATTAAATACACAAACATATTTTGGACACACAAACAGATTTTGGACACACAAACAGATTTTGGACACACAAACAGATTTTGGGTGTAAGTATATAAATTAAATATACACAAAGCTACAGCAGTTAAACTGTGATAGCAAAATACACTTGAAGAAAATAAGACAGGAGTAATGTTTCAGTTTATACCTTAACACAGAAATATACAGAACAATGAAATAGGAAAAGAAGAGAAAGTCTAAATGAACATGTATGATGTATATGTGGTAAGAAGAAGACGGTTAATATCTTATGACCTGTATGAAGCTGTGTCTGTGAGCGTGTGGTTGTAAAACATGAAACTGCTTATAAGAAGATCCGTGGGGGATGTGATACTAATTTGATTGATAAGGAAGAGGTATAGTAAGGGGGCAGGGGAGGGAGAGATAGTGATTGTCAAACCTAGAAATGATTGGTAGAATACATTAAATGAATGTTGATATAGTGAAGGATCTAGAATATAATGGGATGAAAAAAGATCTAGAATATAGTGGGGTGAAGGATCTAGAATATAATGGGGTGAAGGATCTAGAATATAATGGGATGAAAAAAGATATAGAATATAGTGGGGTGAAGGATCTAGAATGAATTGCTACAGAATTGATTAAGGAAGGAGGTCTATCTGCATGAAAAAATATGTGCACTAATACAACAAATATGGAGAGAAGAAAGATAAAAGAGATAACGACTGCAGTAAAACTAGTTCTAGCAATACAGGTAGATAGAGATGTATGGTTCCGTTTTATAATGCAATAGAGGGAATGAGAAAAGTGAGAAAACACACAAATAATGAAAACCATACAACATCCAATATTTCAGCATGAGCCTTTTACAAATATTACATACAGAAACAAACACAACATAAAAGAAGAAAAAAGAAAATGAAGAACTTAGCTTTGTGGCATCCCTCCTTGTACACAATACAACAGAATGTGCCCTTAAGACAAGGCTGGGAAACCACAAAGGAAAGCAAATTGAACAAATTGAATGTTAGTGCCAATGAAAGGGAGAGAAGAATGCGGGTGTGGGAAGAGGGGCTCGGGAAAGAGATCAAGAGGCAGTAAATACCTCTAGGCCGCTAGAGAAGAAGATTGGGGGGGGGGGGGGGTAAAGAAGGGAAGCTTGGAGATAACGTGAAACTGATGAATGAAGAAATGTAGTGAAATGTGCGGGAGCTAGGACAAGAAAGTAGAGTATACATAGCAGAAAATAGGTGGAAATCTAAAGAAGTTTAAAGAAAGCTAAATATATTGTTAATTCCAGGTGGGTGGAGACAGCCATTCTGGAAAATAAGGCGCTGTTCTAGAGTCTTCCAAGAGCATACGCCAGAAGCACAGGAGCGGATTGCACTAACAGAGATGTCACGTTTTCCCTTCCGTTTTCTTTGGCAAAAGTGTTTTGGCATAGATGTGACCACAATGCTACTATTCTGTCTACTATTCTGCGCCTTATACGACTTGTTCTCGAACTCATCTCGTTTGAATTCAATGGCCTGTACTTCGACCAGATTAGTGGTGTGGCAATGGGTACTAAAATGAGCCCCAGCTGTTCATTGGTCATTTCGAACACAAGGTTCTGTAATTCTATAGAAGTCCTTTTCCAGCCTTCTATAGACGCTACATAGATGATGGCGTTGGGGTTACGTCTATGCCAGAGGAGGACCTTGACAACTTCAATAGTTTCGTTAAGAAGTTCAGTCTTGCCATTTATTTCACCTCCTATGTCTCTACAACTTCGGCTAACTTTCTCGACATTGCCGTCACAATCGGTCCTACCGGACTTACTACTTCTGTCCACTATAAACCTACAGACTCTCACAGCTATCTGTCGTACTCTTCTTCCCACCCCAGATCGTGTAAGGACTCTATTCCCTTCTCCCAGCTTCTTAGCTTGTGATGTTTGTGTACTGAGGATGGCGATGTCCATGATCAAGCTCACAGGATGTTAGGTTTCTTCCGTCAGCGCGGTTATCAAGAACATGTTCTCACGTCGTCTTGGAAACGCATCAGCCATATATCGCGGCAACAGGCCCTCACTCCTAAACCGCCCTGTAGTTCGGACAGAGTCAAACTGGTACTCACGCACCAACCTCATAGCTTGGGAGTTAAGAACATACTGTTTCGCCATCTCCATCTCTTCCAGATCGAGCCTGACAAACATGAACTCTTTTGGGAACCTCCATTGGTGGCCTACAGAAGAGACAAAAACCTCAGGGACCTTATAGTTAGAAGTCGCCCTAAGACAGAGGACACTTTTTATGGTCTCCCATCCATATGGAGAATAGAAAAACTCCCTAGTGAATATAGAGAAGCATTACTAATCCCAGTACTAAAAAAAGGTAATAAGAGCAAGTGTGAAAACTGCAATGGAATGTCCTTACTACAAACAAGCTACAAAATATTGTCTATTATACTTTAAAATAGATTAAAACCATACAGCGAGAACATACTGGGAGACTATCGAGCAGGTTTTAGGAAGAACAAATCAACCGTAGACAAACTATCTACGTCAAAGAGAGAAAAGTACTAGGAATATGGCAAAGAAGTACATAATGTCTTCATTGACTTTAGGAAAGCTTATGTCAACATAAATAGGAGTATCTGATGGAAAATTATGAAAGAATTTGAGATACCTAATAAATTAATCAATTTGACCAGAATATGTGCCAAAATCATGTGCCGAAAGAAATCACGAAGATGCCGAAAATGTACTTCACAGGATTCCACATGTGATTTGGAACATCAGGATATATTACCAGACGGATTGAGCTCCAGGTAGGAATTGCAATGGGCTATACAATATCTCCCATTCTGTTCATACTAGCCATGCAAGTAATCTTGAAAGCAGCAGAAGGAGCAACAGAAGGCCCAAGGTTCAGAAATAGATGTCAGATGCCACCACTAAAAGCATTCATGGATGACACAACAGTAATAACAACCAGTGAAGCACAGGCAGGAAAGATGTTAGAGCGTTTGGACAGCCTTATCACATGGTGCCACATGAGCTTCAAGTCAAAGAAGTCAAGAAGCCTGTCACTCATGAAAGGGAAAGTGATAGAAAGATCGTACACAGTGGCAAATCAAATAATCCCAACTGTAGGGGAAGAGCCAGTGAAGAGCCTTGGCAGAGTATATGATGCTTCCATGAAAGACTCAAACGCGGTGAAGCAGGTTATAGAAATGGCACAGAATGGACTGAACATCAAAGACAAAAGCAAGCTACTGGGGAAGTTCAAAATATAGTGCCTCCAATTCATGCTGATTCCAAAATTGATGTGGCCACTACTCATCTACGAAGTAAGTACCAGCACAGTAGAGGCAGTCGAAATAAAGATAAATAAATCCATAAGAAAGTGGTTGGGCGTACCACCAGGATTAACTGATGTAGCACTGTACTGCAAGAAGAGCAAACTGCAGCTGCCATTCAAATCTTTGGTCGAAGAATACAAGGTAGGAAAGACAAGGCTTGCAATGATGCTACAAAAATCTACAGATCCAGTAGTAGGAGAAGTGCAGCCAACATTCTTTCTGTGCCAGGCGTCAATTTTTGACGCTTCCTGTACCCCCGTTGCTTACCAGGCGTCAATTTTTTGTCATCAATACCTGCATACACCTGAGAGATGTGGTACTAAAAGTGGGCTTGGCCATTAGATTGTATATATTTCGTCCGCGTTTCCGGTGACACTTTTCAAAATGGTGAAAGAGTCCTTAGATACGAGCGATGCCGAGCGAGAAAAAGGACGAGAAACATGGAAATTTTTCAATTTTTGACGACGTAGATAGGGGTATGGACATGGCCTGTGACCACCCTGCTGCTCTTGAATGTACCCCAAGTATATCTAGACATATTTAGACGACTGGAAAAGTAGTTAGGATGTTATTTCAGACATTAATTTAGCGAGAATGCAACACAGAATCACAATACGAGATAGACAGGTAGATCTGGACATCTCAGATGGTAGGTAGTGCATATCTAGACCTAGCCGATGGTGAGCTGGGCACAATCATTGTCTAAAAACATCACATTACTTCTTTTTCCGTAAAAAACCTCTGCATTTATGAAATTTTAATTAATTTAATTATACTTTGAAACATAATAAGTACACGGAAGTACATGGAAATACTGTTTTCCATTCCATTTTGTAACTATACCCCCCTAACATATCAAGACCCGCGCTTTTACTCTGGCACTCCACTACACGTCCGTGTTTCTTCCTCCGGCACAGAAAGAGTAAAACTGGACGAAAGTGGAAAGTAAGTGAGGAAGTGACCTCAGCCAGGGAAACACAGGAGCTGAAAGAAGTAATAGGATACACCCAGGCAAACAAAAGGGGATTTGGTTATAGTGAAATCAAATTGTGGACAAAGGCCTCCTGTAAGGAAAGAAGGGATATGATCATCAGCAAAGTAAGGAATTCAGAGGATGATAAGCGGGCCCAGATGGCAGTCCAACAGGTACAGCAAGGTCAGTGGACAACATGGGAGGAAGTCCTGCAAAGATCACTAACATGGGAGGAAGTCCTGCAGAGATCACTAACATGGGAGGAAGTCCTGCAGAGATCACTAACATGGGAGGAAGTCCAGCAAAGATCACTAACATGGGAGGAAGTCCTGCAGAGATCACTAACATGGGAGGAAGTCCTGCAGAGATCACTAACATGGGAGGAAGTCCTGCAGAGATCACTAACATGGAATGACATCTGGAAAATGGCACCCTTGAGACTCAGCTTCATCATCAGAGCTACTTATGACCTTCTGCCTACAGGCTCCAACCTATACAAATGGGGTTTATCAGAAGACACAAAGTACCATCTCTGCAACGAAAGACAAACATTGGAACATGTGCTGTCAGCATGTAGAATGTCTTTAGGGCAAGG
The DNA here is from genome assembly GCA_009760885.1 of Achatina immaculata. Lineage (NCBI taxonomy): Eukaryota > Metazoa > Mollusca > Gastropoda > Stylommatophora > Achatinidae > Lissachatina > Lissachatina immaculata. The sequence continues at coordinate 40,961,749 of CM019703.1, forward strand.
ACGGTACACCTGGCGGCACAACAGAGTGCTGCAGGAACTAGTAGCCATTGTAGACAGGGCAAAAGATAAAGCAAATAACAGCAAAAGAGTTGAGATCCCACCTAAATACTTCATAGCCGCTGGTACGACATCGAATATTGAAATCAGGGACATTCCCTTACCATCACTGCTAGATGGTGGAAGTGACTGGGATGTGATAGCGGACCTACCAGGAAGAAGAGAATACCTGACTGCCATCAAGAACACAGGAATGCGTCCAGACATTGTAGTGTACCCCACAGAAAAACAGGAACTAATAATGATTGAGCTTATGGTTCCATACGAAACAAGAATAGAGGAGCAATATCTGTTCAAATGTGAGAAGTACAATGATCTGGTCAAGCAACTGAGGCAGGGGGCAGGAATCAGGGCAAAAGTGATAGCTGTAGAAGTGGGAGCAAGAGGATTCGTAGCAACATCAGCATACGACCTATGTAAGCAACTGGGCATAAAGGGACAAGCAAGAACAAGGGCATTGAAAAGCCTTTCAGAAATAGCAGAAAAGGTTTCGTGCTGGCTGTGGAGTATGGGAAACAAGCATTGAGAACATAAATAATTTCGCCTGTCGCGGCCAATACCAGTCCTCCGTGGCTAAATCGCCAAAGACGCACTTCAAAAGTGCAATGCCAACTCAGTCCCGGGACAAAAATAGCAAAATCTCACAAGACCTCTGGGGGTCATGACCCAGAGAGGCCCACCCCTCCCCCTTAGGAGTTTAATAGGGCCGAAACACTTGTCTGGGGGGGGGGGGGGTACTTCCTCTGATGATTTGAAGGAGTTGTGTTGTTGTTCCGCTCTCTATGGTAGAGAGTTTCCTGCATATGGAGGATACAAAATATATAGTAATTTATCAAGAAAGAAAGTCAGAACCCTTCTATATAAGAACTTGTTTAAAACAAGGTGATGCATTATCTCCATTACTATTCAACTTGGTACTAGAAAAGTTAATCAGAAAAATGAAAGAAGAAAGCAGTACAGAAGAACAAGCTAAAATGCTAGGATACGCTAATGACATCGACCTGGTGGGGGAACTATGCAAGAAGTCATCAATACCTGCATACACCTGAGAGATGTGGTACTAAAAGTGGGCTTGGCCATTAGCTAAGATAAGACAGAGTATATGAAGATAACATGAGACCAGAGGCAGAATGATCCAGATTATACAAATGTTGGAGATATGATTATTAGGAAAGCAGAAACATACAAATATCTAGGCACATCCTTCAACAGAGGTAACACAGTAAGCGAGAAAATTAAAAGCAGAGTACAGATAGGGACTAAAATATACTTCACCTCGCAAAAACTGTTAAAATTTAAATTCCTGTCCCAAAACATCAAAATAACAATCTACAAATCTATACTAAGATCAGATGTCATGTATGGATTAGAAACGTGGAGTACAACAAAGAAAGACGAACAAAAATTGCAGATCTTTGAGAACAAGATCCTAAGAAGAATCTTTGGGCCCATAAATGATACCAACAGTGGAGAATGAAGAGCTAGAAAAAACACTGAACTGAGCAGCTTATTTAAATCCCAACGGAGTTATAAATGTTTTGAAACTAAACAGACTACGCTGACTGGGCCATATAGAAGGAATGGAAGAGAACAGACAAATGAAAATGATGTATGCCAAGAGATGAGGGAATCGAGGCCAAGAGGTAGACCGAGACAGAGATGGAAAGACAACATAGAAGAGGATATAAAAGAAATTTGTGTCACTAAGTGAAGAGAGAAGATTAGGAATAGAGAGGAATGGAGGGGAACTTTATCTGCAGCAATGAGCCTTAATGGCTCGGAAAGCTGAAGAAGAAGAAGAAGAAGAAGAAGAAGAATCCATAATATAGCAAGGTGAAAAAGATCTAGAATATAGTGGGGTGAAGAATCTAGAATATGATAGAATGAAATATCTAGACTATAGAGGGGTGAAGAATCCAGAATATAGTAGAGTTAAAGCTCTAAAATATAATGGGGTGAAGAATCTAGAATATTGTGAGGTGAAACATCTAAAAAATAGTTGGTTGAAAAATGTAGAATATAATGAGGTGAAAAATGTAGAAAATAGTTGGGTGAAGAATCTAGAATATAGTGGAATGAAGAATCTAGAATATAGTTGGGTGAAGGAAAGAGTAAATAAGAGCTTAGAAGGAGGGATATAGGGTTCAGATCATAAGATGAATCATATGATTCATGAATGTGGCTTTCAGATAATGAGATGAATCATGTGATTTATGGTTCTAAGGATGTTATAGCCGGAGGTAGGGTGGGGGATACGCTCTCCACTCCAATTAAATGTCTCCAAGGCGTGCGTCTCAAATAGCCTCTGACAGTCAAATCCAGCTCCTGGCCTTCTCGTGGCAGAATTGTTCAAACTGACAGGAGAAAGGGCGAAGGCGAATATCTGGCGCCTGAAAACCAGACGCTTCGGGAAGATGGGAGTCATGTTTGGCAGCTCATCTACCGCTGCTGGTGAGATTCTTCACCTGCCCTGCGTGGGGTGAAACTCCTCCCGGCCAATGAAGAAAATGCGATTAGAGTTGCTGCGCAGCGCCGTCGTGGAAAAGGTGAAGGATTAAATGACGTGACCAGCAGCCTCGAGGTCAGGACTACTCAAATCACGACACCTCTGCTCTAGAGGCCGGCCACGTCCTATACACACCCATACTGGGGCAAATTGCCTAAACCGGTTTAACCTAGGGGTTAAACTAAGACATTGCTGGCGAGATTCTTCGGCTGCCGCGTGTGATGCGAAACTTCTCCTGGCCAAATAAGAAAATGCGAAAATACGACTAGGGTTGCCGAGCGGCGCCGCTGTGAATAGGTGATGGAAAAGATAAAGTGAAGTTTAATCGGTATGTCCAGTAGTCTCGAGGCGAGAGCTACTCATACCACGGCATCTCTGCTCTAGAGGCCGGCCACGTCCGTTATACACCCATACTGGTGAAATATGCCTAAACCAGCTTAACCCAAGGGTGAAACTTGATGATTACTCATGACACGGTACCTCCGCTCTAGAGGTCGGTCACGTCCTAAACACCCCCATGCTGGGACAATACGCCTAAACCGGCTTAACCCAGGGGTGAAACTTACTAGTGGCGAGGATTCGTCCTCCTGGACAAAAGTTCCGTCCTGGTCACAAGTAGGAAGTGTAGCACAAAATGCTGAAATCGGAGACACTGGACCACGGCAGTCTAGATAGGCAACCACCTCTCACCCGACGGTGATATATGCGTATCATAATGACGCTGAGGTTTTCCTGTGAGAAAGTCCAACTCTAGGTTGAATGGGCAACCACCTCTCACCCAGCGGGGATATACTGATATCGAAAACACGTCGAGGTTTTCCGGTGAGGAAGTCCAATTCTAGATTAAACTGGTGCAACGAAAACCACGGTGTCACGCAATCCTGCTTCTGTGACCCTGCGATACTCTGAACCTCATGTGGTCCTCTCGGGGATCTCGTGTGGTCCTTTCGGGGACCACAGAGGGATCACGGGACCTATTGAGAACCACAGAAGTAAATTCAGTAGGATCATGGGGTGATCTTGGTGGTAGAAGCGAACAAAGAAAAAGATCTGATTCATGAATGTGGCTTTCAAAACATGAAATGATTTAGATGATGATTCATAATATGAATACTACATTCCTTCTCTTCTAATTAGTATAACGTCCTCCATAGATATATCTGTATAACACCCTCCACAGATATATCTGTATAATATCCTCCATATAAATATCTGTATAACATCCTCCACAGATATATCTGCATAACGTCCTCCATAGATATATCTGTATAACACCCTCCACATATATATCTGTATAATATCCTCCATATAAATATAACATCCTCCACAGATATATCTGCATAACGTCCTCCATAGATATATCTGTATAACACCCTCCACAGATATATCTGTATAATATCCTCCATATAAATATCTGTATAACATCCTCCACAGATATATCTGCATAACGTCCTCCATAGATATATCTGTATAACACCCTCCACAGATATATCTGTATAATATCCTCCATATAAATATCTGTATAACATCCTCCACAGATATATAACATCCTTCATAGATGTAT